>JAREIK010004728.1:1912500-2537500 GCA_029783825.1 Sapria himalayana | reverse complement strand
AAACTAATTAAATTATTCATGCTAAAACAAGTTTGTAAATATGTACTACTTTAAAATATAGATTGATTAATATGGTATTGAATGAGCACAATCATCAATAATCACATTCTGATTATAAAGCTAGTTTTCTGGGGTCTCAAAAATTTTAATAAATTAAAAATATCCCTCCCCAATAAAAATTAATGATCATCAATAATCAATACAAATCATGAAATTTTTTGATCGATGATAATTATCATCGATCAAAAAACTTTATGCAACAATACACTTTATCACATGATAAAGTGGTTAGCATATATCAGTGCCAAGCTAATATTCTCTAACTGATCATGATCAACCCTGAATAGTGTATTAGCCACGAGTACAAATTCTGTGTGGTAGCAAAATGAAAAAAAAAAGGACTTCTCTCTGAGTATTCTTTTTTCGAAATAAAATGAGAAGAGTACGATCACTTTTAGACACTCACTGGGAGAAGGAATGAAGTATCCTTCTAGATGAATATCTAAGGGTATAGTTACAACGAAGTATTGCTATTGTGATAAGTTAGAAGATTTCAGGAGGTACTATCAAATATGAGATGATCTCGAGAAAAATGAGAAAACCTTTGTAACGTATGGCAATGTCTCCTCATTCAATAATGTTTGTTTTTCTAGCATGTTGAGTTAAAAATTTTATTGAGTAGTTGTTGGTTATATAGCAAGTGATGAGAAGGTATATTCTTTGTTTGTTATATAGGCTAGAGTTTGTGTATATCTACTAAGTGCTGTGTGAGAATAGCATACATTGATTCCCAACAGCATAAAAACACAAATATGTGAGGATGATTAGTTTTTATAGAAATATAGTCATCACTCAACATCCTTATGATGTATAGTGTTGGGTGGTCAACTCATATGGCTAGGAGTAAGCATTAGTTATGAGTGCTTGTCACCTAGTCAATTTAATTTTAACAAGTCAACCACATCATCCATCTTCATAAATAATAAACATGCAGGTCACTAGGCACTCCATCAATGAGATATAGTGTTGAGTTTTATTTTGAAAAATATTATGGACCCAATAGTTAACAAATTACAACATAAATTGGGAGGTATATAATAGATAACCCAAAAAGATAGTAAAGCGTAATAATGACTTTTCATTGTGCGATATCAATAAGTATCATATTGTGTGAATGGCCACTACCTAGAAATGAGAGTCAATAGTTATCATGAAAATTTGTACATTAATGTTTTCCTTTGACATCGATCATAATTTTTTGATTGATTTATAACATCAAATTTTATAATTGGCCAGTTATGTAGCTAGTGTGTATCCATTTGAGTGATTTCTACAAATTTCATCATATAAGTTAGTAAGCATATATTTGGATTATTGGTAGTCAAAATATTTTATAGTTAAGACAATAATTACTTATGCAGTTACTCATTAATAGAGAATACAACCACTTATCTAAGTTTTTTTTTTTTGGCTTCTTTTGCCTATAGTGGTAGTGTACACGTGATCATTTGTTAAAAATTTCATAACTTTTAGTCAATCATTTGTTAAAAATAAATATTGGGATATGCAATGATATTTTCTTCTCTAATTAATGACTTATATTTTAAAATATTTGGTGAGGAATTTTCTATTCATTATTATTGATCAATTTATGGATTTTCAAAAAAGTAGGATTTTATAAACCTAGCTAATTTTACACTCATGTTTTTCGGTGCACGTAACAACTCACTATTGTTGCATGGTGCAAGGTGTAGCAAGCATGCACAAAGTGGAGGCATGTGCATGCCCAATAACATGCACACAACATGAGCATGCATAATGGAGACGTGCATGATGAGACATGTTTAGATCCTAAGCAATGGAAGTGCGTGCATGTGAGAGAGAGAGAGAGAGAGAGAGAGAAGTATGTACAAACCCTAGATTGTGTGTGTGTGTGTGTTGTGATTTTGTTATCTAGCTTAATTTTATCGATTAAGTGATATCTCAAAAGCTTGTTAATAAGAGTGTCTCATTAATTGAGATTTACAAGTACACGAGTCATATAAGTATTAAAATAGAATTTTATCCAGATATTAATCTCACATAAATTTTATCTGCAGTTCAATTATTCAATAATGAGACAATCTACTTTTAGTAAATTGGATATTTAGATTATTAAATAATCTTGATCTATGCTTTTATCATTTTATCTATATGATGATGTTTAAATTATTTGACTTAAATTATATTGGACACAAATGAATATTGAAGTGTAGTGCAATAACTCATTTTCCTAGTAGCATATAGGTAGTCTTTACCATTAAACATATCTCAATGGTGATCCCCTTGTAGTTATACCATCAATAAATCAACATCGAAAAATAATTCATCTCTACTACAGATTCACTCATAATCCTATACTTCTATAAATAATAAATTGGCATATTAAAGCATTAACACTTTCAAATTCATAAATGTCATACTTGAATTGATTACCATATCCAAATTTTGAGTTTCAACTTATAAGTTTATCTTATGCATCATAGTCAAAAGGGCTATCACTTCATTCCCTATCATATGTGCAAGTAAGTCTCAAGGTTTACTTATCACCATTCATCATAACAATCTTGTACAAACCTACCATCAGTCAAAACCATAATTCAAGTTCTATTTAATTAATATCCATCAATATTTATAACATAAAATAAATCAAACCTATTTATTCATTAATTAAAAACTAAATTAACCAAACATATCTTAATTTACACAAATCCATCCTAAAGAAGAGAGGCTTGATACAAATTCCAAAATCCATCTTAGAGAAGAGAGGTTTGAGAGTCATGCTCCATGACTATATGGATTTGCATTAATCTTGTGTCCTTCGCTTACTTGTTAAACCCCTAGGGTGTAGAAAATTCGTCTATGAGGTTTGGTAGTTGTCATGATTTTTCTGTGTGAGAGAGAAGAAAAAGAAAATGAGAGAGATCTTTGAATTTATTATATCTTTTTGGTTTATATCCATACAAATTTACATTAATCTAAGTAGTAAGTTATAGCTTTCAGAAAAAGGTTATAACTTTGGCCATCAACTCTTCGGCTTGAGACTGCGACTCTAGAAAATGGTCATGACTTTAGTCAACATCTTGATCTTTCTGTAACACATATTCATAGAATTGACAATAATGCTAATTTGGGCCAAATATCTCTATAACACAAAGGCACATCACTGTGAAATGATCATGGCTTCATGCTTTATCCTTTTGTCATCAATAAAGGGTCATAATGCTAGAAATTTTCTTCAAAGTAGTGAATGGCTTCCCATTTTGTTCTATAGTCATGGTGCTATTTAGAAATCATGGTGTTAGTAATGGTTTTTCTAGAATTTTATATGGTTACGGTACTAAGAATTAGCCATGATGTTGAGAAAGTCTCTCATGTGTTGGCCATGGCTGTAGCATTTGAAATAGTCATTGCGCATAATTTTCTTTTCGTATCTATCAAGTATCCTTGATATTGTGGGTGGCCATGACACTTACTTTTTCTTCGTTTATATATCATGTTCATGTGGTACTATGAGGATGCCATGGTACTTTGAATAAACTTAAGCATGCAAGTTGATATTATATTTTCCTTCGAGGACAAGAATCATAGCCCTAGAAATGGTCATATCCGAGTAATATGCTATGTAATATTTAGTTTCCCAAAAGTCATGACTTCGAATAATTGTCATGACTTTGGCATAAATAATTATGACTCTGTAATTTTTTATAGTTCAAAAAATACAACCTTGTAAAGAGGCAACAGCTTTGACTTGAGACTACATGATCATATTTAAGATATTATCATGATGATTGGGCTTAATCATGACCTTGAGTACAGTGGGTTACTTAGTTACTATGAAGTATAATTAATGTCATTGTCATTTAAATTTTCCAAGCTAAGTATGACTATGAGTATATAATAATATCATAGATTAATTATGGTTGTAACTAAGAATGTGTTACATAGTGAAAAGATTATGTTAATGAGTTGATATGGTCATGGTATAAAAGAAGTATCCCAATCAATTAGGTAAAGTTTTGGCCAAAATTTGATGCTCAAACTATGTGAGAGTCAAGACTAAATATTCTACCTACAATGTTAAACACCTCTAAAACTTATTGATTTCATTATTATTCATCAAAATTCGATAAAAACACCAAAGTCATGAAACTCATATTATCTTTATTTCTATATCTATACGTTATCACAAACCACCAAAATACATAAAAATATTCAGTATTTTGAATACCAAATAATATGACATAATAAGGTGAAGTGTGCATAGTCTAATTTTATGTTGGGCAAATTACTTTTATGAAATTTATTATATTGGTAGAATTGTCATGCAATGAGTGTTTACTAAAGATGTTAAGCCATTATTAGCATCCATTGAATATGTAGTGGTAATATTGTATTAAATTACTACATATAGATATGGAGGAATCAAAAATTCATTTGACTAACCAATATGTATCTTGACAAAATATATGTAGATACAAAACACTCATAATATAGTGTGCACAATGTAGGAAGAGATGTAAGAATTAGATAGAAGTGTTAGTAGTTATTTTTAAAGACGAAGTTAAGAGTACTATAAGTTATTGAGGTTGAGGGTGACAAGTTGACTACTTGAGATATCTAAAAATCCTCACAAAGTTCATCTATTATCATGCTTATTAAAGAAAAATACACAAAACTCTTCTTTTAGACAACAACAAATATTTCTTATCCTTCGGACACGATAATTCTCATGACTTTTCTTCCAACTTCAAACTACATGGGTTATTGATATTGACCCAATAGATAATAGGCACACAATAAGTAATTACTTTTTATTTTTTTACTTCATATCCTTATTCCATGAATATTATAATAGATAATGATAGATTATCTAAAGTATTTGGGTTTGACAACACCCATCTTAATACTTTGTCTATATGTGTTCTAATTTTCAGTCTTCTTTATGCGTGTTATATTTTTTGATAACTCAACTCAAACTTTATTTTTTCTACAACTAAGATTATTTTGTATGATTAGAAGATTTAGAGGAAGACATCCTATGAACCTTACAATATGATTTATATATTCTTACTTACATGATTAGATAACCCACTTGATGCTTGACTATTATTTATCTATTAATTGTTCATTGTTTACTTGGACACTTATTTTTATCCAAGATCAGAATTTTTGAATTTAATATTAGAAATATACTTATCATAGATTATAAGATATGTTAATTAAGAAAATACCATATAGCTTTTTTTCATGCACACTAAACATATGTAAATAAAACTCATTTAATCTGATATAATCATGATATTTGGGGACATAGTAAAATTAAGACTTGAGATGAATTAAAATATTTTATTATATTTACTAATTATATACATTAGTTATTTCTTTTTTATTTTAGTTAATAGATTTTCTATTTTTAGAATTATTTGATAAAAAAAATTAATTAAATAAAAATATAAAAATTATTAGGCATTAAATAACGTAAACATGTCTGATAGCTTTAGCACTTACTATACTTTTCACAAAATTATACATTATACTTTATGTGCTAGTACATTCTGACATTGAAATTATAAAAAATAAAAATAAATATTTATTTGAGATGACTAATATACTTCTCTTTGGTGGAAGTGTTCAAAAGTATTTTTGATGAGAAAGATATGATTTTAATTATAAATTACATGATCACCCAAATATCTTTTTTTATCCATTATCATCGTGTGTCTTTTCAAATATTACATCCTAAAGAAAATTTAGTCAATCTATCTCTCTATGTTTTTGAGAGTACTTATTTTGTTCAAAATATTTTTCCAAAATATAACAAGATGATATATAAGACAATAAAGTATATTGTATATCTTGTTTGTTACTCTAGTAAACAAAAGAAATATAAGTATTATTTGTCCAATACTAATAAAATACTAATTAGTACCAATATTAAATTTTTTTGAGCATGACATATTCTTTACCAAATCTAGGCAAAGTAAGGATTCAAGGGATATGTTTAAATCTATTACTCTTCTAGAATCTCCACTTGAGCCACCAATTATGGAAGTGTCACCCCTCAACTATTGAATTTCCTAGTTTACATTATGATGACTCTGCTATTAAGTCGTCATACATACAAGTAGGTATAGAATAAATTAATTCTGAAGAGATAGAGATGACATTGAAAGAGTAATCTCCGTCAAGTCCAATTGAGATGGTAGATTCTAAGTTGATTCCAGCCCCAACCTAAAATGAATTGGGAGCAAAGAGAATTGACCACCAACAACTTAAAGTTTTTCTAGTAAAAAGGGTTATTTTCAACTTATTTAGCATAGAGTCTCTTATAAAATTAAATGAACATTCATCTAATTCTTCTAATTGATCTTTAGAAGAAACATGAGTTTTACTCATCACCATATGCTACGTGTATTATCAAACTAATTTATTCACTCTTTGTTGCCTCTTATATTACTTCTTTTGATGAAATTGGAACACTCAAATCTTTTTTCGAGGTATTATCTATTTCAAGATGACTCCAAAACATATCAGAAGAAATAAATATTATTTACTCTAATAAGACATGAGAATTAGTTCCTCAACTTCTGAGAAGGTTTATAATTAGCATGAGTATTAATTATGAAGATTAGTCCACATGAGAAGTTAGATCATTTGAATGTTGGGGGGTCTATGAAAATAATTGGAATATAATATCATGATATTATTTCTGGTGGTCAATATAATCTTATTAAGAATACTTTTTTTAGCAACATCTCATATGTGAAAATATATCAGTTAGTTGTGAATAATTTTTTTTTCATTGTAACTTAGAGAATGAAGTGCATATCAAGTACTACCTACTTTTCAAGTAGTAACATAGTAGTGAGATTTTGTTTGTAGATTGAAAATAATTTTATATGGCCAGCCTACAATAGTAACTAGTGTCATATTTTAAAATCGTTCCTAGATATTTCATGTAATAGATTCATTTAAAGTTTTTATCTTATTGGATGAAGATCAAAGCAAGATTATTTAACACATCCCTTAATTATTCATGATATTAGAGTTCCCTAGACCTTTCTCTCATTTGCTTGCATAATCATCACAAAGAATCTCTTTGCAAAGTGATGTGACATGTCCCCTTTTTTATTTTATTTAAATTATATTAAAGATTTAATTAATTAATTAATTAATTAATTATATATATATATATATATATATATATATATATATATATATATCAAATAATTATATGATTTTAATTTATATCAATTAATAAAATTAATTAATATAATTTCAACCAAAATAATTGTTTCGATTTTATACACACACAAACTCTAAATAAATAAACTAAATTTTTTATTATAATTTATACTACTATAAAATTATAATTGTATTCACTCACTTATTCTAATTTTTTTATATAGTACTAATTTAACTCTCCAAGTTAAGATTATAGATATCCATCAATTAAATCAAATTGCTGATAATTTAATTCAAACAATCTTTTATATATTACCTCGAGACCTTCCATTTAATTTATTCGATATGTCGAATCAATATCTACTTATAGGGTTTGGAAATATAAAATATATAAGTATCCTCAAAGGAAAATCATCAATCAATTTTATAGGATATGGATTCCATCAATAATCAATATTCACAATGACAAAGTTATTTAACTGACTAAGTATATTTGTATAATTATAAATCTCAAACTTTATGAGTCAAAATAATTATTAATAAGTGTAATTGTTTATCAATTATATCAAAATTAAGAGTAATAGTATTTATAATAACTACATTATGTTTTTATTTTACATGTTAGTATAAAATAAATACATCACTTTGATCACATTCAATATATAAAAGTACACTAGCACAAGAAATTAGAATTTTATCATTCCCCATATTCAATATTGACATACTAAATTTCATACTATAGTCTTACTAATAAAGTATTCAACTCTATCTGAATGTGAATAGTAAATTTATATTTTATAAGAACCAATAATTTAATCTTTCATACATAAACTAAATTCTACGTACCAAATCATCTACTATATAGAATAAAATAGACATATATATCTATTATAAATACAATCTCAACTCATTATCATAAAAAAAACTGAAATGAATCTATCCAACAATTAAAAGGAAAAACAAACAAAAATAACTTTCCTTATAAAATAATTCTTATAAACTCCCCACTTAGACTTGAAGAAGCTATGATTTCACACATCTTATTCTCATTTCTTCCATATACCTTTCAAAGGTTTTAGTTGGTAATATTTTCATAAATGAAATCACCAAGTTCTCTACTAATGTTATTTTGATTATCTTTTTTTCTTATAATATTTCTTATTAGATAATATTGAGCTCAATAAATTTTACCTTCTTATAGATTCTAATTATATCAAGCTAGCAACTGCTCCACTATTATTATATTAAAGTGTAATAGAAAATTGAACAAAATAAATGACTCTTAGATTTATCTAGTAGTTTTGAACCATACAACCTCCTATAGTAAATACAAGAATTCTTTATACTTTTCTAATTTATGGCTTCACTTCCCAAGGTAAACATATAACTTGAGGTGAGCTTTCTCAAATCCTCATCCTATTGGAAATATGAGTACATATACCCAAATAAATAAAAGTTTGTCCACGTTATATACTAACATATAATATATAGTCATTTTTAGGTACTTGATTATGTATATTATTATCATCTAATATTATTGTTCTATGTTAGATTGATTTATGTTGACCATACATGTGGCAAAGTAAATACTAAGTTTAGTATAAAGTATTGTATACAATAGGCCTCATACTATAGAGACATAAGGAACCACTTTTATTTTGTATATCTCATTAGGTGTTTTGGAACTTAAATTTTTAGACATAGTGATTATGTTTATAAAAAGAAAATATTTCTTGAAATCATGCATGCTAAAATGAGTCAATACCTGGTTGGGAAGCTTATCCGGATGAGCCTTGAATAAGGCAAACTAATCAATATAGAGGCATGAAGTGTAACATGGTATGTTAAGTCTCATAATAGTGTTAATTGTGAGGTTGTTGCGTGAGTTATATTGTTGCATGAATGAGTAGGCTCGTGAAAAATAGTATCAGAGTGGGTATAGAAGATTGTCAGCACTAGGTGTTGCCTTCCTGTAAATCTTGGTGGATAAAAGTCTATCTTTCCTACAAATGCACAATAGCTAATGAAGTCATGTGCGAAGATGCAACAAGAGGACTCCTATTTTTCCAGAATAAAAAAAATGTGCAAATTACTATCTAGTAGTGCATATTGTGTGCTTGCTTACTAGGGATGAAAGTTTTGCTTTATGTGTTGCTTTCAGGGTGAAAGTGAGTGGGGACTCCTTTCATGGGTATGAGAAGACATGTCCCTGATGAGAGACGTCCTCTTTGGACCAAGGAATAAATGGAGACCTTAATGGATTAATGCTCATGTGAAGCAATAGACTTCAAAGATTGAGATCGATGAAAGGTGCAATGCATGAGGGTGTGCAAGATATTGGATAGGAAAGAATGTCACTAACTTATCATGTGTGTCTATGACCATAGCTAATGACTTTATTGAATAATAAGAATGCAGATGGATTTGTAAATATATGATAGTACTCCAACATGAGAGTGCATGTGTATTAAAGGTGATGCTTCTTTGAAATTCAAGCATCCTAACCCTATTAAGAGCTTGTCAATAGCCTGAGACTCTACTATGAAGAAGGGTGTTGGTCTACTTTACACAAACAGATCAAGAGTTGGAGCTACTCTTATGATGAGGCAGGGGTAGGGTAAAACCAATTAGCATAGAGGCATGAAGTATATCATTGTAAGCTAGGTCTCATAATAATTTTGATTGTGAGGTTGCCATGTGGCTGCATTGATACGTGGATGAGTAGGTTGGTGACAATGTGTTTTTGGCTTTTTTCTATGAAAAATTATGATATATCATATAGATATACTCTTCAATATGTCCATTTAGAAATGTAGTTTTTACATCTATCTAGCAAATCTCATGTTCATAATGAGTTGTGATGAATAAGAGAATTCAAATAGACTCCAACATTACTACGAGCAAAAGGTTTCTTTATAATTGATTCCTTCTTTCAGAGTAAAACTTGTTGCAATAAGCTTAGTCTTATAAATCTTAACGTTACCGTATGTTCCTCTAGTTTTCTTATAGGTCCATTTGTACTTGATGGATTTTATCCCTTTAAATGGTTCGATCCCATGCATGATTAAAATGCATGGACTACATAAATAATTTCATACCCTATTGCCAAAGTTCTAGACATTTATCTTTAAGCACTTCATCATAGATATTGGATTAGTATCTATCTCAACAGAGATTCTATTATAAGACTCTTTGACTGTATATCATGTAGGTTAATGAATAACCTTCTCGCTATATATGACAAGACACTCCCATCAACTGTATATTTTTAGCGGTATGATGTGAAGATGTTGAACCTTGTAAACCATTATGATCATCACTCTCTGAGTGTGTAACCAACCAGCATGTCAATGATTGGTTTATAAGATTCAGTATTAACATCAACCTTAACAATCCTCCCGTTATGATAATGTAATGAGATATCTAGAAAATTACTTTATGATATTTTTTATTGTTTCAACGGTATTGAAAAAGTTTGGGTTGATTTATCCCCTTTCAATTCTTTTATAATAATTTTAATTTTTGACTTAAGGCTTGATGTATAGTCTTCTAGGAATTGGGGCATTGGAATTAAACGACTTTCTGATCCTTTGGACTATAAAATAAATTATCTTTGATTTCTCTAGGATATCACATGAAGAAACAAACTTTTTTTTTGTTCCAACTTATTTATTTTCTATTTTTGCACATGTACTAGGCAACCCCATAGGTGAATTTATTTCAGACTAGATTTATGCTTAATCCATAATTTTGTTGGAGAAGTAGGTACTGACTTAAATGGGACCAATTTTGTTGGAGAAGTAGATTTCTATCATTCTATTTTGTTATGGAATGCCAAGTGTAGATTATTAGGATGTAATCACTTGATCTAACAAGTTTCATGAAACTCTCCAAGAGATATGCTACCACGACTAGATCATAATGTCCAGAGACATTTATTAAGATGCTTCTCCATTTTGCCCCTATACTCTTTGAATTTCTCAAAGACTTCAAACTTCTGGCGTATTAAATTATTGTATCTATACTTTGAGTAATCATCAATAAATATGATGAAATACTCAAAGTCACATCTCGTTTGGATAATCATGGCTCCACATAAACTAAAATGAACTAGTTCTAAATATTATTTGGTTATATATCCTTTAGCCAAAAAAGGTCATTTGGTCAATTTTCCTTCAAAGAATGATTCACAAGCTAGAAGCCACTTTCAATGGACCCAAAGATCCATCATTAATTAGTCTTGATATCCATTTTAGATTTATATGACCTAGGAATAAGTATCAAAGATAGGGTTATTTCATTTGGAAATGTTATTTTCTTTTACATAGTAAGATGTTTGTATTATTCAATTCATCTCAATGTTGTGAATGCGAAATATGATCATTAAAATAAAGATTATCTTTTAATGCACTAAAATAGATAAACTTTTATTTAAATAGATTATTAAAGAATTATTGAAAAAAAACATCCATCCTAAATCAAATTGGAAACAAATATTAAATTTCTTTTGATGAAATATACATAAAGTGAATCTTTAAAAATTAAAATTATATCTCTCTCAAAATGAAGATAGTAATTTGCCACTAGAATAGTCAGTATCTTCATAATTTTTCCCAAGTAAAGATTAATCTCTCATCACTTAGTTGTCAGGTTTACTTGTAACGCTACAAAGAATTACAAAGGAAATGAATGGTTTTCATATCTACGCACAATGCATTGATAGATACAATTGCTAAACATGTCTCAACTATTGGTAAATGAGATTTACAAATGAATATCCTAATTGCTTGTTATGAAAATATTTATCTTTTTGCTAGTTACTCTCACTTGTGACTTTAGGAGCTAACTGAGGAACATGAATATGTTTTTAAAATTCTTTCCATGTTTTCCATTCAATTTAGAAGAAAACTTTTTAACAACAAATACATTAGATAATTTTCTAATATGACTTTCAGCTAATACTAATTTTTTAAGTAATTGTACAGTATCCAATCAAGTTTATTCATAGTATAGTTTAGGCAAATTTACTTATATGAATCTGGTAGTGATTGGAGAATGAAATTGATCTGGTAATCCATATTAATCTCAGCTCAAAGGATTTCTAGTTCATTCAAAAGATCAATCATCTTTAGAACATAATTCCTTAGTAAGATGTATTCATCCATCATAGTATTCATCAGATTCATTATGACATTCTATCTAATATAATGAATTAGATTCCTAAATATTTATTTGAAATTAGATATTATATCATACACAATACTCATGAATTGATGTTGATGTTGAAGTATAATTGATATAGAATAAAAAATATAATACTTTGATATCTTATTAGCTTCCACCTGTTTCTTATAAGGCATGACTTCATGTTCGATTGCCCATTCATGAGATTTATCCAAGTAAAGATTTGTTAGTATAAATTTATAGTTCTCAATAGTCAAAACAATATTAAGATTTATTTTCTAATCTATATAATTGGTTCTATCAAGTTTATTTTCTTTAAGATTAGTAATGAGGGGTTTAAAAGTCATTTAAAAAAAACCTAAAAAATTATAATGAACCAATTAGCTTTGAATTTTATTTTGAAAATTGGTTCCCTCTACCAATTCTTGAATAATTTTGTTATCAATTTGATATACCACGAACAACATGCCTTGATTGGAGGACATATATTATCCAATATTAAAATGATTCCTATTAATCTTATTGTCCACGAAATGGGTCATCCCATACAAGACTAAACATATATGACTTTGATTTGATCATATAAATAATAATAATAACTTAGATAAATAGGATGTTATTATTTATAACAAAGTATACACTATCACATAATTCTAGACTAATTGTTCTTTAGTGAATCCTTTAGATGATGAAGTGACTCATTTTAACAATCCATATAACTATCTTATGATGGTTTGTGCTAACAATCCATATAACTATCTTAATTTTTTTAATTTCTTGGAATCACTATAAAGAATTACAAACATAATTAGTAGTTAAAGTATCTACATACTTGGTATCCATAGATGCTACCACTAAACATATATTAACTACTAGTAAATTGTTTACCTTGATTGTTTATCTTGCTCAGATAACCAAGAAATTCTTCTTACAATGTGCTGACTATTTATAATGAAAATATTTTGCTTTCAACTTTTTTACTCGCTTGAGACTTAGGAGTTAACTAGGAAATATGAACATGTATGAAATTTCTTTATTTTCTTTCTTTTAAGTATAGAAGAAGTTTATTTAGTAACAAAGATATCAGATAATTTTCTAATAAGATTTATAGTCGATAAAGATGCCATTGTCTAATAAAGTTTATTATTTTTTTTATTTTTTTTATATCTTTTATTTCTTTTATTTCTTTCATTTCTTTTATTTCTTTTATTTTTTTTATTTCTTTCATTTCTTTTATTTCTTTTATTTCTTTCATTTCTTTTATTTCTTTTATTTTTTTTATTTCTTTCATTTCTTTCATTTCTTTCATTTCTTTTATTTCTTTCATTTCTTTCATTTCTTTCATTTCTTTCATTTCTTTCATTTCTTTCATTTCTATCATTTCTTTCATTTCTTTCATTTCTTTCATTTCTTTCATTTCTTTCATTTCTTTCATTTCTTTCATTTCTTTCATTTCTTTCATTTCTTTCATTTCTTTCATTTCTTTCATTGCTTTTATTTCTTTTATTTCTTTTATTTCTTTTATTTCTTTTATTTCTTTTATTTCTTTTATTTCTTTTATTTCTATTATTTCTTTTATTTCTTTTATTTCTTTTATTTCTTTTATTTCTTTTATTTCTTTTATTTCTTTTATTTCTTTTATTTCTTTTATTTCTTTTATTTCTTTCATTTCTTTCATTTCTTTCATTTCTTTCATTTCTTTCATTTCTTTCATTTCTTTCATTTCTTTCATTTCTTTCATTTCTTTCATTTCTTTCATTTCTTTCATTTCTTTCATTTCTTTCATTTCTTTCATTTATTTCATTTCTTTCATTTCTTTCATTTCTTTCATTTCTTTCATTTCTTTCATTTCTTTCATTTCTTTCATTTCATTTCATTTCTTTCATTTCTTTCATTTCTTTCATTTCTTTCATTTCTTCATTTCTTTCATTTCTTTCATTTCTTTTATTTCTTTTATTTCTTTATTTCTTTTATTTCTATTATTTCTTTTATTTCTTTTATTTCGTTAATTTCTTTTATTTCTTTTATTCTTTTATTTCTTTTATTTCTTTTATTTCTTTTATTTCTTTTAGTTCTTTTATTTCTTTTATTTCTATTATTTCTTTTATTTCTTTTATTTCCGTTTATTCTATTTATTTCTATTATTTCTATTAGTTCTATTATTTCTATTAGTTCTATTATTTCTTTATTTCTTTTATTTCTTTTATTTATATTATTTCTTTTATTTCTTTATTCTTTTATTTCTTTTATTTCTATTATTTCTATTATTTTCTTTTATTTCTATTATTTCTATTATTTCTTTTATTTCTTTTATTTCTTTTATTTCTTTTATTTCTTTATTTCTTTTATTTCTCTTATTTCTTTATTTTCTTTTATTTCTTTATTTCGTTTATTTCTTTTATTTCTTTTATTTCTTTTATTCTTTTATTTCTTTATTCTTTTATTTCTTTTATTTCTTTATTTCTCTTATTTCTCTTATTTCTTTAGTTTCTCTTATTCTCTTATTTCTCTTATTTCTTTATTTTCTCTTATTTCTTTATTTTCTTTTATTTCTTTATTTCTTTTATTTCTTTTATTTCTTTTATTCTTTTATTTCTTTTATTTCTCTTATTTCTTTTATTTCTTTTATTTCTTATTTTCGTTTATTTCGTTTATTCTTTTATTTCTTTTATTTCTTTATTTCTTTTATTTCTTTTATTTCTTTTATTTCTTTTATTTCTTTTATTTCTTTAATTTCTCTTATTTCTCTTATTTCTTTATTCTTTATTTCTTTATTTCTTTATTTCTTTATTTCTTTATTTCTTTATTTCTTTATTTCTTTTATTTCTTTATTTCTTTTATTTCTTTTATTTCTTTTATTTCTTTATTTCTTTATTTCTTTATTTCTTTTATTTCTTTATTTCTTTTATTTCTTTATTTCTTTTATTTCTTTATTCTTTATTTCTTTTATTTCTTTTATTTCTTTATTTCTTTATTTCTTTTATTTCTTTATTTCTTTTATTTCTTTATTTCTTTATTTTCTTTTATTTCTTTATTTCTTTTATTTCTTTTATTTCTGTTATTTCTTTTATTTCTTTATTTCTTTTATTTCTTTTATTTCTTTATTTCTTTATTTCTTTATTTCTTTTATTTCTTTTATTCTTTTATTTCTTTTATTTCTTTTATTTCTTTTATTTCTTTATTTCTTTTATTTCTTTATTTCTTTTATTTCTTTTATTTCTTTATTTCTTTATTTCTTTATTTCTTTTATTTCTTTATTTCTTTATTTTTTTATTTCTTTTATTTCTTTTATTTTCTCTTATTTCTCTTATTTCTTTATTTCTTTTATTTCTTTATTTCTTTATTTCTTTTATTTCTTTATTTCTTTTATTTCTATTATTTCTTTTATTTCTTTTATTATTTCTTTATTTCTTTTATTTCTTTTATTTCTTTATTTCTTTATTTCTTTATTTCTTTATTTCTTTTATTTCTTTTATTTCTTTATTTCTTTTATTTCTTTATTTCTTTTATTTCTTTTATTTCTTTTATTTCTTTTATTTCTTTTATTTCTTTTATTTCTTTTATTTCTTTATTTCTTTATTTCTTTTATTTCTTTTATTTCTTTTATTTTCTTTTATTTCTTTTATTTCTTTCTTTTATTCTTTATTTCTTTTATTTCTTTTATTTCTTTTATTTCTTTATTTCTTTATTTCTTTTTTTCTTTTATTTCTTTATTTCTTTTATTTCTTTATTTCTTTTATTCTTTTATTTCTTTTATTTCTTTTATTCTTTTATTTTTTTTATTTCTTTATTTCCTTATTTCTTTATTTCTTTATTTTCTTTTATTTCTTTATTTTTTTTATTTCTTTATTTTCTTTAGTTTCTTATTTTCTTTATTTTTTTATTTTCTTTATTTTTTATTTTGTTTATTTTGTGTTTTTTTTTATTTGTTTATTTTTTTATTTTGTTTATTTTGTTTATCTTTTTATTTTGTTTACCTTTTTTATCTTTTTTATCTTGTTTATCTTGTTTATCATCTTGTTTATCTGTTTACACTGTTTATCTTGTTTATTTTTATTTTTTTTATTTTTTTTATTTTTTTTATTTTTTTATTTTTTTAATTTTTTTAATTTTTTTAATTTTTTATTTTTTTAATTTTTTTATCTTTTTTATCTTTTTTATCTTTTTTATCTTTTTTATCTTTTTTTATCTTTTTTATCTTTTTTTATCTTTTTTAGTTTTTTTATTTTTTTATTTTTTTAGATTATATTATATTATAAAATGATATCAATCTAAAAATTAACATCAATCTCAACTCTAAAGATCTCTAATTCATTTGGAATACCAATCATGTTTAAAAAATAATTACTTCTTAAAATATTTTCAGCATTCAAAGTATTCATTAGATTTCTCTTGGCTTTCTATCTAGAAAAATGAGTTTGATTCTTTAAAATTTTATTAAGATTAGACATCGTATCATATGCAGTAGTTATGGAATAATATTTTCGGCCAACATATAATGCTTGATATATTGTCAGCTTTCACCTATTTCTCATAAGGCTTTATTTCCTGTTCATTTGTCTCTTCATGAGGTTTATCTTGACAAAGATCTATGGATATAGTTTTATTGTTCTCAATAGTTAAAACAATATCAATATTTCTTTTTCAATCTATGTAATTGGTTCTATCAAAATTATTTTCTTTAAGAATAGTAACAAGTTGAAAGTCATCTTAAAATCCCTAAAAAATTACAACGAGCCAATTAGCTTTGAATTTTATTTCGAGTATTGGTTCCCTCTATCAATTCTCAAGCGAATTCATTAGTAATCTGATATACCATAAATAGCATGCCTAAATAGAAGGATATCTACTATCCATTATTTATCCAGACATGCCGATTTTTATTAATCTTGTTCTCTAAGCAATAGACTATACCAAACAAGACTAAATAGATGATTTTGCTTTGTTCCTATAAATAACAATAAAGACTCAAATAGAGAGAATAATATTATTTATAGCTAAGTGTATATTATTACATAATTCTATAATGTTGTTCTTAAATAAATTCTTGTATATGGTGAAGTGATCCATTTTAGCAATCCATAAAACTATCTCACGGAGGTTTGTTCTAAGTAGAGCAAGAAGTCAATCATTATGATAGAAGGATTGTACCAAAACTAAATTGACTTGAATTACTTACAAACCAATGATTGAGACAAAGAGATTCATTCTTGATGAATTCTCTCACCCACTTAGGTGATTCAAAAGATTGAGGCATTTAGAAAAATAAGATTATTAATTCCCTTCAAAAATAATCTTAAAATAGGAACTTTAATTTTTTTTCCTTAATAAAATAGTGGTTTGTTATTTGAATGTATGCATGTAAGGGCACTTCATGAAATATCTATTATTTAATCGCAATCATCATACAAGTTATCACATAAATCCATCATTCATATTTTCACATACCACTATACACAACATCAAATTCAAACACAATAACATGTGATCTCATCCAAGCATAATGATATGCCATCACATGCATTTACAAAAATATAGCAATACATGCATCCATGCCATAACTAAATGATGACCATGTCATCCCATGCATTTACAAAAATATAACTTCACATGTATCCATGTCATCACATAAATGCATTCCACAATTATCTGATGATTATGTCATCACATAATTTCTATGTTAAACAGCCTAGTTATTTGGCTTTTAGGGTATATCAATCAAGGACTTCCATTAAGGAAGTCTGAGTTTTGGGGCAGCACCCCAATGGAGTTCAATCATGCCTGGTCAGGTTGCAGGGGCACATAGGCTCGTGGCCAGCACCCCAAAAACTAAAACAAACAAAAAATATATACAAGTTCCACCACATCCAACATTAGCCACTTTAAGCTCTACTATGGCCACTATTCACCACAACTTGCTCCACCACAATCACCATCCATCACTACAAGTTCCACCGTGGTCACTATCCAGCACTACATGCTCCACCACAATCATCATCCATCATTGTATGCTCCATTGTGAATGTCATTTGCCACTATGTATTCCACCACAGTCACTATCCTGCTTAGTTAAAGAAGCTTATATACCCTCAAAAAAAGTTCACAGAAACATCTAACATATTTGTGGAAATAAATTATAATTACATTCCATGTGATTACAAAAATCACGTAGACTAAATGCAAAAATACAACCCCACAAATTATTAAGTATTTTTTCACATCCAAACGCATCCAAATGCATCATTCAAAATACCTAAATAGCTAGGCAATATTTTGTTTAATAGAGTTTAAAATGCCTCTATTATAATCAAAGACAATATCTAATCTTCTATCCATATTAAAACTCAATTCATTTACATGCAATACCATATACCTGAGCTATGATACAATTGTTATATTTTGAAATCATTCCTAGATTTTGCATGTAACATATTCAATTTAATTTTTTATCGTGTTGGACGAAGTTCAAAGCAATATTGTTTTAACATATACCTTAATTATTCGTGATGTTAGAGTTCCCCATACCCATCTCTTGTTTGTTTGCTCCTTCATCGTGAGGACGAAGATGCATAGGGTGTGAGTTGTGCATCTATTTTTTATCATAAAATCCGCATAAAAAAAAAAACACACACACAAGTCACATCACTTTGCAAAAATGATGTGGTGTGTCCCCATTTTTATTTTATTTAAATTATATTAAAGATTTAATTCAATTAATATATATATATATAATCAAATAATTAATTAGATTTTAATTTATATTTGTAAATAAAATTAATTAATATAATGTCAAGCAAATTAATTATCCCAATTTTATATACACACATACTCTAAATAAATTATCTAATTATTTAATTATAATTTTAAATATTTGTAATGGCATTCGACTAGGCCATTGAATGGACCTTGACATAAATAAGATTTTGGGTTCCCGATATAAATTATGTGTATCATAATTCATATTAGTTATAATTACACTCACTCACTTATTCTAAATAATACACTTTTTTTGTTATTTGCAATACATGTTTAATTATCCATGTTAAGATTATAGAGACTCATCAATTGAATCAAATTACTGATAATCTAATTCAATTAATCTCATATTTATTATCCTAAGAACTTATACTTAACTTATTTGATATATTGGATTAAAAATTTAGGGATTGGTAAAATTAAAACTTATAAGCATCCTCAAGGAGGCAGCATCAATCCATTTTACAGGACTTGAATTCCATTGATAATCAACATTCACCATATAATTAGCAAAGTTATCTAGCCGAGTATATTGATCTAATTATAAATCATACCCTTTATCAGTCAAAATTACTATTAACAAGTATATGTATTTATCAATTACATCATGATTAAGAATAATAATATTTTCAATAACTACAATGTATTTTTATTTTACATGTCAATATCAAATAATTATATCACTTTGGTTCCATTTAATACAGATAAGGGAGCTAGCACAAAAAATTAGAATTTCATCATTCCATATAGTCAAGATAGACCTACTAAAATCTTATGCTACAATCTTATTAACAGAGTTTCCAACTCCATCTAGATTGTGAACATTAAACTTATATTATATAAGAATTGATAATATTTCATACATAAGCCAAACTCAATATACCAAATTATCTACTATGTATAATTAGGGACACGTGTGTACCTATTATAAATACAATCTCAATACATTCTTATTCAAAAGAAAATCAAAAATGAATCCAAATAAAAATTAAAAGGAAAAACAAACATAAATGGCTTTCAGCATAAAATGATTCCAACAACTGAATACTTGATTTTTAAGATTTTAACTTTAGCCACCTCTTTTGGTTTACATAAATGTATTATAGATTACTTTTTTACTAATTAGTTTAGATGATAGGCTTATCTTACTAATTATATATGAGGATGACATCTTTAAAATGAGATATATTGAGTCGGGAATCATCCAACTCAAATGAGTAAGTTAAATCACATTAATGAATAAAAAATCTTTGGAGGCTCAAATATTTCCTTGGGATATATGTGACTTATAATAGAAATAATATTATGTTAAAACATATGAGGTATGTAGTTGATATTCTCATAGATGTCCATTTTTTAAGTTGTACTCCAATCGGTACTTTTATCAAACTAGATATTGATTTTTTATCAAATATAAGCTTCTAGTTGACAAAACTACACATAAGAAATTCAAAAGAAATATTAACTATCTGATTATCACTAGATCATATATGACTAATATAATTATAATATTTAGTTATTTTTTAGATTATTCATGATTGATTTACCTAGATACAACTCTTTGTCTACTAAGGTAAATGAAGAAATCTCTATATTTTGGCATCTCTTTCATTGATCATGAGCACAACCAACTAAATAGCTTTTTAGATTCTAGTTATGCACTATCTTGCATAAAATGAATTCTACTATAAAATATTATATTGTTCTTTAAGGCAATATTGTTTCCTAAAATATTAAGAGAACTAATTACCTCAAGATCTAGTATAAAAGTTGAGTTTAGGGTGATAATAATAATTATTTATAAGATATTTTGGATTTAACATCTTCTTGAGGAGAATTGGTATACACTTATTTTTACTACAACTCTCTATTGTAATAGTAGACAATGAATCCCCTCTCATAAGGAGCTTAGCTGGTTGGGACTATTGGCAATGTCCAGGAGGTCACAAGTTCAAGTCTTACTGGTGGGATGTACTAGGGATATTTCTTACCTGCTCGGTTCTTCGGGGGCTAAGGGGATGTAGGGGCCCACGTAAGTGGGCCCTGAAGATATATAAATTCCAATCTGGTGTTTCACAAGTAGAGAAATAACAGAGAAATAGATTATTTTCTTTTTAGAAAGAATATCTAAGATGAGACTGATTACAGCTTATATTCCTATCATGAACCTGCAAGCATATACATTTATGAATGTCTTGAATAAGTCTCTACCCTGCTTCTCTCTCTCTCTTCCAAACTTGGCATGTTGGATATTTATGTAGTAGTTTGTTGAAGGGTGTTGCAACATTTTATTTTATTTAATCATATTTTTTATGTTTCTAATGGGAGATTACCCCAACTTGTGAACTGCCCCTAGCCTTTTCCTATTTTTTATTTAGACTTGATTTTATTATATTCTAGTATAAGATTTTCTATTCCTTATTTTTGGTCAATTCAATAGATTTTAATTGTCTTATTACTAAAAAGATAATTAAATTTTTGAAATACGATGCTAATGTATCATGATGAATTATTTATTGTTCTGCCTCTCCATTATATTTCACACAATTAATACTTATTTTTTTCATTATGTACATAACATAAAAATAGTATTTTATTTAAACTAATTATATAAAAAATGGAAAAAAATTGCAAATATTAGAATCACAATTAGTCTTTATTGTATTTTTTGTTGTTTGATGTTCACATGTAAAATTAAATGATATTTTTAATGATCTTACTCCTATTTATACTAAGAGCAACTCTAATGAGAGTTGCTATCAAGGATGTCATCTTCATAACTGCCAAAATATCACCCAAATCACAAAAAATATTGTTTCAACGAGAATGGTATCGAATGTGACAAATTTTCATCAAAAGTTTTGAGGTGTCACACTTTACAACTTTTGAGAGATTAATGAGAGTATACAAAATCAGAGTTGATAGTTACTGTGCATCTCAATGGCTCTCAACAGAGTTGAGAAGATAAATTTAAATAAAAAAATATTTAATTATAAAAATTAAACTCCATTTTAGTATCTACCATTGATCCAAAAATATTGTTAAATAGTATCAAAATAATATTCAAGGTTGCAAAATGATATTTGACACCTTATTTTTGGCAACTCCCATTGGAATTGTCTAACTGAAATAAAGATTGTAGAGTTGTAAAGTTTATATGAGATTAAGTTCATGCAGAACGTAGCTTACTATAAACCAAAAGAAGTGCATCCAATGTATTTTGATCAAATAAATAATTTTGTTTATTTTCATCCAACACCAAAGAATACTCCCACTTCATCTAGTTTATGTTGTCTTCTGGAAGGCAAGTAATTTGTGTCAATATTGAATATTTAATGACTTGTTTGGTGGCGTGTTTAACAATAATTTATAGGTGATTTGCATTTTAATTACAGAAAAGAAGCCATTGGAACAGGCAAAGAGAAGAATAATAGCTAGAAAAAATATTTAATTTCATACAGCAGGAAGATTAAAAAATAAATGCTTACAACGGGAAGAAGAAATTTGCATTACCATGGGAATTAGGTACAGACTCCACAGCAAAAAATAAATTAACTTAAATGTCTCCACCGGCGATCAAGCACCCATGACTGGGAGCAGCAATCGACTGCAGAATGGGCAAAAGAACAGGACGCATTGCAAAACAAGATGATAAACTGGAAAACAGGGTTGGATAGAAGGACTAGGTAGTCGAGCATATCAATGAAAATAGGAGAACCATTCATTCACTTGCCCTTCTTCACGGCAGACTTAGTGACCTTGCACCGGTAGGATCTTTCTTCTCAACACTCTTGATAACGCCGACAGCGACAGTCTGGCGCATGTCGCGAACGGCAAACCGACCGAGGGGAGGGTATTCGGAGAATGTTTCGACCACCATAGGCTTCGTGGGAATCATCTTCACGAATCCTGCATCGCCGTTCTTCAGGAACTTGGGCTCCTTCTCGAGTTCTTTGCCGGACCTCCGATCAATCTTGGTGAGGATCTCCGCAAATTTGACAGCTATGTGGGAGGTGTGGCAGTCCAGCACAGGGGCGTATCCGTTTCCAATCTGGCCAGGATGGTTCATTATGATCACTTGGGATGTGAAATTGGCAGCTTCCTTGGCCGGATCATCCTTGGAGTTGGAAGCGACGAACCCACGTTTCAGATCCTTCACGGCAACATTCTTGACGTTGAACCCGACATTGTCGCCGGGGAAGAGCCTCTACCAGAGCCTCGTGATGCATCTCCACGGACTTGACTTCCGTAGTAAGCCCGGTGGGACCGAAGGTGACAACCATTCCTGGCTTTAGCATTCCCGTCTCGACCCGCCCCACCGGCACGGTTCCTATCCCGCCAATCTTGTAGACATCCTGCAGCGGGAGCCGGAGAGGCTTGTCAGTCGGCCGCTGGGCTCCTGAATCATGTCGAGTGCCTCCAGAAGAGTAGGGCCCTTGTACCAGTCTAGATTAGAAGACCTCTCGATCATGTTGTCTCCCTCAAAACCAGAGATGGGTACGAATGGAATTTTCTCTGGATTGTACCCGACCTTCTTCAAGTAGGAAGATACTTCCTTCGTTATTTCATCATACCTTGCCTTGGAGTATTTGGGTGTGGTCGCATCCATCTGCATTCACACAAGTAGATTCGCAACGCCAGCACATAACACGACGAAAAAAAAAAAAACCTGAAAGCAGAATCAACCAAGTGTACCTTGTTGCAGCAGCAGATCATCTGCTTCACGCCGAGAGTGAATGCCAGAAGAGCATGCTCTCGAGTCTGACCATCCTTCGAGATTCCAGCCTCGAAGCCACCAGTAGTGGAATCTATGATGAGGATGGCACAGTCGGCCTGTGACGTTCCGGTGATCATGTTCTTGATGAAGTCGCGGTGACCAGGAGCATCAATGACAGTGCAGTAGAACTTTGTGGTCTCGAACTTCCAGAGAGCAATATCAATTGTGATTCCGCGCTCGCGCTCAGCCTTGAGCTTGTCGAGAACCCAAGCATATTTGAACGACCGTTTGTTCATCTCTGCTGCTTCCTTCTCGAACTTCTCAATCACACGCTTGTCGATGCCTCCTAGCTTGTAGATCAGGTGGCCAGTCGTCGTTGATTTTCCAGAATCGACATGGCCGATAACCACAATGTTTATGTGAACCTTTTCTTTCCCCATTATTAATCACCACTGCACAAAAAAAATCCGAGTAATTTAATAATCATACGGCGGATGAAAACACTTAATGATGCTTGACTACAAGTGCTAGGAATCAAGAATTTTTATCTGGAAGGCAAGTAAACGATCTTTTCAAACAACAACAAAAAAATAGCAGCGCGTAGAAAACAGACGATAAAAAACAATTATTTCCGCATCTGCCATAACGTAAACATGAATCTCAGACGATTAATCACGGTGTCGCATTCGCAATCAAAATTATGAATCGACTGGTAAACAACACAATCTAAGACGATTAAAAAAACCAGAATTTTAGACAGTGTTGAATCGGACTGCTAGGTTAGAAGCATATCATAGCTAGGTATACAATTACGTCAATGAAATCATTTACAATTTGCGAACATTAACATGGGAGAGATTCCTTTGCCGTTAAACGATTTCACAGTTGCAAATAAAAGAAAATCAAGCGATTATCTTGCTAAAAGCAATTAACACAGATGAATATCAGATGCGAAACAGAACCCACACAAAAAACCGAAGAGATTCTCGATACCAATACGAAAACACGCAGATAAATCAGAAAGAGATTATTTGATTGGTGGCTACAAAGAAGAGTGAAAATCAATATAACAAAGGCGAATGAATGAGGCAAACAGCGAGCAGAGATCTAGTTGAAGATATAACAACCTGGCAATGGATGATTTAGCGACTTGTTTTTAGCACAAACAGCTAGGTCGGCAAAGAAAAGGAACTGGCGGCTATGAATTTCTTGCTGTTGTACTTATAGGTCGTAGGACAGCAGTATAACAGCAAGGTCTAGGGTTTCGTGGTATTTTAATGTTGAGAGATTACTGTTTTTTTTGTTGTTGTTTGTTGATAAAATTACGGTTGAATCCTCGAGGTTTTGATTGAGAATTATAGGCCGTCGGGTTCCACTTCCAATCTTCATACTTCCATTCCATTTCCACCCTGAGTTGGAGGTCAAGTGGCCCAGCCCAGTTTATTCATGCCCAGCCCAATTCATCCATGTCTGGCCTGGTCCGGTTCATCCGTGCCTGACCAGGCACGACAGTTTAGAACCGTGCTATGAGCTAGGCCAAGTCAACCATTGACACAGTAAACTAGAGGTGTCAAAGTCAAACTGAATATGTCGGGCAGACACGGCCCATTTTTTAGGCTCGAGCGTGTTTTCGTGCTGGACCAGACACAATTTTGTAGAGTTCAGTCCAGCATGGGCCCAGGGCATGATCCGTTGAGTTCGAGCCGATCGGGTGAACCCTAAATTAAAAAAAATTAGGGTTTCGGCGTGCCAGAAACCCTAATTTAAAAAAATATGATTTGGCAGCCCCGTAACCCTAAATTTAAAAAAAATTAGTTTTGACATGATTCCGGGCCAGGCACGGCATGAGGCCCGATTGGCCTCGGCACGGCACAGCACGAGCCCGTGCAAGAGAAATTTTCGTGCCGGGCCGGCCCAGGCACGACCGAATCGTGCCGTGCCTCGTGTCGGGTTGGCCCGACCCGGTTGACATCTCTACAGTAAACTAGTTGAATTTTTTTAAATTATAACTAGAAAATTAAGTACGACCTAGCAAGTCTAGACCCGGGCCGAACCCAGCCCCAGGTATGAGCCGGGCCGTCGGACCATACCTGGCACGACATGGTTATTATATTGGGTCAAACTTGAGTTGACATGGTGGCCAGATTGTGCCACAAAAAAATGGGCCGAGCTGGTCTAGCCTGACCCGATCCATTTGACACATTTATCTTGAGTCCATGATCGACTTCCTAGGGTCGGACCTGACGATCAGACTTTGGAGCTAGCAAAAAAGTCCACCAATGGTTTAGATATTTTTTCTTATGTGAGATTAGTTATTATTGTGAGAAATTTTAAAATTATAATTTAGTATATAAATTTAATAAAATGTAGAAAATACACTTCTTCATCAAAGTTACATTTAATTTCTAAAAAATATATTTTTCCTTATTCTCTCTTTTAAAAATGAACAAAAATTTTCTTCCTTGATTTTAATGAATTACTTTTGAAATAAATCAATTCTCTCTATAACTATTCCTTCTCCCTCTCTCTCTCTCTATTCCTTCTCCCTCCCTCCCTCTCTCTTTCTCTCTTCCTTTTCCCTCTCTCTATCTTCCTCCCCCCCCCCTCTCTATCTTCCCTCTCCCTCTCCTTCTCTCCCTCTTACTTCCTCCCTATCTCTTTTCCACTTCCTCCCCCTCCCCCCCCCCCTCACTTTCATTTTCCCTCACCCTCTCTTTCTCTTCATCCTTACTCTCTAAATGTATTAGAAAATTTGCAATTTACTAAAACATAAAAAAAAAATGGCAAGCATTCTATCCACTCCCCCTCTATTTAAACATTTCATGAAGCTATAGTTTATGTAAAGCATCCATCAACTTATTGTTGTTTGAACTGGGTAGATTAGATGTTTAAACTTGGTTCGGGAAAATCAATTTAAGTAAAATTAAATCTGTCTTATTTTTAGTTTAGTTTGTTTGGGAAATTTTCATAATTAACATTTTATTATGCTAGTGATTTTTGTAACCGTCGGAGTGATCATATAAAATATGGGCGGACACATCAATTTTAATAAAACAAAATTCTTTTTATTTGAAAAATGACTGTGTTTTTTTGGTAAGAGGCATGCATGAAAACTTAAAAAATATAAGCATAAATGTGCACTCTATTGTGTGGAAGATCATTTTGGTGGACATATTGTGAATTTGTTTTAAAATATAATTTTCATGCACATTTTAGATTAAATGTGCATGATAAGGGTACTCATAATTTTCACTCGAACACAAAGAAGGCATTGTATTAATCCGACAAGATACTTAATTACAATCCTTTAAATAATAGCATGTAATTTAAAATATAATTTATAATTTCTGTTTAATTTTAAATTTGTCATCATACAAAATTTTTATTTATTATTTAGTTGTGGTTTTATCATTGTGATTGTTGTGTACTCTTATTTATGTCAAGTATGGACATAATAGTAATTAGGCATATTTGAGTTTATTCCCAAAATAATTTGGAAATTTTTTTGATAATTAATAATATATTTTCAGACATAAAATATATATGTTGTGTGTGTGAAAATTAAAATTTGCAACTTTAAAATAATTAAATTTGGCAGGATTTGAATTGAAATTATTAGTTTTTGAAAATTTTATTAAATTCAATTTAAATTTAATTTGGATAAAATTAAAAATTTATCACGGTAGAAAATTAAAATCTAGTTGGAACTAAATTGTAATTTTAAAAAATAGAAATATATATTTTGAAACTAAAATATATTGTGTGGATTCACTATATTCGTTAACATTTCAAAATGAAAAATTAAAATATTTAAATCAAAAAATATTTATTAAACAATTTGTAAGTACAAGAAAATCTATGAGATCGTATTTGATATTTAATATCCATTTTACCCCAACACTTATTATAGTGTTGAAAGCAATGAAAAATGTATGAGAATGGTTTTCTCTATAAATCTATCACCTCTTTCATATCAATTATTAAAAATTGATTTCCCTGATAGTCATTATTTTTCTCCCAAGCTTGTGGAACATAATTATCCCAAAATTTATATATACTAAAGATTGTGAGATTAATAATATGAAACATGGATAATTAACAAAATAAAGTTGAATTATTATGTGTTGTCATGAATAAATTGTAGCTAGTAAGCATGCATGTCAAGTAATATCAAAGAGTCAACCTGAAGTGGGCAAACTACCATGAAATTTAGTTATGTCTCGTTGTTTATTTTTTTCATTAAAAACATAACAAAAAAAATAACTTTATTTGTGTTTCTTTTTTCTATTATTGTTTAGGGATGTAAGCATGTTCCATTCGATAAGTGAGAAGTTTCAATAAAAACATCTTTTGTGATAGGAAAACTCATTAAGTATGATTAAAAATAAGAGAGAGAGAGAGAGAGGAATGGGTGAGGAATCTAGAACATAGAAAAGCCATGATGCTCCTATATAGAAAAAACTCTCCCAAGGACAGAACACTCAATCCTCCCATGGAATTATATTTATACTAAAAGGCATTTGATTGGTGTGAATCTTTATTGAATGTATTTTGTTGTTTCAAATATAGGTAAGTTTATAATGAACTGAGTGTGTATATTAAAAATTAAGTGTAAGTGTTATTTATGCTGCATAATAGATGATTTGATGCATATAATTTGCATTGAACATAAAAAAAATCAAATCATCAGTTCTTATAGAATATATTCTTACAGTTCACAATCTTAATAGAGTTAGACACATTCTTGGTAAGATCATAGCATAAATTTTAGTAAATTTATCTTGACCACTGAGAATGAAAAAAATTCTAACTAGGATTATCATGGAATAATTATTTTATGCTGAGATATAAAAAAATATATTTCATTGTTATTATAAACATAATTACTCTTAATCTTGAAATAATTAATAGACTCGTATATTATTAATAGTTATTTTGATTTAAAAAGAGTGAGATTTATAAATAAATTAATAAACTTGGTGAGATTGATACTTTCATCAACTGTATGGTAATATTAAATTATTTATGAAATTTATGTCCTATCAAATGGATTGAATATATCACCTTGAAAATATTTATAAGTTTTGATATTATCAAATTATACATGTAGATTTTGATTCGGCATATCAAATAAGCTAATTAGAAGATCCCAAGAAAATAATTAAAGATTAATTATAAGTATTTATAATCTTAATACGAGGAATTTAACAAGTGTTAGATAATTATAGGCTTGAATTGTTTTGAATAAGTGATAGACTATAATTATAATTATATTTTAGGATGCATTATAATTAATTAAATAGTACAATATAATTTATATTGGAAGCATAAAATCTTATTTTATTAGAGTTCCTTCCATTGCCTTGTCTAGTATCATGAGAAATATTTTTAAAAAAATTATAATTAAATATTTTGTTTATTTGCTTAGAGTATATATGTATATAAAAGCAGACTAATTGACTTGATTAAAATCAAAATAAGTGATTTTATTAAAATAGATAATTGATATGAATTAAAATTAGATTAATTATTTGATTATATATCTATATAATAAATAAAAAAATAATCTTTAATAATAATTAGAGATAAAAAGAAAACATCACATCACCTTTTAAAAGGTAATATGATGCATTTTCATTTTTTTTATGTTTATGGTTTTGATGGCAAAGGAAGAGAAACCCACATGTTCTACTTTCTCAAAAAATTATAAGAGCTTTATTTATTTTATATGTTCTTGTAATAAAGCAAGACAGGTCAATGTTTCCAATTGAGCTTGAAGTACAAGAGTTATTTTTTTGATAACTTCCACCAATAATCCACAGAATGGATTGGGTTTTGATATAATATTTATTATCATTCTAGCTTCTAAATTTATTAAGAAATATGTCTCACACTATATTCTAATACACAATCGTAGTTGTAATGATTATTATAGATAATTAAAGTTAGCAATAGTCATTGTGAACAAGAACAAAATTTTCATATTTGAGTGATGGAATCAAGAATCCTCATCTCACAATTGATGATGATAATAATACAAACTCTCTCGTGTAATCATCATGGAAAGCAATACTTATGTAGATCCTAACTTTAACTATTATTTTCTATAGTTAGTTCTTATTCAAGCATTAACTATTGAAATTAATTTTATAATTTTTGGAATGATTCAATGAAAATTGTTTGACTTTGCTAATATTACAAACTTAAACACTAGTGATGATCAACCTCATTATGAGTGGAGTTAATAACATGAATGGAAAAAAGACACTTGAAAAATAATTTATTCATACTTTTACAATTACAAATTTACTAGTTCTGCATGTGATTGCCACACTCATGAGGACATATTGTTATCATCATAATTACGTATGATGAACAAATATAAGTGTGAAGAATTCCAAAAATTAGAATTCCATATTAATGTACATTAGTCGTTGGTCACAATTGAGGTGTAAATTAGAATATTTTGTGCTATGCGTCAAATATGATCAAGTAATAATAAAAAAATGTGTTGAGATTATGTATCTCAAGTGAAATGAAAATGAACAAAATGTTTTAGAATAGATGATGCAAATGCAAATAGCATATCCATGAGACAATGAAAACTTATATGTACTAGAGAGAATATATAGGAAAAATGTAAATTGAATAGCATCGCAGTAAGAGAAGCAATTTGTATAATATAAATATAATGAACATGGATGATGAGTTCATTTACTATAATAAATAAGCTAATTAGAAATGAAAATTAGAAATGTCCAATTCCAATTCTAAAATTAGGAACAAAATTGAAATAGACTAGAAACAGAATTGATATATTTTGAAAAAATTAGAAATGGAAAAAAATCCATTACTAATTAGCAATGGATTTCTAAATGGTTTTTCATTTCGTTGCTAATTGTGAATCATTATCATGGGCAGATAAGCTCACATGGCATTTAGCCTTGAAATTTTATGTTTCTATATTTTTTTAGAAACGAAATCCTTATCCATTTATATATTTAGCGATGAAAATTATTTTCATTGCTAAAATTTAAACATCTTAATAATTCGTCGCTATTGGATTTTAAAAAATTAATCAATAGAAGAATATTTCATTACTAATTTAGAAATGGAAATAAATTCCATAGCTAAATTACAATAATTAATCCAATGAGTACTTCAAAATTTTGATAAAAAAGTTAGGGTCTGGGGGGTTTTAATTTTGTTTCTGAGTTCGTCAGATTTGTTTTTGAAATTGCTTTCCTCTAATTAGTGTTTGTATTAATCATCCATGATTGAGGTATCCAGTTTAGTATTTCATAAATTTCTGTATATATTATATTCAAGAATTGTAATTTTGTGCATTTAGTTGTTACCTATAATTTTTTTTTTCATGTTTAACATCCTCATGGGATTCTCTCTTCTTGTTTTTTTGAATTTATATAATTCTAATTGATAAATTGTACATTTATATTTTTTGCACATACTTGGATTTGTTAAAATTTTGGGTTACCTAATTAACGTATGAAATTTTTGTGCAATTTGTTTTTTACCTATTGTTTTGATCATGCTGATTAGTATGGGCTTAGTTTGTTTACTAGGATTTGTTGAAATATAATAATTTATAAACGAACAACATGTACTAAATGTGCAACTTTAACAAAATATTAATTTATAAATATTTTAAAAAATACTAAAAGTTGAAATGTAATAATAATGAATAACATAAAAAAATTTGAAGGTATGCAATTTGAAAGTTAAAACGTAACAACAATAAAAAAATTAAAAAAAAATTCGAACCTCATTCAAAATTCATAGAGTTGCTTTACCTAAATTTCACTAAAGGTGTAATCTAATAAATAACACTTTCCATTATTTTATATTTTAAAAAAATAGATATTACATCTCACAGCTAGTAGCTGACTATTTATACCATATCCTTCATATGATTTAGTTAATATTCCTATTAATTTATTAATCTTCTTCATCACTTGTTACCTTTTTGTGTCTTTTTTTTCATTAACATATTTAAATGCATTAGCATTGTTTTTTTTAAAGGATTTCTATTACATAAAATGTTTTGTCAAATCAATATAATACATATTATTGATTTTGAAATTATGAATTATCACATTGTGAATTTGTTTTTGCTAAATTAATGCAATTTTATCCTTTATAGATAAATATCAAAATTTTAGTTTTTTATGTATGATAAAACTACAATTGATGGCTTTTGATAAATCTCTAAGAGATTGAAGCAACCCTTTTTTTCTCATTTTAATCCAAACTTATTTAATAATTGTGTGACTATAACTTTTTTATTAGATTTATATAATGTCCTTAATGTGTTACTATAACTTTATTATAAATAATTATCTATCTACATTATTATAATTCAAAATATGTTTGTGTCATGTATTATAAGAATGAAAAATATTATATAACCTAATTGTCAATGGATGAATGTATGACTAAAAGGTAGGTTTTTGACTAATGAGTTTGTGGAGGGGATTAAGGAGTTTATTGGCATTGTTTAAAAATAGCATGAATTTATGGATGAAATAAAAATAATATGCTCATGTAATGATCGTATATATCAAAATTAGAGTTTCCAAGATGTAGAAAGAGTGCGATATCATCTTGCAAGAAATATATTTGTTAGAGACTATAATGTCTAGTATAAACATAGAGAAATAGTTGTGCCACTAATAATAAAGCATTATGTATATAGAATTATTGATTCAAATATTGTAATGGAATGTGTCAATCCCAACGATGCATGTGAAGCAATGTTGAAGAATGTTTTTAGTCCTTCATTCAATTTGGATGTCACCGATGATATCATAATATTATTAGCAAAATAATTTCATGAAATACAGAAAGTATCAGAAGAAAAAGTTTGGCCAGGTAATATGACCACTTAAAGTTATCTGCGATGACCAGACTATTAAATTTAAAAGTAAACCATCATTTTCAGAGATATATTTTGATGAAATGTGTGAGTTATTATTTGAATTATCACTAAAAAATAACATCTTGACAAATAGCTTTACAGCACAAAAAAGTTAATATGAGGTTTGGGTTTCTCGGTAGAAAAAATATATTGTTATATTAATAGCTGCATGATAAATTGAGGCATAGACAATGAAGTAATTTCATGTAATTTATGTAACTATCATCAGTATAAAAGAAATTTTACATTATTTTCTCATAACATATAAAATAAATATTCTTCACAAGAAGATTAATTATTTTTCATTGACTCCTCATTTGAAAAGACTATATGTATCTAGAATCATTGTTAATGACATGATTTGGCATAAAAAGTATATTATTGAAGATGACATGATATGACATTACTTAGATTCTCTTTATTGGAAACATTTTGATTATTGTGATCCATTTTTTACAGATAAAGGTCGAAATATTAGATTAGGGATGTGCACATATGGATTTTAGCAATTTAGACAAATAAGGCAATAATACTCTTCATGGCCAGTTATTAATACACCGTATAATTTACTACCAATGATGTGCATGAAAGATGAGTACATAATTTTGTGTGTTATCTTGACCATTCTAAGAAACCCAAGAGATAAGTTAGATATTTTCTTACATCTTCTAATTCTAGAGATCAAAAAATTGTGAGATGATGGTGTCAAAACATATGATATATTTAAAAAGTATAACTTCCAAATATGTGCAGTACATGTGTGAACTATAAGTTATTTTCCTACCTATTCAATGATATTAGAATAGAGTACTGCATTAAAAATTGTTTGTCCTTATTTCATAGAGGAATCAAATATATTTTATCTCGGCAAAGGAGGAAAGACTTCTTGGTTTGATAACTACCATAAGTTCTTACATATAGAATATCCATTTCGGATGAATATTAATGTATTTAGGAAATATCATATTATTATAAAAGGTGTACTACATTTGAGGTCAAATGTTGAAATATTAAATGTAATTAAAAAATATGGGTTAAAAACATGATAGAAGTTGATGTATATTACATTAATACTCAAAATTTCAAAGAATTCTCACTGTGGTTAGACAAATGAAGTATCTTTTGGGATTTGCTTTATTGGAAAACCAACCTAACTAGGTTCAACTTAGATGTGATACACATTGAGATTTTTTTTTGATAATATTTTTTAATACTATCATGAATGTGGAAGGAAAAATAAAAGACAATACAAAATAAAGAAAGAATTTGAAAAAGTTATGTTCACATCTAGAGTTACATATGATTGAATCAATGAATAAATTTCACAAGGCTTGTTATAATCTTGATGATGATACAAAAGAAGCTTTGTGCAAATAACTGATGGAGCTTAGGTTCCTTGATGGATATGCATCTAACATAGAAAGATATGTTGATATGAAGAAGCATAAGTTATCTAGGATGACAAGTCATGACTGCCATGTGTTCAAGCATAGTTTAATATCTATAGTATTCTGTGAATTACTTCCAAAAAATATTTGGAAAGTATTGATTAAAATAAGTATTTTTTTAGAATCTCGCTTGTAATATCATAACAAAGGAAAAAATGAAGTAATTACAAAATAATATCCCCATAAAAATATGCATACTTGAGCATATTTTTCCTTTATGCTTCTTTGACTTCATGTAGCATATTCTATTCCACTTGTCTTATGAATCTATAATAGAATCTGTGTAATACAGATGGATGAACCTATTTGAGAGGTTATAAAATTTTTATTTGTTAATCTAAAAATTTAAATATAACTGACAAATATTTTTTTTTCAAATGAAAATGTTTTTTAGATATCTTAGAAAAATGAAAAATAATGTTCGAAATAAATTGAAAGTGGAAGGATCGATATGCAATGCCTACTTAGTTGAAGAGGCTTTGGTATTTTCAATTTTGTGTATACTACTTTCGACTACAATTGTATAATTTGTATAATAAAATAATGTTTATGGTATAGGGGGATGGATCAGAAAAAAATGATATACTTTATATTTTCTTACATTTGGGTTGATCATATGGCAAAGCAAAATTAAGATATTTTTTTGATGACCAGAAATATTACCCCATGCACACATATATCTTGTTGAACTATTTATAAGTTACACTTTATATTGAGTAAAATGTTTAATCAATTTAGATTTTCATTTCTTTGTCATCGTATGTGATATACTTTTTTTTATAATTCAAAATACCTTAAATATTGTTTTGAAAAATTTATACTAAGAAATTAAGGCAAAGACACACGCATATTGATAATGCTACCAATAATGTAAAGCTTAAAAAAGATTTCGTAATTTGGTTTGAAAAATTGGTTAGTTTATAACTTATCATTCTTGCATCAAAAAAAGAAACATGCAACATTATGTATGTATGATTATTTTTTTTATTAATTTATAGGTACAATTTCCATTATCAAATATATGTAATAAACAAATAAAAGATCTTGCAAAATGGTCATTATGAAGTTTACAGATGTATCACATATATTATGTAAATGAATACAAATTTTATACATTAAAATATTGTTCAAATAAAGTTGTAATGAATAGTGGTGTATGCATCAGGGGGTCTAACTCTACTACATCTACTACTGATTTTCACAGTCAACTAACTAACATTTTACACATTGAGTATCATACTTTACAAATTAAAGGAAAATTCTAATTAAGTGCGAATGGCTTGATCCTATTCCAAATTTGAGTACTATAATTCATCATTAATACAATCTTATTGATATGCATCATAAGAAATATTATCATAAGTACGAATCATTTATTCTTGTGTTACAAACTGAACAAGTATGTTACACCACTTATCTAACCACAAAATGAAATTCTTGTGACTGGTAGATAATATATAAAATAAAACATAGAATTTAGATTAGCTAGGAAAGTTGTTGAAAATGATGTAATTGTAACTCCATCGTATGTTCTTGTAATTCAAGAGAATAACCATAAAACTTCATCCAATAATTTTTGGGATAGATGATTGGTTTCAAACATTACTCGGTGAAGATTAAAACTATTTGGATATTGATGATGATTATGTTGAAGAAGATAATGAGGATGAATTAATTATTGAATCATATGATAATAAATATGTAGATAGAGATGATTTATTAGAAATTATGATGATAACTAGACATTTATTGACTTTAATGTTATATTGTCTTGCTTATTTTGAAAATATTACAATTTTGGGTGCTAAATAAGTTTTTATTCACTTTTGTGAATTTCAAAATGTATATCATTATGTTTTGTTATTATGATATTTTCATGACATGTTTTTATTGTCTTTGTATTTTTTGATGTTAATATAACTTAATAATGGTATGAGAGATAACCATTCAAGTAGCCTAGGATCTCAAAATGTGGGGAGAGATAAAGAAAGTCAACTAATAATTCGTGGAGGAGAAAATTAACATTTATTCTTTGATGACAACACTACAAATATCTTTTTACATTCTCCTACAAGTACAGAGGATACATTGGCATCACATCATCATGACACACATAGATTCATTACCACTAATATTATGTTTTCATCTCATTTTGTAATGAAAAATATTATTAGCTTTCTCCCACCTATCTCAGAAGGCCAATGTGTTGGGACTTTAGTGATGCCAATGACTAGATATTCACAATCCTTAGTTTGCATGCCAACTTATGAGAAAATCTTCTTTAAGCCCTTAATTAACAATAAATAGTATATGACTTTCTTAAATTTACTACATGCATGCATTATAATTTTTAATTTTTTTGTTTCCAAAAATTTAATTAAAAATTATGAATGAAATTATAAGTAAATGATTAAGGTTAAAATATGATAATTTTAATTAATAACAAATAATGATTTTACTACTTATCAAACATTTTCATTTAAAATTAATTTAAATAATATTTGCCTTGCTATGTTATGGATAAGAAATAAAATAAATTAAATATTAACTTAGTAGTTGAATAATGAATGTATTTTGTTTATATATATGTACATGTTGATGGTTAATTACTAGCAGGTTATTTCTTTTGCTTCTTGTACAATCAGGAAGGTATTTAAAGAGAAACTAGTTGCGAAAGATATAAATTGGAGCAAAGTGCCCCCAAATATGTTAAAATTTTATTAAGAAGAATTTGAGTTATTCATGCATCTACTTATTTTTTAATTTGGTTTAATATGAAATACTCTTAAAATAAATGCATTACAATATATTTTGTTTTATTTGATTTTTTTTGAAAATGTACAAATGGAATAATGTTTTGGAGGTCTTGGTAAAGGATACATGGAAACATGGTGTTAAGTGTGAGATACTATGACAAGCTTGGAAAATTTAGAAAAAAATATTATAAAGATGCAAAGTCTAATAGTATCCTTCTTAATGTTTGGTATAAGTGGTTGGAATACAAGAATAGTAAATAGTTCAAGACCATATCCCAGATGGCCTCAATGTCGATTATAGAAAGTAAATGAAAGATCAAGACCTTTTATTCATATTAGAGGTTCAAAAGTAACCTATAAACATTTAGTAGATTTTGTATAATTATCTTTCATAATGTATTATTATTTGAATTTTTTGAATGCAAACGATAATTTAAGTATGATAATGTATCATATACCTTAATAATAACTATTATTTTTTAGGAGACTGAGTTGGTACGTCCATCAATACCATTTGAGGTATTTAAGTGAATGCATAAGAAGAATGATAGATTATTTGTAAACAAGTGGTCAAATAATATTAATGTGAGTTTCTCAATTTTTACTTATAGTGTCATATGTAAATTACAATTAATTAAAAAAAACAATGTAAAATTTTTTTTTGGCATTCACTATAATTAATATGCAAACTCAAGTTTTTTTGTTCACTGTAACTCATGAGTTATTATATATGGTCTTATTAAATATAATGACTAACTTTTTTATGTTATTTTTTAGCAGGGTGATAATACTTTCATGTACTGGTATATATTGTATCTGAATATAGTAATGATAAGTTATGTTGTATTTTAATAATTATAGGAAGCTATGGAAAATGTGATTTCAATTGCTTCATAATTTACACATCCTTTTACAGGAGGCGCCAGAGATTGATGTTGAGATTATTTACCTTCAGGTTGTCAGAATAGAGCCGAAAAAATGGCGAGTGTACGCTCTTGTTATCCATGCATCTACATTTTATCCAGGTTTTGTTTGGAGTTTTCTATCATTATCTTCCAATTATAATAATCTGTTTGATGAGATGTTATGCAAGGAGATCCAAGAAATTTAGGATACTTTGCAACAGAAAAATGAAGAGATGTAACAAAAGAATAAAGAAATGTAACAAAAGAATGAAGAGATACAAAAAGAAATTGAAGAAATAAAAAAAATAGAGGCTAAAAGAATGAAAAGAGGAGAAAAAAAATGAAAAGAGAAGAAAAAATAATGAAAAGAGAAGAAATGCAACAGAAGATTTTGAAGATGGAGAAAATAATATGCACATTAGCAGAGGCATCATCTCTTTTTCATCATTCTAAAGTGGATTCATCTAGACCTCTGGAGGATAATACTCATCTCGACAATGACTCATAGTTATTTGTGAAGTTGTATTATTAATTTGTTGTAATGAAAGTTTTTATTATAAAATTTTGATTTTTGGGTTATTGTTTTTTTATTAAGTTATGAATGTGTACTATAATTTATGAACTTTTATGTTTGTTATCTAACGTGTTAATTACTCTACAGTGGATGTTATGTTAATATTATTTGATGTGAATAATATGTATAAAAATTTATTTGATTCTAGGTTATATAGTTTTTGTATGTGTTTGTATATTATATACAACATACAAAAACTACTACAAATGGGACATGTTCCTGTTGTTGACATTTGAAATAGAAATGACATTTTAAAATCCATTTCTAATTTAGAAATGGATTTTGCATTACTATTCTATTTCGTCACTAATTTAGCAACAGATTCTGAGATCCTGTTTTATTGCTAAAATTAGCGATGGTAAAATTTCATCACACATTTTATAAATTTCCAAGTATTATCCATTTCTAAAATTTAGAAATAAGCACTTTGAAAATGTATTTATTCAATTTCTAATTATGTTGCTATTTGAACATTACGATGAAATTAGAAGCAAAATTGGGCATTTCTAATTTCGACTTTTCTTGTAGTGGTTATCATGAATCTTATAATTCAAAAATTAATCCAATCGATACCATATACTTAACTTCAAAAAAATCTTGATCATCTTAAAACTAATTTATACTAAAAGTCAATTTTGATTTTTTTTCTTTTGATAGATTGGTATCATTTTTTTGTTATAATGAACAAATTTGTAATGAGCTAAATTTATGGGATGTCTTTTATTTTGTATAGTATATGATTTGATACATAAAGTTCACCATATACACGGAAGATTCAATCATTAGTTCTTATTGAACATAAGTTTATTATTCAAAATCTAAATCGAATTAGATAATCTATTTATAAAATCGTAGCATATGATTTTAGTAGGTCTATCTTGATTTTGAAGAATGGTGAAGTTAATTTTTAGTATTAGTACACTTGTTTGTATCAAACATGATCATAAGGATATGATTATTTTATACTGACATATAAAATAACATTGTTTTTATAATACTGATACTCTTATTCTTGAAGTAATTAACATTCATGTATACTTGTTAATAGTTATTTATATGATTATAGTACATGTATGTATATAATCAAAAAAATTATTTTGATCAAAATCAAATAGTTTGATTTATATAAAATAAATTTTGATTGTGTGTGTGTGTGTGTGTGTATAATATAATCTTTATTAACATATTTTAAAATTAAAAGAAAATTAAATATCACATCCTAAAATAATATTTAAGAATTAATATCACAAGTGTCGGTTATTTTTTTTTATTTAAAATACATATTTATGGCACGGACGATGCTACTCCACTTTAGCGTCGTCTTCTTCCTCCCAAAGCTAGTGAAGGGAAATATGGAAGAAGCTACTGGTTGCTCCATTTACGGTATGATTTTGAACAAATTCTTCTCATCTTCGTGTGAGAACATAAATTTAAAATGGTAGTGATTTTTCATATGCAATGCATTTGAATCCTTAAGCTCTAGCAAATCATACCTCAACCTCAAACATGTTTTTTTATAGAGATGGTTTTTATAAAATGATAGTGATTTTTTGTTAAGTATTTATTTTAAAATATTTAAACTATGAACTAATCTTAACAATTCAACAAGCAACAACAAACCATGTTGCATTATATAGTTGATTTTATGTTATTAAGTTAATTGTAAATTGTAAATAATTCAAGTTTTTTTTGGAGTATTCATTAAACTATTGCTTTATAGCAAGGAATGTCATAACAACTAAATTAAACTAATATCAAATTTTATAAAAATAATTTAATGACTTTCAAGAAAAAAACTTGAGATAATATTTAATTAAACACATATTTAAAATATTAAATAAGTTTGAATAATACATGAATTACATAATATGCAATCATGCTTATTAAGTTATTTATATGTTCAGAAGTTATCAGAGGATCATAATGTCATCAAATATCATTAAATGATCATCCAATTTAATAAATAATATTTGACAACTATAAGCAACAAAACTTAGTCATAAAGAATACAATATCAAAAATCTATGCTTAAATATGTTGAATATATCAATAGTAAGTTAATTTCAACTATTCCATATTTTCATTATAATTTTTGTTAAAATGAAATTTGGCAACCAATTATTTAATATCTTTTGTTACACATACACCAATATCTACCATAATTGAGTTGGTAATATTGAAATCTAAATATTTTAAAAGACAAACATATGCTAAATTCAAATGTAATAAATACAATATAACTTAGGTTTGCAACATTTCATATGTCATAGTAATTTGTATTCTATAATGGCATTTCTATTGTTCTCAAGTATTATTTTTCGACAAAAAATAGTTTTTCTTACTACAAGTTAAGAAAATATTTCTATTAATGAAAACTTGAGTTCCTTGTTGTTCTTGTCTCTATACAATGACAGAATGAAGTTGTAATAATGAAAATATGCTAACAAAAAAAAATGTTAACATGCACCCAATAATTTGAACAATTATTCATTTGAAGGTAGATGTCATCTATGTTTGTATACATGTTTTCACATTTCATTTCATTAGCATCAATGCAATTTAAAAAATATTCATCATAACAAAAGTTATTATTATTTAAAAATTCTTAGTTTCTATATGCTTTTAACATCAAGTACACGATGGAAATAATACTCATCATTGTGATGCTTTCAACAAGCCAACTTCTTTGTTACATAAGATAAAATGCAGCATCAAGATGCTCTCCAAAAAATATATTTTATTATATGAAACTAACACCAATAGAAAACCAATATTATGATAGTTTGATTGGAAAAGAGGTCAGCTGTCTAACATTGGAGATAGAGTTTGATCCCTAGGGTTGTTGGATATACATCACATGATATCTTTTCTAATTGCTCTATTCATACTAATGGAATAAGGATCTTACCTACTATTAGGCTCAATGGCCCATTTACAAGCCGATTGTTTTTATGAGATGGGTTTTGGAAAGGGGATAAAAAAACTTACATCAACAAAGAAGGTTGAAAAATTATACACATATTAAGATTGATATTTCTCTAAATGAGGTTAGGCATCATTGCAACGCATTTTCAAACCTAGTGAAAAGATTCAATTGATTGTCTTTGTTTAACACATCAATATAATATTTCTATAATATTTTTATCTTTTGATTTTAACAATTTCAGATGGTTTTGGTGCACAAAGATTTATAATCTTAGTAACATTATTTTTGATTAAACTCCACATGAGGTTTACCAACAAACTAGATATTTATTAATTTTCACATAGATTGCATATACGTATATGATTATATAAATAATGTCGACCATTGAGAAAACAATGTCAACAATTACATGAACCTAAAATTCCATCAAGAAAATGATCCAACATCGTTAATCATTTTGGTAGTGTTATCGATAATCTTTATTTGATCAATATGTTATTCATCAAATCTCATGTTTCTTAAACAACTTAGGATTTAATATCAACTTAATCATATTTTGCTGACTAATGACTTGCCATGATATCTCAAGTTCTCTCCACAAATCTTTTGTTATTTTCTCTCTATAAATATTCACCAAGATCTTATCTACCAAACATAATCAGATCAAGTCTCTTGATCAATGATCTATCTTATCCCAGTTGACAATATCCATATATGACTTTTTTGATTTCTGATTTCTCACTATTGCCTTCGAATCGATAATCATGGACTAGTAATTACTATAAATAAGTAAATCTTCCATCTTTAGCTTCCATAACTTGAAAATGTTCCCAATAAACTTTTTGACCTCAACCCTATATGATAACAAACTCATGATTCTTTAATACTAAACACAAATCCTGTCTAAGTTATGCATCAAGGATTTATGTAGTAAGCCTGAATAATAAAGACTTATATATTAAGTTCTAAGTCATGACATCACATAACTTGTCACTACTACATCAAGGATTTATGTAGTAAACCTTAGAATATGTCACAACATGAATTCTTAAGTCATCAGTCATAATAATAAAGAATATGTTGTAATATTATCGAGTTAAAACATGTTGCAACACAAAAGAATGAGGTCATGGCTTGAATAATTTTGACTTCTAGTCACAATAACATAAACTATTTTGTAACTTTATTAATGTCATGATAGCAAAAAATATTGTTGTGACTTGAATCCTTAATATTTCCTATTGTAATAACATAAATCATGAGGCAGAATAATTTATGTTATGACACCAAAGAATATAGTCGTGACTCAAATATACGTAACTTCTAGTTGCAACAAAACAAGACATATTATTATTTATTTATGTTGTGACATCCCATTTCATAGTTATGATAGTGTATTCTTATTCTATATTTAGAATTATGAACCAAATCCTAACAAAGAGAGAGGAAAAATTCTCAATTTTTACTTCTTTTCTTCTACCACGCGACACCCACAAACATTAATAATAATACACAAGTAAAAACTCAGAAAAGTCCATTTAAATAGAAATATTAGCAAATGAAATAATCATGAAATTCAATAAGAACAAATGTCAAAAGCTTATTCATATTCATACTACACGATACATAATGTCATACACGTTAACAACCTATGATACACATATAATCTTGGTACTTGCATGTTGATTGTGACAAAAAAATATAAGTTTTATTCTTTAGATCAGAGTGTTCACATAGACATCAAAATTGGGCAACAGTACCAACTACAATAGGAATCTAGAGCAACAAATAATAGAATTTGGACAACAAACAACAAAAATTGAGTAGCAACAAACATGAAAAATATGCAACAAAAATAAAAATTTGTGTAGCAACATAGATATTAATTGAAGATAGGAATTGACAAGAAACCCATAACTCCATCACATTTACCCTATTTAATAAGAAGGATAATATCATTACATCACATACATAGCAAAAATTACTCCCCTCGTCTAAAAAATGAAAAATGGAAAGGATGAGTGAGCAGAAACTCTAGATTTTTCCTTTTATTCTTTTATCGTATGCACCCACAATTAAACATGTCATGCACATGCTCATTTTCTTCTTTTTTAGTCATGTGTGTACACTGTAAAATGGGAAAAAGAAAAACCAAAAAATATACTTTCTCAACTTTGGAAAATGTTTGAGTGTTTGTGGACATGGTCTACATGCAAATGCAAAAAATCAAAATAAAACATATTCTCTAATAAATTATAGTTTTAATATGGTAACAAATTTTGCGAGCATATCAATGATATATCTTTTTTGTGTACTTTCTCAAATACAATTTATTCTTTTCTAAAACATATTAAATCCAATGGTATTGTTGAAGTCGATTTTTTTGAGAGATAACTCTACTCACATAATCATATCAAATAATGTTATCCACTTTTATAGTTTAGATTGTAATGATATTATTGAAGTTTACTAAATTTAAAAATAAAATTTTACTACAAATTTAGCTTGCACATAAGTTGCATACCTATTGTTTCAACTTTGAGAGTATGTCAAAACTCACATTTATTTGATACAATCATAAAACCTAGTTGAGTGATGATCTCTTATCCAACATATAGTTCTATAAATATTTAGATCCCACAAGTAATAAAATGAATGTAACTACAGATATCGATCTCATAAATATTATTTGATAGTTTGATTGAATAATAATGAATTGATGACTGTACGAGTTGAATATATATACTTGGTATTAAAGAAAATACTTAAACTCAAGGGTTGGCATATGTATTTGTGCATGATGATGTTTATTAGTGTTTGGTTTATGTTGCATTTGATTATTAGAAAAATGATATGTTAGTGTGAAATTGTTCAAGTATTCTCCTGCCATACAAGGTGATCATCATTCTTAGTCTATCACTACCAAGGGTGATCATCTCGTAGTTGTCCCCTTAGTATTTCAAAACTAAAGCAACATGTCAAATCGTGTAAGATTCATTATTACATCTAATCCTATTAGGCAATACATCAACTACTCTTGATTATTACTTTGAGTTTGTATTTCTATTTTTTAACCTCTAATTCTCGTAATGACTTGAGATAGTATGATACTAAATTTATTTGTTCTTTTGAATTCATAAACACCATGCTCATGATAATTAAATAAATCTCTTCTCAAAAATTGTACTCATTGAAATAATACATGCGGAAATAATTTGTATGGTTATCACTACCATAAAAGTCTCCCTCACTCGTGTATGTCCCATGACTTAGCATTTTAGTGTTTATGATGTAATGGATTTCATAAATCAAATGGACTTGGGTAGTTATATAATAGAAAAGTATCTTAACTTTTAAGAAATCAATACCTTGTGCTAATAAGTGTAGCTAATTATCTAAACTCTTTATAAGTAATCCACACAAATAAATAAGTCCACCATTACTTTGAAAACTTAAAAAATTGGTGTTATAGCATCATTATTTTTCTTTTTCACCTGCCCTCCTCTTTCTTTTTTTTTCTTCGATTTCTATAAATGTAGCTTTATACTTGGAAATTAGTGCATTATTTTAAGTTCATTGTCACATCACAAAGTTGAGTTCGAAATTTTCTCATCTCTTCAAATCCTCTCTAAAGCATAATTATCATGGTATTATGAATAGACATGACAAATACTTTAATTTTTTATAACATAATATTGTAGCATTGAAAATTGGTTGTGACTTTGATCTTGACATTGTGATAAAGATATCATGCTATTGGGATTACCACTACTAAGTCAAATTCTCTATATAATACAAAGTTATATTACTAAGCATTGATCATGACTTTCATTTTAACTTTATAAACAAAGTATCATAGTATTGTAAATATTGTGATGAAGTCAATATACTCTATATTACAAAGTAGTAGTACTGAATAATATAATGACTTTGATATTTTTCTCTCTAGATCATAAGATCATGGTATTGTAAAAAAATTCTACATTAGTAATTACTCTCTGTAATAAAAAATCATAGTAGAAAATGATGTCATGATCTACAACTATTGATATTTTTGCACTATTCGAATAAGTTTCAGCGATAGAATATGTCAGGAATACTAGTACTAATGGAATACTTGATTGTCATGATGTGAAAACTATTATGAACATGACTCCAAGAAATTATCATGACCATAAAGAGGTGTCAAATGGGCCATGTCATACTAGGCATGATACAAAAACTAGACTAGTGGCATAGCATGATATGGTTAGCCTACAAAGTGCAGGGCCATATTAGGCTTAGAGTAGGCTATGCTAGTTTGGGTTAGTTTGGGCCAGCATGAACTAGTTTTTTTCCTTTTGTGGGGCTTAGGCTTGGGCTGTTGGGCTTTATTTTTAAATTTTAATATAAATTTAAATTCTAAATTGTGATGACATGATCGTGAATACACATAGATGTGTCAAACATCACTGTTGTGCTAGTTTTAAAACCAGCACGATCGTGCTACCGTGCCGGTCTGGGCACGGCACTGTTCCTGTACCATGTTGTGCCCGGCTCGGCACAGTTTAAATATAGGCTGGCTCGGCCTGGCCATACAGGCCATGGCAGAGGCTGACCCGAGCGGCCGAGCCCGAGTCCTGATATTGAGAGTGAGAGAAAGGCAGGGGCAGGCGCAGGCCGGAGGCCGCACGGACAGGCAGATTTTTGTTTTTTTTTTAAATTTATATATTGTAAATTTTATTGCTTAAGGTTAAGTGTAGTGTATTAATTATTAAATATAATTTTTTTTAAAAATGTTAAAAATTAAAATTAAATAAAAAAAACAAATTTTAGAAATTAATTTTTAATATCAAATTCAAATTAGTTTAGCTTTTATTATATTTATTAATTATATATTAAAGTTATTAATTTTTAAAATAAAATTTAAATCGTAAAAAAAATAAATCAATATATTATGTTAGTAAAAATTAAAATTAAAAAAAAATTAAACTACACAAATGAAAAATTACCAATCATGCATTTGAAACCGATGGTCCGAACAAAACAAGTATAAGTTTCAACACAACGTACAAACAAAGCGTATAAATACAACGAATAAAAAAACATCGAAAAAAAACAGTAGATCAGTATCAATCGTCAAGCGGCATATTATGAGAATCATCAGCCGCAACATCAAGATCAGTATCATATGGATCATCATCATCGGCAATCAGCTCTTCCACCATCGTAGTGGATGTGGATGCGACTACAGTGTCTGTCCTAGTCCCAACTCCAGCACGATCATGGATGCTAAACCTCGATTCCTCCCAATCCTTCAAACATGCCAAGGCCTCAACCATATCTGGACGTAATCTCGATCTCCTATCTGAAATCACGTTCATTGCAACAGAAAAAGCAGACTCCGATGCTACGCTTGACACCGGAGGAGTCAGTAGATCCCGTGCCATCCTAGATACCACGGGATAGGTGGACTCATATGATTTCCACCACTGTAATAAATCAAGATTCTTAGTATCAGAATGTGATAGGATTGAGCAGTAATCGGTATCTAAGTACCGAGACAGCTCGCTCCTATGTGATGGTCCACCCCTACGTTTCCCCCTCGCTAGCTGAATGGAATAATTGTCATCTCCGAACAAGGTATCAATGTCTGTAATCACAGTCTCACCACCACCACCACCATACCTAGTATCGTAGTATGTGAATAGGTCAGTCAACTTCTCGTAAATGAACCCTTCAGGTGGCTCTTCCAGGTTCATGCACGAGGAAATGAAAGTCAGGGTGTTTTCTACCCCTTCCACCTTAGCCCTAGGGTCCATGCATGCAGCGAGGCAATAAAGAGATGGAACGGTAGACCAGTACTTCAAGTACTTGGTCTCCATCTCTGCAACCATATGGCTAAGCGTCGGGTCAGCTCGATACTTCCTAAACATGCTACTAATGTTGCATATGCACAGGAGTGCAATGCAAGTTGTGGGCATATAAACCGACGAACATATGTTCGTCGTGTCATAAAATATCTTCAGGAATTTCATAAATGAAATTCCTGAAGCCCGATCAGTGTCATCAATAATAAGTTCGTCACTCTTACTATTGACGTAGTCGGATATCACGTGTTCGTATCCAACACATGATTCCAACATCAGGTACATGTAATTCCAACGATGTCTTACATCCGATTGGAATTTCTTCTTCTTAAGATTCGCAGACAAACAGAGAATACCAAACTCTTGTTGTCTGCGAGGAGTGCGAATATACTTGAGTGCATTGCCTATATTTTCCAACGCGGGGGAACACACCTTCATACCCGCTTGAAATATCAGGTTAATCACATGACACATGCATCTGACATGAAAGATCTCTCCTAATGGTGCGTCTCTAATATTCCTAACAAACATATTGATCGCTACTCCATTATCAGAAGTATTATCGAAGTGACACTAAAAATTTTATTTTGAATTTTATATTCCTTAAATATTTTCATCATACACTCAAAAATGGCCGGGCCATCATGAGGATGAAGAATCTCAGTGAATCATAAAATTTTTTTATTGATTCTCCAGTTAGAATCTACATAGTGACTCGTGAGACATGCATAAGAAGAATCATCGTGACTTGTCTATATATTGGACGTCACGGACACCACTTCACTATATGCCATAAATTCCTTAATAATTTTTTGTTTTTCTAACTTATATATCTTTAGTATGTCACTCCTAGATGTGGACCTAGTAATCCTACGATAGGAAGGCTGAAAATAAGTCTGCATGATGCGCACTACCCTCTGATCTTCCGAAAATCTGATCGGAAGACCCATCAATGTGATGAGCCTGGCCATGCCGTCCCTACCCAACTCGCTGGAGTATACGAAGGGAGTAAACTTTGAAACTGAACTCGATCCAGTCTCAAAAAATGTAGTGCCAAGTTGGGTTTGCCTAGGATCTAAGGGTCCATGTTTTTTGGGGCATAATTCGGCATGCCTCTTAAGGTGCCCAGTCCCACATGAACTCTCGCATGTTAAAACTCCCATACAATATTTGCACTCTGTCAGTTCTAGTTCCTCACCCCTAACATTTTTTTGTGTTATGATTTTAAAATGAGTCTAAACTACAGAAGTCCTCCTAGTTTTTTGTTTTTTAGAACTTTGGGTTGAGACAACTGGAGAAACCAAAGTTTCAGCAGCCTCAGACGTCTGTGTAACACTAACATTTTCATTTTCCAAATTTAAATACGTGTCAGGTGTATTTTTCATTTTTTATGTTTTTTATTTTTTCCTAAGTTTTTCTAGAGAGAGAAGCTTTAGAGAGAGAAAGTAAATAAAAACGTAAAATAAAATACCCGGTAAAAGCAATGAGGTCAGTCACATAAAAGGTGCACCGCATGAAGCTATGATGTTCAAAACTCAAGTCAAGTTTCACGAAAATCCAAGCCGAAAGCAAAATCCCGAGGCCCGACAGAGAGATGCACGGTTTATGTGAGAGAGAGAATGTTTTGAGAGGTTATATGTTTTTGAAAAACATAATTATTATAGGGAGGGGGGTAGAATATATAGATTAAAGATATTAATTTTTTATAAAAAATGATATTTTTTTATATTTTTTTGATTTTTTAATATATAATTAGGGGGCAGAATCACGAGGACCGTTGGATTCTGCCCCCTAGCCGTTGGAGGCGAATCCAACGATTGTAATCCAAAATAATATGAAATTTTTTTTTCCCCGTTGTGATTGGGTCGGGAGTCGGGACCGCAGGTCGGGTCCATTCAGACCCGACCAGCGGGCTTTATTTTGGGAGGGCCCGAGTCACGCCCACGCGTGCCCGCCGCCCGCGTGATACCTAACCAGCATGGGAAGATACCGTGCAGCGTCCCGTGCCGGGCCAGGCACGGCACGGCACGGGCCCGGACACGGTTTAAAAATGTGTCGGGCCGGAGCAAGCACGGCCGAACTGTGCCGTGCCTCGTGCCGGGCCTGGCCGGCCCGGCCCGTTTGACACCTCTAAATTCACATTATGCTTTGTTCGGCTCAAAATTTAATTTAAAGATTAAAAAATTATTTAGTAAATCATATTGAAAAAAATATATCAAAAATAAAAAAGATAAAAACTACAATCCAATATCTCATACATCAATAGTGCATAAATCATAATGAAATAAAAAATGACAAAAATAATTAATCTCTATCACTATAATATAGTATAAGTATCACATGAATTAAAAATCATCAATGATCAATTGGTATCTATGATATTGTACTGTTATGGAGATTTAGATCATCATCATCATCATGAATTCATCTGAAAATGTCTCTAGTGCCTTCAATATCTTTGATCTCAAAGTCTCATGAATCATTATCAGTCATCATCTCTTGTACCTTATCCTAAATGCTCAACCTCAAATCTTCCTAGTTTTTCATGCATGCAATTGCCTATATGATATATGGTTGTAATCTTGATATCCTATCTGAAATGATTTTGGCTACCATTGAAAAAGTAGACTCCGATATTATGCTAGATACTAAAGAAGTCAGTAGTAATTGATGTAACAAAATATCCTATCAATTGTATCATCTTAGATAACATGAGATATATAGATTTGTTTGATTTTCACTATAACAAAATATCCAAATTCTCATTATCAACATGTAATAGGATGAAGTAGTGATCGATGTCTAGTTGTAGAAATAACATACTCTTATTCAACAAACAACCCCATTATTTGCTCCTAGTTATGTCATAATATATAATTAAGTTAGTTTATTTTTCATAAATGAATCCTTCAAGTTGTTATACCTAGTTCATGCATGTCAAAATGTATGTCAACATATTTTCTACCCCTTCCACCTTAACCCTGCTATCTATGTAAGAAACCAAATAATATAAAGTTAGAATGGAGGATAATATATTTCAAATATTTGGTTTTTATTTCAATAGTCATAACACTAAATTCATAGCAACCTTTATACTTGTTAAACATATTACTAATTTTGCATGTGCACCTAAGTGCAATGAAAGTGTTTAAAGTATGCATAGACGAATATATGTTCATCGTGTCATTAAAAATTTTTAGGAATTTCATAAATAAAATTTCTGTATTCTAGTCTGAATCATCAATAATAAGTTTGACACTCTTACTATTAACGTAGTCGAATATTATGTGTTGATAGTCAATATAATACTCCAACATAAGGTAAGTATAATTTCAATAGTGTCTCATATTTATTTAGAATTTTTTCTTTTTTAGCCGCACAGACAAATATAGGCTACTAAACTCTAATTTTCTACTAGGTGTACTATGAGATTAATCATGTGACACATACACTTAAATTGAACTATCCCACCTAATGGCTTATTTCTAATAGTTCCAAATAAATATACTAATAGCTACTCTATTATTATAAGTATCATCAAATGTGATACTAAGTATTTTATTTTGAATTTCATATTCTCTAAAGATCCGCAGCATATACTCTTATATGGCATGGTCATCATGAGGATGGAGAATCTCAAAAAATCTTAAATTTTTTTATTAAGTTTTTATTTTGAATCTATATAATGGGCAGTGAGGCATGCAAATAATGCATGGTAGCAACTAGTCTAGATATTAGACATTATGGATACTAATTCACTATATTTCTTAAATTCATAAATTATTTATTTTTAAAGTGGAATGGGAATTCTATGATAAGTAGGCTGGAAGTAGTTCTGTATAATCACATTGGTCATGCCTTCTATCTCAAAATCATTATACCTTCCATCTCAAAATCATTATACCTTCCATCTCAAAAAACATGATGTATTAATGAATACTCCTTGAATTTTTAGTTTTTTTTAAAGTGCATTTATACTACTGATGTTCACATAATTTTTTATTTTTTAGGTGAAATATAGATTTGGGTCAAGGCCGTTGGTAAAAACATAGTTTTGGCAATGGACCTTTTGACAAGGTTACTATTATTATTTATATCTACATCAATATCATATTCATTATTATTAAATTCACTATGTGATATTTTTTTTAACTATTTATATTGTTTAAATTAATTATGAAAGTAAAAGAAATAAAACTCACAAAAAATAAATAACAAAAAAAAAACTAGTATTATACCATAGACTGCTTTGTTATAAATTCTAAAATTGAGGCAAGTTACAGTGTTGTAGGAGCACACCCACACTACCATCTATTCCATATGCATAAAAATAAACTATAATCATAATTAAAAAAAACAATATATCAAAATTCTATCATCAAAATTTCAAAGGAATAGTTTATAATAGAGAGGAGGGCGCAAGAGAGAGAGAGTTAGAGAGAGTTAGAGAGAGCCAAAGAGAGGAGAAAAAATTTAGAATAAAAATACTAAATTTCTTCTTCTTTATTTATATAGAAAAAAAATCAAAATTATTATAAAATATTTTCTACTTTTTTTTTATTTAAAATTGGCCAGAATCACAATTACCATCAAATTCTGGCCATTATAGCTATTGGAAGTAATCCTATGACTATGCAAATACTAACTAAATATACAAAAATATTTTTTTAACAGTCCAAGTTGATAGATACAAGGATAGGCATGACCTATTAGCAATGAGAGAGGTAGGAGAGGCATGGCCGCCCAATAGTGATTAGCAGTTGCCACGTAAGCAGTATCTTACTTATTCCATTGGGTGGTCACTCGATGTGACAAGACCCATGATCCGAGACTTGACTATAGTCTATAGTCAATCCCAAGTCACTAAGCCAGCCATACGGGTCGTGCCTGGCCTAGCACGAGGCATGACTTACACCATCCCAGCATGTCATTAGCCATGCCATGGGCCAACATGGTCCAAGACTAGGCACATTGCTAGACCATGTAGTGTTATAGGCTATGGCTAGGCTACTTAGCCCATTGACATCTCTACGACCACAATGATTATATTACATAATAAAATAATTATGTCAATTCGGTAGTAAAGTCAATTATTTTGATTGAATTATAATTAAAAAAGAATACCATAACTATTTAAGCTAATATGATTGATACTTATAAGTCATGACAAGAGAATTGTCGTGACTCTCTGTAGCTTCTCTCCTATAAGTATTTTTTTTTATCAAATCCACTAATTTCACATCATTTATCTCTAATTTCACCAATATATATCATTTTTTCTTCAAAATAAGATTTTAGTGAAATCTCTTTGATAACCACTAATATTCATGCAAATACTCAATATTTTACTCCCTAAATGATACTATTTATTCGATATTTTGAGTATCAAATACTTAGCGATTCTAATGATATTAGAAATTAAGACTTGGCATTTTAGTGTTTATGATGTAATGGATTTTATAAATCCAACGAAGGACCAATGTAGTTACATAAAAGAAAATAATCTTAATTTTCAAGAAATCAATACCATGTGCTTATAGTATAGCTAATTTGTTGAACTCTTTTTAAGTAATCCACACAAATAAATAAGTCCACCAATATTTTGAAAACTAGAAAAATTGGTCTTCTAGCACAATTGTTTTTGTCTCATAAAACCCATAATCTTAATTCACACACACACATACACACGTATTATGACACATTATACAAAATGAAAATGATCTAAATTTTTAAAATAAGAATCAATTTTTCTACACGCGAGACATGTATTTATTGTGGTTAGTAATTAATATAATATTTATTTTTAATAATAATTTTTTTTTTGATATGCATGTAGCATGCAATATAAGTTTTCATGGAAACATGAACGACATGTTTTTGAGTACATGTCAGCTTATTCTCTTAAATATACCTAGGCACTTACATAAAAAACTATTAAAATCTAAAAAATGCATCTTCTGAACTATGTATTTCTACAATATAAATATTACAGAATATGTATTTTTTCTAAGATACATATTATAAGCATTTCCCACCCACAATTGTGCATTTTTAAAAATGTACTTTTTAACATACATCTTACGGTCTAAAACACAAAACAATCCTTATTTAATAAAATCATATATTATTAAATCAAACCATCTCATAGTTTTTTCTAAAAAAAATATTATTTAATTAAGTTTCATCTTTTTAAAATAAACAATCTCATAAGTTTTGTTAGAAATGGGTCATATTTACCTTAGTATTAAAATCATATTATAATACTATGTTTATTCCGAGTCTAATTGTATGCTTGGTTTACAATTCATTCCTAATGTGTAACCCTTAAAGATTCGCATAATATGCAAAGTGGGCCTAAAACTCCTTTAAGGCCCACAAATCATGAGCAGCCTTTAGCAAGACAATATGACTACTCAAGTTAGATGATTATCAAACACAATCTAATCCATATTCAATGTTATTGTTATTTTATTACCCTATATGTTAACTAACCCTAATGTATGGATTAAATTATCTTTATATAGTTTAATTATATTTCTCAATGCAAAGTAGAATGACAAAATAATTTACAATGATAACTTCTTATTAATAAATTTGAGCATGACTATGCATTTTTTAGTCTCACTTAATGAGTGCCCCAACAATATCACTCTTCAAAAAGGGATAAATTGTATCTAATTTACACCTATCCTTTCACATGATCAATAATATATTATACTATATTCAATCACTTATTTAGTTGTATCAAAAACCAGAGTTTCTCTTATAGGGATCATCATGAAATTAAGTCTAATGACTACAAATATTACTATATAAGAATAATTTATGATATTCAATTGATCTAATAATGCCAAATAGGATCAGTCGAATACACCATTCTCCACCAAATACCTATGAGCAAATTTCATATTACATATCCACGATCAATAAAATATAATTATTAGTCAAAATTAATGTACGACTAGGGACATATAGAATTATATTCTTTAAGCTTTAGAGTTTTACTATTAAGTCAAGTACTTGATGGGCCTAAGTTGAGTTAATTATTCATGCAATTAATTATCGATAAAATGATACCAAATCATTTCATATATAGCTTTGACCGCAAACATATAGTTCCTAATACGAAGGATAGTAAATAACCTGATGCGAATCTCAATGAATCAAAACCACTGGTGATATCAACTTGAGTAAATATGGGTAAATTGGATTTTTCCCAACTAGACACAATGATATAAGAGATATATCTCAAAGATGCATTAGAACATATTTTACTATTGAAAACTCATATAACTTGCACTGTATACAAATTGGTACAGACAATATCACATATAACACTACTGACAATCAATCCATATGGAACACAACTTAAATTGCTTAGCTAAGAGAGATGACACCGACATAGTCTCGTTCATGAAAACGTTATCAAGATCATCCTCCAGGACTCATGAATTACTCTGGTCACCATTTGAAATCAAATAATTATTGTGCCTATAATCCTAGAGGTCCCATTATTACATATCTTACTCTTTTTGGGCCACTATCTTTTCAAACACTTTTGTTGTTAGACTTGCTTAATTGCATACTACTTTTTCTTGGCATGTTTTGGCTTATTAGAATGATAAGACTTAACTATCTATTTCTTGATTTGTGATTTAATGGATAAGTCATTTTATTACAATGTGCATGCCCATTAGTGTTCATACTTCATCTCTCATAAACAAGTATTCAGGAAAAAAAAAAATTCTTATTTCTTTCTCTTTGTTTTTCTTCACATAATAAGTTTTCCAAAACTATACATATCAATACGATATTACCAGGAGTTGCTATGCTTGGGTATACCAAAATTCTATGCCATATATTAGGAATCAAGCTAATAAGTAGACAGATAAGTAATTTATCTTCAAAAAATATTCTCAAAGATGCTCGCTAGTTTATGAACCCTCTGAAGAAATTTATGTGCGCTGATATTATACTCTCATCATTAAATTTCAAATTAAATAGATGTCTAATAGTTAATATTTTATTTCTATATGTTTTTTTTTCACACACAATAGACTTTAGTTTCTGTCATAACTTATTTGTTCTTATCTCCTCGGTAACATGATGATGGGTATCTATACTTATTCACTGTCAAATAATATAAGCACCTCTAAAATATAATCCACCCTATTCTAGATCACTCATATTTTTAGGTTTTAGTTTCTCAATAACATGGGTTATGTGACTATTTAACAATGAGAAAATCTTGCATCTCCTAATTCTCAGTGATAACAAGAAATTAAACTTAACCACATACCAAAAAAAAAAAAAAAAACTCAAATAATTACTCTTGAACAAATTATACCAATATTTTGTCATCTAATATTCTTATACCACATACTTGGAGATGATTTGCTTGGGCACATAGAAATTAAAATTTACAACTTGAATTAATTTCTTCCATTTTAAATATTCATTTTTAAAATAACATAAATTTGTCATGCAGTTGAATGATGGGATGATGAATGAGCAACATTTTGATAATGGGTTCGATCCATGAGGCCCAGGTGGTTGGCCCATGGCCCAATTGGAATGAGGGTTTCACCTGGTAAAAAAAAAAACTAACAACGAAGTCAAACCAAATTAAAAATAGAATATTAAACCATAAAAAATAAATTGGTCTACAGTTATGTATTGACATATTTGTCGCATATGTATAAAGTCTCATTACACACATAGGGACTAATGTATATGCAGACATACATACCACATGCATAATACACTACTATACACATACACAAGTACACAGTTATGTATATACACACATATATACATATTTACGTATTTATTGTAAGTCAATAAAGTCATAACAAGTTCTAACGAACAAAAAATTATTATGCTTAATATTTTTTGTATTAAATTATATTGTTAATTTAAAAAATATTTATACCAATGATATCAAATACTGATTTTTTGAAATATTCCCCTGCATCATTTAATTTCAATAATAATTTTTTTTTTGGATATTTTAATGAATTTAATGATGATTAAGTTCTTTATAAATAAAACTTAATTATCATTAAATTTATAATAAAAAAAGTTGTTTTTGTAAAAATTAATATATGATGAAGTGTCTAGTCTAGTCTTTTTATTAATTGTGGTCATATGGGAATCTCAACAGAAAATGCCAAATTGTGTGGCACATGGGGACTTTCCATTTTAATTATATTATTAATTGAAAGAAAATTATGAGTGCTGCTGAAATATCAAGTATTACCATTTTAGATCGGAGTCGGACCCGACGGTCTCCTAACCAAGCGAACCCTGCGGCCCGTTCTGACCGCCCAAGAACGCATATATAGATGGACGACCAGGATTCGACCTAATTACGAAGATAAATTACTGGGGCGGTGCCATTCGATCAATACTTTCCAACTCTCATCGTAACCCTAGAGCTGACTGACTATTCCCTATCTCTTTCTCCGATCTATAAATACCACAGGCAGGTTAGCAAAATTCGACTTCTGCGCATTCCGTTTTCCTCTTCCTTTCCCTTGCCAGGTGATCTCCAAAGCGACGTGCTTCTCTCGTTCATATGTTTGTCATCTTGTTTTAATCTCTATGTTCATCTCTGAGAAATTTTATTCTCGTCGTCGTTAATACTGATCTGTGCTAGTTTTCTAATGATCTCAGATCGTCGTTGATCGCAGCTAGTTTTATTTGGTCTGAACAAATCTCTTGATGTTCGCAAAAATTTCATAGAAGATGGTGTGGAAGCAATTGATCCGTTTTTCTGTGTCTGCGTTGTGTTCTTTCCGTCGTTCCTAGTTTTTGTACACGCGAAACAAATCGTTTCCTAATCCTAAAGCTTTCACTGACGTGTTAAGTTAATTGTTAGTAATCATCCGTAGAACAGTCGGGTTTGACCTCGGCTTCGTGAAGTTGTGACTTTCAGTATAATAGTCTTTGATATAATAATCAGAGAATGTCAATTGGAAATTACTAACAAGATAACGTTCAACTCCGCGGTCCTACGCCTAATTGAATTATACTATTGTTTTTTTTGTCGGTTGTATTTTGATGATTCATGCTGACCATAAAGCTGAACATCTTACAGTTTAATGAAATACTTGTATATTTTAACATTTTATGGTTCTGAGTTGGATTTTAAAGTTTTTTATCTTCTGATGATAGAATTTGTATTTACGGGTTTCGTTGTTTGTTTGATGTTGTTTTTGTGCAGTGTTGTGATTAATAATGGGGAAGGAAAAGGTTCACATCAATATAGTCGTCATCGGCCATGTCGACTCTGGGAAATCAACGACTACTGGCCACCTGATCTACAAGCTAGGAGGCATCGACAAGCGTGTGATTGAGAAGTTCGAGAAGGAAGCAGCAGAGATGAACAAACGGTCGTTCAAATATGCTTGGGTTCTCGACAAGCTCAAGGCTGAGCGCGAGCGCGGAATCACAATTGATATTGCTCTCTGGAAGTTCGAGACCACAAAGTTCTACTGTACTGTCATTGATGCTCCTGGTCACCGCGACTTCATCAAGAACATGATCACCGGAACGTCACAGGCTGACTGTGCCATCCTCATCATAGATTCCACCACTGGTGGCTTCGAGGCTGGAATCTCGAAGGATGGTCAGACTCGAGAGCATGCTCTTCTGGCATTCACTCTCGGCGTGAAGCAGATGATCTGCTGCTGCAACAAGGTACACTTGGTTGATTCTGCTTTGAGGTTTTTTTTTTGCGTCGTGTTATGTGCTGGCGTTGCGAATCTACTTGTGTGAGTGCAGATGGATGCGACCACTCCCAAATACTCCAAGGCAAGGTATGATGAAATAACGAAGGAAGTATCTTCCTACTTGAAGAAGGTCGGGTACAATCCAGAGAAAATTCCATTCGTACCCATCTCTGGTTTTGAGGGAGACAACATGATCGAGAGGTCTTCTAATCTAGACTGGTACAAGGGTCCTACTCTTCTGGAGGCACTCGACATGATTCAGGAGCCCAAGCGGCCAACTGACAAGCCTCTCCGGCTCCCGCTGCAGGATGTCTACAAGATTGGCGGGATAGGAACCGTACCGGTGGGGCGGGTCGAGACGGGAATGCTAAAGCCAGGAATGGTTGTCACCTTCGGTCCCACCGGGCTGACTACGGAAGTCAAGTCCGTGGAGATGCATCACGAGGCTCTTGTAGAGGCTCTTCCCGGCGACAATGTCGGGTTCAACGTCAAGAATGTTGCCGTGAAGGATCTGAAACGTGGGTTCGTCGCTTCCAACTCCAAGGATGATCCGGCCAAGGAAGCTGCCAATTTCACATCCCAAGTGATCATAATGAACCATCCTGGCCAGATTGGAAACGGATACGCCCCTGTGCTGGACTGCCACACCTCCCACATAGCTGTCAAATTTGCGGAGATCCTCACCAAGATTGATCGGAGGTCCGGCAAGGAACTCGAGAAGGAGCCCAAGTTCCTGAAGAACGGCGATGCAGGATTCGTGAAGATGATTCCCTCTAAGCCAATGGTGGTCGAAACATTCTCCGAATATCCTCCCCTCGGTCGGTTTGCTGTTCGCGACATGCGACAGACTGTCGCCGTAGGTGTTATCAAGAGTGTTGAGAAGAAAGATCCTACCGGTGCCAAGGTCACAAAGTCTGCCGTTAAGAAGGGCTCCGGCAAATGAATTAGTGCTCATCCTTTTTTATGCTTTTCGGTCTCTGTTTTCTGCTCCGTTATCCTGCTTTCTTTTTGTTCCTCTGGTTTTGTCTGTTTTGCCTCCGATTGCTGTTCCCAGTTCTGGGTGCTCGATCGCCGGTGGAAACATTTATAACCCACGGTTGAGTCTCTCCTTCCTATCCTTTTTATCTTATGCTATTTAACTTTTATTAGCTTAAAATTTTGTAATGTTTGTTTAAAATGCTTTGTTTTTATTGAATGTTTTGCAAAATTTTTATGATTATTACAAAGGATTTAATGAATTAATTTGATTAAATTAATCCAAAATATTAACCTATATTTCCTTTCTCATTATTATATTAATAAAGACGACAAAAACATGTTATATCATTTTTAAATATTTCAAGGTCAGTAATTTTTTAAAATTTTTATTAGATATAAATAATCAAGTCAGCTTTTTAACACGATTTCTTTTCCACACTTTATTATTTATTTTCTAAAATGAGCATATTTTTTATATATTTTTTTAGATAATTTTTTTTTTCTTCTGGCATCAAAAAGAAAATTTAATTTTGATAATATATAAATATATATATTAATTTTAAAATATGAAATTTTTCAATTTGAAAATCAGTCTGGTTTATGTTGTGGTGGTGGTTTTCAAATTCAAAAACTGAAGGATTTTTTTAAAATGCTGATGTGTCAGCATGAGGAAATCAATGATTTTTTAATTTTTATTGTCACTTTTTATTTTATGGCATATAAAAATAATTATATTTTTCTAAAAAAAAAATCTGGTGCACGATACCTAAGTAACCATGTCATATAATTCATATAATACTGTGCTACTGGAGTTATTATATTAATAGGGAAAAGTGGAACAAATAATTTTTGACAATGGAAAAAAATATAAAATGTACGAAATTTCAACAATATTTATCTAAAATGCTCTCCAGCTTCTCGCACCTCTTTCTCTCTCCTGCTTCTCGCACCTCTTTCTCTCTCCTGCTTCTCGCACAGCTTATTTCTCTCTCCTGCTTCTCGCACGGACTCTTTCTCTCTCCTGCTTCTCGCACGGACTCTTTCTCTCTCCTGCTTCTCGCACGGACTCTCTCTCCTGCTTCTCGCACGGACTCTTTCTCTCTCCTGCTTCTCGCACGGACTCTTTCTCTCTCCTGCTTCTCGCACGGACTCTTTCTCTCTCCTGCTTCTCGCACGGGCACGGACTCTTTCTCTCTCCTGCTTCTCGCACGGGCACGGACTCTTTCTCTCTCCTGCTTCTCGCACGGACTCTCTCTCCTGCTTCTCGCACGGACTCTCTCTCCCCTGCTTCTCGCACACTCTCTCTCTCCTGCTTCTCGCACAGCCTCTTTCCCTCTCCTGCTTCTCGCACAGCCTCTTTCCCTCTCCTGCTTCTCGCACAGCCTCTTTCCCTCTCCTGCTTCTCGCACAGCCTCTTTCCCTCTCCTGCTTCTCGCACAGCCTCTTTCCCTCTCCTGCTTCTCGCACAGCCTCTTTCCCTCTCCTGCTTCTCGCACAGCCTCTTTCCCTCTCCTGCTTCTCGCACAGCCTCTCTTTCCCTCTCCTGCTTCTCGCACAGCCTCTCTTTCCCTCTCCTGCTTCTCGCACAGCCCTACCTTCTCTCTCCTACTTCTTGCACCACTTTCTCTCTCTTGTGTCTTGTACAATGTCATGTTCTCTCTTGCTTCTTTCAGTCTCTCTCCTGATTCATGCACTCACTCTCCTGATTCATGCACTCACTCTCTTGATTCATGCACACACACTCTCTTGATTCATGCACACTCTCTCTTGATTCATTCACACTCTCTCTTGATACATGCACTATTGATTCAAGCACAATCTCTCTCTCTCTCTCTCTGTTCATTCATCCCTCTATCTCTATATTCGTCCTCTCCACCAAGCAAAGAAACTCTCAATATTGGCCGCAAGGAAATTCGTTGGAATAAATCATAGGGCATTATGTTATGGGTTCTGAGTCTCGTCTCTAATCAACTTGGACTTATCCAGAGATGAAACCAGAAGAAATTTCTATGGTAATGAGGGATTTTCATTAATTATACAAACAACTCTTCTCACATCAAATATTTTCCCAACTGGATCCTAAAACATAACTTAACCTAAAATTCAACAGTGTTTCTCATGAATTGACAGATCAACAAGATGGTTCATAAAACATAGGGCATTATGTTAAGTCTGTTCTCGAGAGTAATTATTTGGCAGAACACTAGGGTTCACCCTCCGTGTAGGAGAGGATCCGATATTACCTGGGGCTGGAAGCTGGGGTTCAAGTAACGAGAAAGAAGACGCGCATATTGATCGTAGCGAGCAGTCAATTGAAATCCCCACTTATCCTTCACTTGTCTGCACAGGTTCAGATCCAAGTCGGAGATAAGCAATCCATCTCTGCAGCGGGAGAGCGACGGCGTGCAGGAGCCGTCTGGTGCTGAAAAATAACTCGATCCATAGAAATGCCCAAAATCATTATGCGCTGGCTTGCCGTCGCCGGACGTGAACGCATTCGCGAACGTCTCCGTTCCCACCCGGTTGATAGATCCCACGAAGTAGCTATTAGCAATCGCAGCATTCCGGGCCTGTTCAGCCCATCACCCAAAGCGCCTTAACACCTTTTTTTGTTTTTGTTCGAGTTTTTATGCATCGAATTGGAATGTTGATCAAAACTCAAAATGTAGTTCATAGGGCGTTTAAGAAATCACCTCAATTGGCCACATCGGCTCGCTCAGCACACCAACTGTGGCAGAGGGATTGAAAACTATCTCAGCTCCATTCAACCCAAACGCTAGCCAATTCAAAGGATGGTGCCTCCCATAACATATGTTCACAGCAATCTTTGCACGTTCAGTTTCAAATACTGCATGCCCTGTATCTCCCTCCATGTAGTACGAGCTTTCATTGAAGTCTCCAACTCGAGGGATATGATTCTGTACCATCGCAGAAACTCAGTAAATATTCAAACACAATTTCTTTGCACCATCTGTCTCAATATTATAACTCAAGTACCTAGAATGTCATCATCATCTTGTAAGCATATTAATCTCACATATATCACACTATGAAATAGTCTTGTGTACTGTGTGTATGATTTCCATAATATACTTTATAAGAGTTAATCAGATACAGTCTCTTTGATTTTCAAAGGTAATACTGTTGATATATTAACCTCTCACATATCTCAATCTAAGCAAGAGCCTTGTGCACTGGGTATGATCTCCATAGTAGTATACTTTATAACAATTAATCAGACAGTCTCTTTGATTTTCGAAGATAAGATTGTAGATATATTTACATTTTACATATATAATGCTAAGCAGGAACCTTAGATACTGAGTATGACTTCCATGATATATTTAATAAACCATGAGTTTTCATCCTGTATGCATGTATTGAAGGTAATACACTTCAAATTCGAGACTAATCAGATGCTATTTATTTGATCTTGGAAGGTAAGACTATTGATATATTAATCTCTCACATATCACGCGCTAAGTATGAGTCATGTGTACTATGTATGATCTTCACAGTATACTTAATAAGAGTTAATCAGACGCAATCTCTTTGATTTTCAAAGGTAAGGCTATTGACATATTAACATCTCATTCTCACATATCTCATTCTAAGCAGGAGCCTTATGTACCGAGCATGGTCTATATGATATACTTTATAACAATTAATAAGACATGATCTTTTTGATTTTCAAGATAAGACTGTTGATATCTTAACATCTCATAAATATCACATTAAGCAGGAGCCTTGTGTACTGAGTATTGACACAGAAACTATAAATATTAAAACACAATTTCTTTTCACTATCTCACTCAGAACACTAACTCAATTAACTAGAAAGTTTTCGTCTTATGTGCATGAATTGGAGGTAATGCCCTGGTGTGTTGATAAGTATGTTCATATAATGAAAATATGTTTCAGGTTCATATAATCAAACATAGTCTCTTTGTTTTTCAAAAGCAAGATTATTGATATATTAACTTCTCATATATCTCATGCTAAGTAAGAGTCTTATGTACTGAGTATGACATCCATAACATACTTTATAAGAGTTAATCAGACACAATCTCTTTAATTTTCAAAGATAAGACTGTTAATATCTTTACATCTCATATATATCACATTAAGCAGGAACCTTGTGTACTGAGTATTGTCACATAAACTCAGTAAATATTAAAACACAATTTATTTTCGCGATTTCACTCAGTACTCTAACTCAATTAACTAGAAAATCTTCGTCTTATGTGTATAAATTGGAGGTAATGCCCTGGTGTGTTGATAAGTGTGTTCATATAATAAAAATATGTTCCAGGTTCGAGACTAATCAAGCATAGTCTATTTGTTTTTCAAAAGCAATACTATTAATATATTAATCTCTCATATATCTCATGCTAAGTAAGAGTTTTGTATGCTGAGTATGACCTTCATAGTATACTTTATAAGAGGTAATCAGACAGTCTCTTTGATTTTCAATGATAAGATTGTTGATATATTAATCTCTCGCATATCTCACTCTGAGCAGGAGTATTGTATATTGAGTAAGACTTTATTAATATATTTTATAACAATTTATTAGACATAATCTCTTTGATTTTGAAAGATAAGACTGTTGATATATTAACCTCTCATGTATGCCATACTAAGCATGAGTCATGTGTACTGAGCATGACCTCCATAATATACTTTTATTTTGAATCTAGCATTCTAGCTAAGAGAAGATTGAAAGATAAAATCAAGTATGTTTAAAGTAGTAACCTTTCGATGTTTGCCAATTATGTTTCCATGGTTTCCAATTACAACAGCAGTGTTCCAAAGAGTATCCCCGTGATTAATATCTCTCTCTAGAATGGGGTTTACTATGACCATGTTGTGTTTTTGAGCATATTCCTGAAGAAACTGTGTTGAATCGCCAAGAACAGGTTCTGCAAATTCACACCATGTTTTTTCACGAGTACAAAATGCAAATGGCATCATCCATGCTTCCTGGGGGAACAAAATATGAGAAGCAAGAGCTGATTTTGAGAGCCACATGATAAACAAAATTGTGCCAAGCTTACCTGCAAGCATAGTATGTTGACATTCGCAGCACCTGCGGCATCCAGAATTGGTTTTAGTTTTTGGTGGATGGCTTCCTTTTGTTCAGAAAAGTGGGTTGTAGTTGGTAGAGCTATTGAGTTTTGAATAAGCCCCACCCTGACCACTCGAGGTTCTCTTAGAAACTCCCTATCAGCACCAAAGCAGAACCCCTGAAAGATTGTTAAGAGAGAGCAATAAAACAAGTTCAATTTTAAAACATGCTATGTGCTTGCGCTCTTATTGGTTGAATTGTTCCTAGAAATAATATCTTATTTTTGAGGAAAATATTAAAAAGGTTAGCTTTTATTATTCTTCAATATATTTATGCATTTATAATATATTTATTTTTTCATTACATTGAATTATACATAATGTTTCAATATACTTTGCAGTTATACTCCTTTCAATGAAGATTATACTCAGTGCATAAGTCTAATGTAGCATTAGATATGAGAGATTAATATATTAATAATCTTACCTTTAAAAATTAGAGAGACTACATCCGATAAGTCTTGAATTTAATATATTATCTTTGGACAAATACACTTCCCATAACACCAAGTCATAACTTCTAATACATATATACAATACGAATATTTTATAGATGATCAATAATCATAGTATTATTCTCATCAATTATACTCCTCTCAATATTAAGCAATATTATGAGTTGCTCTCACTTTTTTCCTCTTTCTCTCTCTCTCTCTCTATCATCTCCCTTGTTTTCTCTTTATGGTATCAGAGAGTTTATTATATTTTATCATCACACTGAAAAAATAATACTATTATGATGAACAATAACTCATCAAATTTATCAATTTCCACACAATAACTCAAGGGTGGGGGGGAAGGGAGTTCTCATTGAAGTTCAAGGGGCATATTGTCGCAAACTTCAGCTTTCTACTAAGCTCCTGTGCGGCACTTAGACAATTCGCCCATCAATTGTTGCTAAGTCAGCCTCTCGCTTATATTGTTTGCTAAGCTTGGCTTCTACTCATAACTTGAAAGCAAAAAGAACTTAAAAAAATATTTAAAATTAATAAAACTCTTGATTGAATAAAGACTATTTATAATGTTTGAGAAGCTCTCAACTTAGTGGGTTGTAAACGAGACCACCTCCTCCTTATATATACATATATGAAAATGTCTAGAACATTTGAATGTTCTCAACAAGCCTAAAAAATTCTAGAATATTCTACTATGTATACATATTTACAAAAAATCTCTATAATAATCTAGGATAATCTCATTTTTTTCAATATTCTTTCAGACAATTGTAGATTTCTCTGAAATCTTCTAGAGCCTTCAATATTCTTCTAGCAAGGGGAATGATTTTCTATGAATAAGGGTGTGTCAATATAATCTTTCATGGAATATGCTCAAGTTATTCTATGAAGATTAAAATAATCTCACATGAGGTGAGTCCCATCAAACACTTGCTAGAGTAACCCCCTTGATAAAGTTATGTAGTACATATCAATAAATGAATTTGTCATATGAAAGAAATATATATCAAGAGAAGAAAACTAAGAATATTCTACTTGATAGTGAAGCCAATTTCAAGAAGAAGATGTGACATAGACATCATCCAATTAAGCATGAAAGAATGTCATGACCCAACAAATCTAGAGGAATCAAAGATGTTCTAGGTTATCGTAGAATTTTCCAAAATATTCAAAGGAGATCCAATATGCCTTGAAGATTTGAAGGGTTCTAAGAATGTCCGTGGCACTTTAGCATTCTAAAATTCTCTACAAATTTTTATTTATACCTAACATTTAGGATTACAATATGTGATACAATCTCAACCATTCAGGTAATGACTTTTCCCTATATAAGGATATACTCTTCTCAATTTTATCATCTTAGAATCATTTGTAGGATTTTATCTTAAAAAATTTCTCCTATTGTATCAATGTGTTCATGCTTTGCTTAGGAGACAAATGATTCTTAACTTATGGTTGCATATAACAACATTAATGCTTATAATCTATGAGACAAGCATGACAAGGCATAAACTTCAAAAAATTAAGCAATTGAGCCCGATTATTTTTTGTCAAATGCATTTTGTAAGTGAATTGGATATGAAGCTAGGCCATTGATATTTGTCAATATATTAGTTTTTTGTCTTATATATATATATATATATATATATATATATTATCATATGATCATATATGATATATCATGCATGCAAGGAATTACTTATTATGCCATAGTACATAAATTAGTATTTAAGATTTCTAATTTTTATTATCTAAAAGTATGTATTATTATTTTGTTATTAATTACAAATAAGATTTTTTCTATTAAATATAAAACATTTATAAAGTGATTGTAAGATTTTTTCTAATTTTTATGTTTTGATATTTTTTTTTGTTTTTCAAAAATATAAACTAATTTTTTTTAAAAACATGTTTTGAAATTGTTTTTTTAATTAATAACATTGAACAATTGATTTTTCATGTTGATATTATCTTGTTTTAGTTATTTTAATGCTTTTCTAAAAATAAAAATGAAAATGTATTCTTTGAGAAGCTAGATTTTCTTGTTTTCTAAAAATTATTTCATGTTTTATTAATAACATAAATGATGCACACCATTGGGCAATTACAACATGCTTACCTGTAGATCAAAACCATGTTTAAAGGAGAGAGCTTTTGTAGCCTCTGGAAGAACAATATCCTCTAGTGGCCTTCCACAATTCAGTCCCAAAAGCAAGCGGCTGACTTGCTATCAACAATTAAATAATCAGAAGAGTAGTTACAAAATATATAATAAAATACTTGTGATAAATACAAACTAATTAATAAAACAAAAAAAAAAGAAAAAATTTGAGTCAATCATCAACAAAAAATTTATAATAAATTAGAAACAAGAATTGATAACAAATAAATATTTACAAGATAATGTGAATTAATTAGAATAATATTAGGAATCGCATCATATAAACCCCCCCCCCCCCCCCAGAAATATATAAATTTTAATAAATGAAAATCATACCAGTAAGGCAAAATTTTAAATATCTCTTATATATTATATATGAGATATTTAAATATTTGAGATAAAAAAATGTCACACAATATAAAACCAAAAATTATAAACTTTATAATATTTACATAGCTAACTAATAATATAGTACTCTTATTGATAAATAGGAAAGACTACTCAATCATCAATTACATGAACTCAATCCTCAGAGATGCCAGATATATCTAAAAAAAATTATATTTACCAAATGCCCTACTCACACCGCTGGGGACGAGAACCTTACTTGCTCTGACCTATGGGCCCCAAAATTCCTATATGGGAAGCCGAGAAAAAATAGGGGATGGGTTGTGAACGGAAGAGGGAATAAAAAAATTATTAACACGACTATTTAATAAAATAATTAAAGAAAAAATATCTAATAAGTGAAAAAATACCTTGATTTTTTTTTAAAAAAAATCTTTGTTGTTAATGAGACATGCCTCCACACACATGCTTACACCACACATGCATCCAAACACATGCTTACACCACACATGCATATTTGTTGTTCATGGCACAAATGCTCCACACAAATGCACCACACACATGCTTACACCACACATGCATCTTTGTTGTTCATGACCATTGCCTCCACACACATGCTTACACCACACATGCATCTTTGTTGTTAATGACGCATGCCTCCACACACATGCATACACCACACATGCATTTGTAATATTATAGGTGGATGCCTACACCATGCACACATCACACATGCTTTATCTCTCCATGGGGGTGAGCTAATCCTAGCTTTAATACCATGCAGAAACCAAGTTCAAAAAAATACTCAATAAATACAAGGAAAATCTGAAAATGATAAATAGAAGTAAAAAAATAGTTGGGACTGCCCACGAGTTGGATGTTTCTATCACATAACATAAACACATACAAATATAAAAAAATAAAAATAAAAAAATTATAATAATCTGTCATGTAGATCGAGCAAAAGCTTGGTAACCTATAAAAGCAAAGCTTGAGCTTGATAAATTGTAAACAAGCATCTAAAATCTCAGAACTCAAGTTGAGCTTCAGTGAGTTCCAACGAGCAAGACTTTGACCTTAAAACTTTAAAGGCTGCCTATGCTTGAGCTTGGGTCATTAGCAATCAAAGTTGCTTCGGCAAAAATTCCATGGTCAATAACTTTGTATCAAAGTTGCACTATCATGCTCATATTTTTTTCCTATTTAAAATTGCTTTGATCAATGTTTCTTGAGCATGTCACAGAGTGAGTATAATACTAGGAGAAGTGATCATCTTGAAAACTTTGGTATCGTATATGAAAGACAATAAACGCACGACATGGTAGTCTAAATGACAGATTGGATGTGCTTATCTTTGAGGTCAATAATTCGATCTTCATTCTACCCCATTTCAGGCATTCCTTGCCACGACTAATTCTCACATTTAAGTTCCCACTCGAGTTATTTAAAAAATACGAATCGAAGATAAAAATTCAGCAAAAAATCGCATGACATGTCATGAGCGAGGCAAATCGGTTGGATATTGTACTCTCGATGCCTGGTAACAGAGTGAGCAGCCATACCTTAAAGAGATGGGGCTGGAGATTGTTCTTTAGGAGTGAGTGAGCGGATTCGTATCCACAAATTGAGCCAGCGTCTCCACAGCCAGTGAATTCTTCGTTCTCATGTTGTGCATGGAGGCCTTCCCCTTCATCACCATCAGCATCACATTGCGATCCAGGCATTTGTGCTTTCCCCTTAGCATTTGAGTTGTCAATTACCCAAAAATACAAGGTAAATTTCGATAATTGCTCTTTAAGTATTCATTATAAAAAAAATATCTTGAAGCTAAGTTATGATCATTGCGACCCCATTTCATAAATGGTTAATATAAATATATATTCACATTCTTCAACTAATCATTGAAATTTAGGGGGCGTTTGTTTATTTTACTTAATGATTAATAAAACTTTTTTTGAGTTTAATGCTAAATGATACTTAATAGTATTAATTATTAAGTTGTTTGTTTTTTTAAAAATTTTATTTATATTAGTAATCAAGTTGCTTGTTTTTTACATATTAAAAATTAACATTTTAATAGCTTAATATATTAAGAAATTTTAATTACAATAAATTCAAATATCTAAATAAATTATATTTGATGTCAATATTTAATCTCATTTCATAACCATTATAAAGGCTAAAAACACAAACATTAATTAAATTTAAAATATTTTAATTCAAATGCATTTTCATATAATTTTAAAGAAAAACATTAAAATTTAAGTACAAATTTTAAAATATCTAAAACTATTTTATTTGATATTTATATTTAACATCGCATTTCACACCATGAAAAAAAAAACTAAAATGACAAATATTTGATACTTGTTTTTGATATCTCATTTTATACAATAATAAAAATTAAAATGACAAGTTAATTGAACATTTGAAATAGTTTATTTATAATACGGTATCGAAATTATAGCATGAACTCTTGATCGGCAGTTGTAAAAAAGTTATTTATAACTAAGCCTTGATTTCAGTTGTCACCATCACTTTCCAATTCCTATTCGGTGTCTTATTCAGAAAATAATATATATATGTAACTAAGATTTGTCGAAGAAAATTGTGAATGAAGAAATATGTCATGACTATTTTTGTTTGTGTAGCATATGAATAAGGTGTCATTTTCTTCAATATTAGAAAATGTGCCTTAACAACACCGAATGCACATTCAATGACATTTCTTAATCTTGCATGATATAAGTTGAGTATCTCCTCTCTCCCTATAACTTTACCACCACTACGAAAATCACTTAATCAATATTTTACATTACGATATGGTGTCATAAAACTTCTAGTGCGTGTGTGTACTGCATCTACTAAATAATAATTTTCTAAAAGAAAGAATTTAGTATATTATAATGATATTAAATAAAAATAACAATAAATAAAATAAAGTAAGAATGTATACCTGACGGGGGCATGGAAAAATTATGCCGTGGGTTACTAATTGTTTTTATCAAGACTCTTGAATCATGAGCTGTTCCTTCCCATCCAACAACTGCACACTTAAAGTTCATATCAAAATCACAAATTACAATAACATTTTGAAAACATTCTCCTCTCCCCTGACCTCGAAAGAGTACTTGTTGTTCAATGGGAATGCATGCATGGATAAGAGTTCCATAAATTGCACCAATAGCACCCTACAAAAAAGCATTGTTACCAATATAGATGTTTATATTTAAATTAGAATAATAAAAATATGAAAAAAAAAGTACACATAAAAAGTATTATACCTTAAAAATTTGTCTTAACCAACAATTATAGATACCATTTAAATTATCATTGAATGTGGAGGAGTAATCATCACCCTTGAAAAGCTCACAATGGCCACTAAAACCTCATGGAAGTATTTATGAATTATTTGGCCTAAGTATTAAAATCTATTCTTTAATAATCAGTTTCGAAGATTATGACTCAATGTCATTAAGAATATGGCAATTTTCTCTTCAACACTCAAATGTTTGCTGTCAACAAACCATCTTTTATCTCTGAACATTTGATATAGAGAAATAAATCCATGCTTTTCCATTATCATTAGTTCATAACATATACTAGATGGGCCATTTAAAATTTCTTTAATGAAAAGTGAGCATGTAAACGATGAACTAGAAACTCTTTCTTTATTAATGGAGGAGTCTCTTAATAAATGGAGCAATAACACAATAATCCTTTTTTTTTAAATCTTGTCACTGTTGACTTTATATCTTCATCTTCACTTGATGATGAACTTGAACTATCTGATTGATGTGAAGGATTCTCCATACGAACACCTATTAAAAAAATTAATTTTATGAAATAAAATCAAAATAAAATTGTAATTACAATGTATAATGAATACTATCACTACATTATGGTATCATCACATCAAACTCATTTCACATATATAAATTAATATTGTCATGAACTTTCTTACAATTATGTGGATAACAAGTCTTTTAATCAGAAAAATTAAAATGCATAAAGTATCCAAAATAACTCAATCAAAATACTATGGTATACTTATCAAAGCAAAAAATGGAAAATATATCGCAGAATTCCAAAAAAGTAAATTAAAATGTCATTTTTTCAAGCTTTGAAGTCATCTCATTCGCTCTTGGTCGCTTTCCATTTCAACCTAAACCACTCTATATTCTTTCTTTTTGCAAAATATATTAATAGCAACATATTACCAAGGATCCTCATAAGTTGAGAGTTTCTTCAAAATGTTCATACATTTTTTTACTGTGGGTCTTTCAAAATTGTCTAAAATATTCATTATTTTATTCATTTCATCTTGAATTTGCTCTTTTTCCCCCTTTTCTATTTTTTCTTTGAACATTGTACTTCTTAGCTAGCATATCTTGACAAATTATCACCATCCTCTAAACTAAATGGAGTTTCACTAGGCATTGATGTAGGACGTGTTGATGAGTCCTTAGGCCCATAAACAATCACTCTAGAACTCCAATTTTTAGATCCAGTAACTAATACTCCTCCAAACAATATCTCTAATTCCTAAAAATTTGATAACAATCTATAACGGAATTGTTTAGATTCTGGATATTTCAATTCAACAAGAAAAAAAAACAAATTAGGTATGCATGTATATTTAAGACATTTCTTTAAAGATTCACTTAACTTTGTAAAAAAAGTCCCTACAAATAATCGACCCATTTCTCATATGGCCAACCAAATGTTTTGGTTACAAAGTTGTATCCATGTCCAGTCACATTCAACATTCTACTCCAAATGAGATATTATCTTTTCATGTAATCACATCCATTCTTTAATTGTTTTGATGTGTAGCATTTTTCAATTATCTTCTCCAATTTTTCACCAATTTGAGACCAATCACTAGGCTTTAAAGTTTCATCTGATCTAAAGCCTTTATTTATTTCTTTTAGACAAAGATCAATAAAGTGCTTTTTTTGGGTGGGATCAGTCCAATTTGCCCTACTAGTTTCACTAATTTGACTTAATACTATTTAAAAACCCAACAAAAATTAATGATTATTCAAAAGTTATTTGGTTTATCATACCAAGTACATAAAAGGAAAAATATTTGATTTTTTCTACCTATAATGAAAATAATTCCAAATAAATATGAAGATTTTGTAGAAAATTGAATAATAAAATAAAACGTGAAACAACACATTAAGCTAAAAGCCACATAAATAAAAAGGATTACATTTTATTTAAATGAGTTTAGTTGATCTTATTTGCTTAATGAGTAGTTGCAACCTAATAATTAACAAACTAGTTTAGTTATGACTTTAAAATTTAAATTTATATTTTATACTCAAATAACTTTTATTCAATTGGTGCTTTAGGTATTTTTGTTTTGGCTTATAAATTTGTTTATTGAGTATTTGTTTATGTTAATTTTTTAGATGAAGAATCATGTAAGTGAAAAATATTATAATGGATATCACTTATTATTCATTATAGTTATCCTCTAATTATTTATATTGCATTTACATGTGTTTCTCATTTATATGGAATATAATGTGATATTTCTGCATAATAAAAATTTGGAAGATATTGTTTTTGTGCGATGCTATTATACTCATGTAATGGTATCAAACTTTGGAAGAATGTATTTTGTAGAAATTGTTTATATTGCATTTTATCTGTACAAATCAGAAATGAACATGCTGACTAAGGTATCAAAATTAAAATAATCTAATTGAAATTTCAGAAATAGAGAGGAAAAATGGAGAAGAATTTGTGCATTTAGTTGCATTTTAACCTAGAGATAGAGATAAAAAATAAATAATAATTTACCTGTAGATATTTGTTCAGAGGGATTAGCGGCTGAGTCGAGTAGCTCCATGTGTTTCAGTCAAGAAAATAGAGTGGAAATGAGAGAGAATGTTTTTGAAAGGAAGGTGAGGGAGTTTTTTTCTTTTACGAACAGGAACTCGAAAAATGCTGGATCGAATGTTTTTCAATCTAGCATTTTTTGGATGGCTTTTTCTGAACATAAAAAGCCAAAAAATATTACTTAACACTTTAAGCATTTTTAAAAATAAATTAAGTGAAAAGCTTAAAAAATATATAATCAGTTTCGGCTTAACGCGAAACTGATTTGTTTTCAGCATTAAGCCAAAAAAATAAATGCCGCCTTACACAGTTTGTTGTATAACAAGTTTAAAATATACATAACTCATTGTATAATGAGTTTACATAACTTAATATTTTATGAGTTCACATTGCTCATTATTTAATGATCTTACATAACTTACTGATATAACAAGTTTATATCATACATAACTTGATGATATAAAAAAAGTATAATTCTCTCATAATATATTTAGAAGTTGGACGATTAAATGGAAATATCAACAAAATAATATTGAATCCTTACAACCCAAACATTAATGTGATGAAGGATCAAAGATGAAGAAGAACACAAGAAACAATGCCGAAGGACCCACAAGTGGTGGGGAAATATGCCATAAACTACATGAGAAGATTGTAGGATGTTGCAAGGATAGAGAAATAGGTATGTGCTAACACCATGACGATCAAAGTTTCTTCTTGCTACAAATAGTATAATACTAATGATGTACACAATTGGAAAGTAGTTAGTTGATTTTCTTATGATGCAAGAATTAGTATTTCCTTGGCTAAGTTAACCCATCACCACCATATCAATACTAGAGATTAAATTAGAGAATAACTTAGTTTTTTTAATATATGGGATTGGTGAAAGTGAGGGGGAATTAGATATGGTAGACATATTTAACAATTGATATATTTGTTTTTGTTATTTGTAAATAGCCAAGTGGTAGATGTGTCGACATGGCCGGGCCGGCCCTGCACGGCACGAGGCACGGCACGGTTCGGTCGTGCCCGGGCTGGTCCTGCATGGGAATATCCCGTGCCTGAGCCTATGCCATGCCCGGGTAAGGCACAACCCGTGCCGTGCCGTGTCAAGGCCAACCGGGCCTAGTGCCGTGCCTAATCCGACACGGTTCAGTGGTCCATGGCATGGCCCGTAGACACGGTTGGGGTCACCATTCACACCCAGCCCCGGCGTCCCACACCCGTAGTCCCGCACCCACTGTCCTGCAGACCTGGCTTCCCCCACCCTCACGAGTCACAGGTCACGGGTGGGTTCACTGTGACTTGGGACACGAGAGTCAGGCCAAGCCAAGATTCACTTTTTTGCAAAAAGACCGTGGGTCTAGAGGTGTCAACCGGGCCGGGCCGGGCAGGCCCGACACGAGGCACGACACGGTTCGGCTGTGCCTAGGCCTGGCCGGCACGGAAAAATCCCGTGCTTGGGCCCGTGCCGTACCTGGCCCGTGCCGTGCCTGGCCCGTGCCATGCCTGGCCCGTGCCGTGCCTGGCCCGTGCCATGCCTGGCCCGTGCCGTGCCTGGCCCGACACGGTTCGGTGCCCATGGCACGGCACGCCGACACGGTTTCGTCTCGTGTCCCCCTCGCTTCGCCCCTCTAGCAAAAAAGACCGCGAGTCGGGTCTGATTGGACACGACTCGCGGTCCCGGTTTGGCACGTACGACTAGGCTAGGCTCGAGTGGGCCGGCATGGTTACTATACCGTGTCGTGCCTGGCCCGACACAAAAGCATGCTCGTGCTAAAAAAAAATCGGCCGGGCCGGGCCATTTGACACATCTACGCGGGTCGAGTCTAATTAGACCCAAACCGCTTTCCCCCTTGACCCATTGTCTCCCCCCCCACAACGGGAAAAATTTTTTTTTTTTAAATGTTGCCGTTGGATCTTGCCTCCAACGGCTAGGGGGCATAATCAAACGGCCCTCATGATTCTGCCCCCAAAAAAATTAAAAAAAAAACAAAAAATTGATTTTTTAAAAATTTTTTTTTTTAATCTATAAAATTCTCTCCCCCTCTCTATAACATTTATATTTTTCATAAATATTTATTTTTTCAAATCTCACATTTTCTCTCTCTCAAAACTTTTGCTCCTCTCTCACGGGACTCGAAAAGTCGGGATTTCATCATTTGGCTTTACTTTTCGGGAATCTCAACTTGGGTTTTGAATTTTGAGCTAGATTGTGGTGCACCGTGCACGTGATCGACCTGATACTTTACTAGGATATTTATTTTAAGTTTTTTTACTTTCTCTCTCTCTAGTCTCTCTCTCTCTCTCTCGGGTCCTAAAATAGTTAAATCTAAAATTTATCATCTAGTCTCTAAATAAGTGTCCTGTTTAACAAAAATCCTAAAAAATGACAAATACTAATGAAACATATTTAAATTTAGAAAATGAAAATCTTACATAGAGGTCTTAGGCTGCTGAAACTTTGGTTTCTCCAGTCGTCTCAACCTAAACTTCTAAAAAACAAAAAACTAGGAGGACTTTTGTAGTCTGGACTTATTTTAATATAATAAAACAAAAAAAATATTAGGGGTTAGGAAGAAGAAATTGCACAGTGCAAATATTGTATGAGAATTTTAATATGTAAAAATTCGTTTGGGACTGGGCACCTTAAAAGGCATGCTGAATTATGCACCAAAAAATATGGTCCATTAGATCATAGGCAAACCCAACTTGGCACTGCATTTTTTGAGACTGGATCGAGTTCAGTCTCAAAGTTTACTCCCTTCATATACTCTAGTGAGTTGGGTAGAGATGGCATGGTCAAACTTATCACATTGATGGGTCTTTCGATCAGATTTTCGGAAGATCAAAGGGTAGTGCGCATAATGCATACATATTTTCAGCCTGCTTATCGTAGGATTCCTAGGTCCACATCTATGAATAACATACTAAAATTGTATAAGTTAGAAAAACAAAAAATAATTAATGAATTTATGACATATAGTAGAGTGGTGTCCGTGACGTCCAATATCTAGACAAGTCATGATGAATCATCTTATGCATGTCTTACCAGCCACTATGTAGATTCTAACTGGACTATGAATAGAAAAATTTTAGGATTCTCTGAGATTCTCCATCCTCATGATGGCCCGACCATTTTTGAGTGTACGATGAAAATCTTTAGGGAATATAAAATTCAAAATAAAATTTTTAGTATTACATTCGATAACACATCTAATAATGAAGTAGCGATTATCATATTTGTTAGGAATATTAGAGACACACCATTAGAAGAGATTTTTTATGTTAGATGCATGTGTCACGTGATTAACCTGATTGTTCAAGCGGGTATGAAGGTGTGTTCCCCGGGTTGGATAATATACGTAATGCACTAAAATATATTATTACTCCTCGCAGATAACAAGAGTTTGGTAGTTTTTGTTTGTTTGTGATTCTCAAGATGAAAAAATTCCAATCGGATGTGAGACATCCCTGGAATTACACGTACATGATGTTGGAGTTATGTGTTGGATACGAATACGTGATATCCGACTACGTCAATAGTAAGAGTGACAAACTTATTATTGATGACTTTGACTGGGCTTCAGGAATTTCATTTATGAAATTCCTGAAGATTTTTTATGACACGACGAATATGTGTTAGTCGGTTTAAACGCCCACGACTTGCATTGCACACAGGTGCATATGCAACATTAGTAGCATGTTTAGGAAGTATCGAGCTGACCCGACACTTAGCCATATGGTTGCAGAGATGGAAACTAAGTACTTGAAGTACTGGTCCACCGTACCATCTCTTTATTGCCTCTTTGCATGAATGGACTCTAGATTTAAGGTGGAAGGGGTAGAAAACATCTTGACTTATATTTCCTCGTGCATGAACCTGGAAGAGCCACCTGAAGGGTTCATTCACGAGAAATTGACTGACCTATTCACATACTACGATACTAGGTATGATGGTGTTAGTAGTGAGACTGTGATTACTGACATGGATACCTTGTTCGGAGATGATGATTTTTCCATTCAGCTAGTGAGGGGGAAACGTCAGGGTGGACCATCACATAGGAGCGAGCTTTCTTGGTACTTAGATACCGATTACTGCTCAATCCTATCACATTCTGATACTAAGAATCTTGATATATTATAGTTGTGGAAACCATATGAATCCACCTTTCACGTGCTATCTAGGATGACATAAGATATACTGACTCCTCCGGTGTCTAGCGTAGCATCAGAGTCTACTTTTTCTGTTGCAGTGAACGTGATTTCAGATAGGAGATCGAGATTATGTCCAGATATTGTTGAGGTCTTGACCTGTTTGAAGGATTGAGAGGATTCAAGGTTTAGCATCCATGATCGTGCTGGAGCTGGGACTGGGACAAGGATTGCAGCCGCATCCACTACGAAAGCGGAGGAGTTGATTGCTGATGCTGATGATCCATATGATACTGATCTTGATGTTGCGGTTGATGATGCTCATGATATGCCGATTGATGATTGATGATGATTCACTGCTTTTTGATTTCGATGTTTTGTTTTTTATTGATTGTAAGCTTTATTTATACGTTACTTTGAAACTTTAATTTGTTTGGTTCAGACCTTTGGTATCTATTGGCGGATTAGTCATTTTTCATTTGGTTTACTTTTGTTTTTTTTACTTTTCAATTTTTTTAACAAAAATGTTTGATTTATTTATTTTTTTTGTTTTATTTTTTCATTTAAAAATTTATAACTCTATAATTTAATTCTAATAAATTATAAACTAATTTTATTTTAAATTATAAAAAAAATTTCTTTGTTTAATAAAATTTTAACAATTTTCATTTTATAAATTTATTATATTATACATTATCTATAATTCTATATATAATTTAATATATTTTATAATTAAACTAAAATATAAAACTACAAAAATTTAAAAAAAAATTTTAACCTGGCCCATACGGACTAGTTTGGCCTGACCGGGCCCGGCCCTGCACGGCCCGCCATGTTGGGCCTGGCTTTTATAACCCATGCCGGGCCAGGCACGGCACGTTTACTGTACCATGTCGTGCCTGGCCCGGCACGAAAGCACGGTCGTGTTCTAAAAAAATGGGCTAGGCCAGCCCGGCACGACCCGTTTGACACCTCTACCAAGTGGGTGCCATTATTTTGTCTGGAACCCAACTTATAATGGTGCAATCAATACCAAACAATAGTTCATGCATGATATCAAATTAATAAAGGCTAAATCGTCCATTTTAAATTTGCCCATCCTTCATAGTAATTATTTTATATATACTTTCTTGTGGATAAGTACAATTCATACCCACCATTTTTAATAATTTTCCTAGAATATAATCACAATAAATCTCAGTTTTATGATATTTTATGATAAAAATCACCAAACAAAATATAAATGAAGATTAGCAAAGCTTTTTTTATGGACATCAGCACGTGGGCTAACTTGCTTACCTCAACTATTTACACATTGAGATAGATATTTGCTTTGGCCATTAGAGGTGTCAAACGGGCCGGGCCGGTCCGGCCCAGCACGAGGCACGGCACGGTTCGGCCGTGCCTGGGCCGGCCCGGCACGATAAAAAAACGTGCCTGGGCCCGTGCCGTGCCCGGGCGAACAAACCACGTGCCGGGCCGTGCCCGGCACGGCACGCCGGCACGCGTGCCTGCGTCGTGAGTCGCGACTCACGGTCACGACTCACTGAGTCGTGACTCGTGACCCAACCGGGCCCCGCCCCCGGTAAAAAGACCGCGGGTCGGGTCCAAACAGACCCGACCCGCCCCGCCCCGCCTGCCCTGCCTTGCCGTGCGCCCGTGCCCGAGCGGGCCGGCACGGCACGGCACGGCCTTGCCGTGCCCGAATTTAAAAAACCGTGCCGTGCCCGGCACGGCACGGTAGCACGGCTGGGCACGTGAAAAACGGGCCGTGCCGTGCTAGGCCGGCCCGTTTGACACCTCTATTGGCCATGTCTCATGTAAGTCCAAATGATACAATTCTATTTGAAAAAATTATCAAATAGGATAGGTGAGGATTGATAATTACTTAGAATAGTGGGAGTTATTTCTTTGTTACGATATCAAAACTCATTGTTTGCAACACAATACTAAACGTTTATTGGACAATTGGATATGTACCATAAAAAATTGCCAAATATATTGGTCATACAAGTAATAAAATGGACATAAGTCTAAATATTGATTCAATAAGAATTATATGAGTAATTTGACTAACCAAAAATGAATTAAGTATTGCTCGAGTTGAGAAGATAAATATTGGCATAGGATTGATACTCATACTCCAAGGTTAGTTACTTTCTTTTGCATGATAAGTTTTCTTTTATATTAAAAAGATGTTATGCTTGATTGCTAGATGAATGGTAGGATGATATAAATTTCCCCTTCTGCCCTTATTGGCATATAAAGTGATTGTCAACTTTTGACTTCACTACCAAGGATGACCTCCTTGTAAGTTTGTCTTATGTATTTTACCATTGAAATTATACTTACTATGTTGGTGGGTCATCCATACTTTTACTCTTTTTAAGTAATATATCAATTGCCCCTTGATGATTTTTTTGAGTATACATTTCTATTATTTGACCTCAATAGTCATGAAATATGTGAAATAGTATGGTATTAATTATGTTTGAGCTTTTGGCCTCATTAGTATCATACTCATATCAATTAATATATATCTTTTTAATAATTTTATCTATGGAAGTCTTATAACAGGTAATGATCAGATGGCTATCACTACCTTCCTTATAAAGCATATTTCATTACATGTGTCTTATGACTTATCTATCACAAATAATACATACCTCTCATACTATGGTGAAATCTCTAGACTATACACTTTATATTATACACACATCAACTGAAAGCCAATTTTACTATAATATGCACAATGGAATGGCCATATATTCATTTGTGCTTTCAACTTTGTCAGCATAATACTCATATCAATTATATTTATATAAATCTAAGATTTCCACATATAAGTTCGTTTCACCAGGCAAGAATATAAGGGTTGTCACTTCATTCGTATCCAACCTCTTTGGTATGTTCTATGATATATATGTCACCGTTCGTTATGATCAACATATATAAATCTATTTGGCATAGAATTTAAAATTTTTATTCTAATTAATATTTATATTTATTAACATTCAAAATACATAAAATTCATAATTAAGTATTATAAACTATAATAATCAAAGACATATACATAAATCAACAATAGATCATTAATTAGACTAACATTGGGAAAGATTTCATGTAAAAAGATTAGAGTATTATCTTGTTGAGTCAATGGTTCCCAATGATAGTTAGTATGAGGATCTAGGTTTCAAATATAGTTCCCAAACTATCCTAACTTGCGTTCGGCTTGAATTTTCTCCTAACAAAAAGTTGGATTTCACACCTTCTTGGTGTGCAAGTTTTTGGAATTGATTTTTGAATCAAATAAATTTTCAAAAGCCCCTAAGTCTCCCTCTTATATCATCGAGATCACATAAAGTTGTTATGCATATCTTTAAGTTGTGAGTCACAACTTTAAGTTGAGGTCATGACCCTGAGTATATTTTGAATCCCCTCTAGAGTACAAAGCCATGGTAGTTGAGGATTGCTATGACTAAACTAAATCCTTTCTAGAGCATGTGGTCGTGGTAGCAAAGAATATTTTTACCTAGATAATTCCTTCTATAGAACACAAAGTTGCAACAATAATAATACCATGACTGAGGTAATTTCTCTATAGAATACATGATCATGGCGAAAAAGAAAAGCACGATCGAGAGAATTCCTCTTTGGAACAAATAGTTATGGTGGTAAAGAATGTTGTGACCGAGATAATTCTTCTTTGGAGAAAATAGTCATGACAAAAAAAATTACCATGACTAATAATTAATTTGTGTTGTACAATTTTTAGCTCTTTAATGAATATGTCATGATACTAAAAATATTATGACTTTTAGTCCTAAGTACCCACGATATAAAAATAATATCATAATCAAATTTGTGTTTTAAAACTAATATAGCCACAACTTCAAAATAATACCATGATTACAAAGAATATATTGCACGACAAAAAAGTATAATAATTAGGTAGTAGAGTAGTAGCATACAAAGATTATTATGACTTTTTTCTAGAATCACGGCCAAGAAAGACTACCACAATTTATCAATAGGCATGTGCTAGTATAAATTATTCATGACATTAAAGTAGTAGCATTACATGGAGCTCGTTATGATCTCAAGCGAGTTTGTTACGTGAAGTTCATAAAACATAGCTCACAATGAGCTCTCATGATAATTTTCTAGTAAAAGTTATTTATAAAATTTTTTATATAATTGGCACCTTAAAGAATTATTTTTTAGACTCATCACTTCAAGTAATTATCAATGACCACCCACCATATTTGATAATTTTTCCTATCTTTTTGGTCCCATTAATAATCCATGTCACTAAAACTATTTTATAAGGGTGTCATATATGAATTATTTGTCTTATAATTTATATGCATTTCATTTCATCTACTCACATGCAAAATACATACTCACTAACATGCACAAAGACATACACACAAACACACACAGACACACAGACACACATACACACACACAGACACACATTCTTTCGACGTAGGAAATAAATAAAATACTGAAATGGAATTAAAATAACGTAATGTAAAATGAGTGGAGGTTAGAAGTAAGTATGTTTTAGAAATATAATTTGCATCATATAGAATACTCTAGCAAGCACTCACATGGCGTATTACGCATCACATCGAGTCAATGTTATGCTTTACAAAAATACAAAATCAAATTTAAAAATAGCCAATAATATTATAATCCAGTTAGCAAAGAGCCTTAGTGCCCATCTGCTCTATCATGCTTTACAAAAATACAAGTTTGATATGTAGGGATGCTTGATACAAATCTCAAGTTATCATATGCTCTATCATGTTGTTAGGATGGGGGCCGTACCTGCTCCGACCTCTAGGTCCCAAGGCCAATATATTGGCCAAGGGATAGTATGGTAATAAAAAATTATTAAGAAAAAAAATCAAAATAAATCACCTTAAATAATCTATGTTAAACTTCATTCATTTTCTAGTGCTTCTAACAAAAGATATAAGTTCATTATAATATTACTAATGCCTAGAAAAAATAAAAGAAAAAAAATGCTAACTTTCCAAGATTTTGTCATCTTTGCTCTATAATAGCTAGCCACCCAATTCCATTATGCATTATTATTGCTATATTATATATATATATATATGTATGTATGTATGTATATATATGCATGATTATGTTTACAAGTATTATTAATTATTTGATTTGATTGGATATTTTAATATAATTTCATGACTTCCAATGATGTTTGACGAAGATTGATGATGCTCAAGAATGTTTGACAATTGTCAATGATAATTTCATATTAATTACATGATATTTATTGAAGATATGATGATTATGATTAGTAGCTCATAATAATTTAACAAGAGTGCAATGATATATGATATATGAATGTCAATCTCAAGTTGTCTAAATGCATTTTTTTTTCATAGTTTTTTGAAGTTGTTGAAGATTATAGTTTTTATCTAGTATTTTTTTATGGAGACGATATATAAAAGGTATGATTATGATAAGCAAGAAACAAAAAATTGTAAAGTTTAAATTATTGTAATTGATACAAGAGTCCATCTTGAAAGTTTTTCTTGATTGTTTTTTACAATATTATAGTATGGCTACCCATCAATTATTATTGAGAAAATTTCAATTATCAAGAATTATTTATAGATGTGAATACTCTTATAAGAATTTTTTTTTTTTGTGAGTTCATGTTTATTATAAACTTCAACATTGACAATTATTAGATCCTTCTTAAGTATGTAAACATATTGTGAATGATTTTCTAAATATAATATACTAAAGTTCAATCGAGAAGTCTTTGTGCTACATGCATATTCTAGATGTCATATCTTGATATGATGACAAATTATCTTCATATAAAAGTGGTGGGTCTTATATTTGAAAATCATCAGACATAATTTTTCTAACTTTCAAGGTACATATATTGAGATATCAAACTTTATGCTAAAGTATAAATATTGTGCATTAGGTATGATCTCCATCTTCATTATATTGGAAGAAGCTAGTTGAGTTTTTTATAGAAAAAACACCCAAGTTTCACATTCTTATTTACATGTTTTAATCATTTTATTTAGTATATAAAGTTAATATTGTATTTATTTTATTTTTAGAATAAATATCTAATATGAAATGTAGAACAAAAAAAAAGTAGATGAAACATGTTAAATAATATGACAAAGAAACATGTACTAAGACTCTGAGTAAATATTGTAATTTTATTATGAAAAAGATGAGCATGTTTTATTTATTAGATGTCATCATCACTTTCAAGAGTAAGATTACAAGATAAAAAAATAAATATCATTGTGATATACATAGAGCATATAAAATTTGTTATATGCATAATGTACAAGAATATTTTTGTTACTCATGATAACCAATGTATAATTCGTCATAATAAGATGGAACATTATAAATTAATTTAAAATTATAAATTAATAATTTCTACTCATATAATTTTTAGATTTTTAGTTGCTTATATTTCATACATATTTATAAATTTCATAATTTTAATTTTTTTGAACTTTATTATATATAAACTTGTATACTTTTTAAAAATTATAATTATTTAGTTTTTTATAATTATTTTAAGTTTAATAAATTTTATAAATTTGAAAACTTTTATAAAATATACAAATATATAATTGTCATATTTTATTATTTCTCATGTCTCTACTATTTTTATTATTTTATATATTTTTAATATATTTTTAATATATTTTTAATACATTTTTTATAATTTTTTACTAATTTTATAATTTTTTTTTAATAATTATGTTTAAGAATCAAATTTTTTTCTCATGTTGTAATAGATGAGTGAGTTTTTTTTTATATTCCTAGAGAAATTTTGGAGTATAACTCAGTCTACTATGTTGATATGACTCATTTTATTTATAGAACCCTATTTGTTTTTCCTATAAATTCATTGTATGCCTAATTTGTTCAACACACTCAATTCTTCATCTCTCTCTCTCTATATGATTTTGTACTGTAACATTTGGTTATTGAGCTATAAGTGCTAAGCAATTTTCTAGTGGATATAGTTAGTCATGTTGAATGACTAGCGAGCCACATTAAAACTAGTGTTTGATTATTGTGATGTGCATTGTTTATATCTTTGCACAATCCAATAATTTCGCATAATTACTATTGAGAGATAAGAAATTTTAACAGAACTCAGAAGGATTTTAGATTGAAGCAATATTCATTAGTGTAATTCTATAAAAAAAACTACTAAAAAATATATAAACTTTTATGATTGTCCACAAGGATGTAAGAAAGCTTCAAAAAAATTAATTCTAAAAAAATAAAATTTTGTGAAGTCTAAGGAAGTGTATGATTAAATTGTTAGTAATAGTGCTATAGGCTTATCATATAGACATAATATTCTGACTATTTGTGAGAATTAATTATTATGATAATTTGCATTTTATTATATATAATATTCTTAAATAATATTATCAATTATTCTAAATTGATCCTAATCATTATTATTATGTGAATAATAATGAATTAAGATTAGTATAAAGTTTGATTGATATTCATGGGATGAACATGTGTATGAGATACGAATCAAATTTATATATATTTGTTGAAAATAGATTTTGGACTAATCCATATTGAGATTAATACATGGATTAACATCATAAGTTAATCTCCAATAGTTATGTCATTAAATCATTTGACATGAGATTGTTATAGTTCTCAAGATAAGGAATATTATATTTTGTTTTGATAATTAAATGTTATTTTTAATCAGATGACTATAAAGGTTATACTTGAACATAATAAGAATTATGTAGAGAGATATAAGTGATTAAGATAAAATGTATCCCTCTTATTATAAGATAGATATCTTTGGGTCCTCTCGATAATTAAGACTGAGAAATACATGGCCGTGCTCAAATGAATTGATGAAGATCAATATCATTAGTCAGTCTAATTAGATTTTGAGTAATCAAAGATAGAATGATATAAGATTGACTTTGTTCGTATCTTATATTCTATCAAGATATCATGAGACAAAATAATTGTCATTAGCTATATTAAGGTTGTCTCAGATCATGAGCTTTTCATTTAACTTTAGGTAATCATAATGTCTTGCTAGAGGCTACTTATGACTTGTTGGATCACAATATGATTTAGACATACTTCCAATGTTAATTGAACCTATAGGGTTACACATTAAGAATGAATAATAATATTTATGGTTTTTCACTTTCTGTAGTAATGTAAAATGATGAGATTATTATAAATTACAAATAATAATTAGTTATTATTTAAATTCAAATTTAATTTTGAGAAAGTTTAAATTTGTATTTTAAATAAATAATTAATTTGTTATATTTTCTTAAGATTTTTTAATATATAAATTCATTTCCTTATTTAAAAAAAGTTTTTAAGGATTTGAATTTAAATTGTTTATATTTAAAAGAGTTTAAAATATATAATAATATTAAATTTATTTATGACTTAAACCCTAGAAGGCTTATATATATATATAAGAAATATTTGATGCAAGCCATCATCTTTTACACAACAGAGAGAAATCCTTTCGTTTTGAGAAGATGAATTTGAACTAGTATTCCCAAAAGATCATTCATTATTTGTTTGTGTGTGGATACTTGTAGAGGGTGGTTATTTTTCAGAAAGGTAATACCTTTGAAGATTAAATAAACTAAGATATACACTTTGAAGGCTTGACGGATAGATCTATAAGAGGTAAGTTTTGTTTACTCTTCCTTTATATTTTTATGAAATGCATGTGATCCTTGGTGGGTTAAGATATAAAAAATTATAAATTTCGCTGTGTTTATGTTCTATTTGATTGGATATTCTGCCCAAAACCCCAATAGTGGTATCGGAGGGACTTGTGTTTTCATAAAAACCAATAGTTTCATATTTGATCGTATGTATATGATTTATATAATTTTGGCATGATTTGCATTTATGAATATATGTGATATTATGATTTGTGCGAATGACATAATTAATAGGTTTTGTTAAGGTATTGATTGATTGAATCCGAAACCTAAAATGATTCGTTAGTATGATTGAGAATCCAAATGGGAAATTACCATTAAAGTGTTTAATTTTTCCTTTGTCTTAATCAGATTAATACATGGCCTTAACCCCACAAGGGCAGCCCTCCTTGACTCCATCTATTAACTGGCTAGCGGAATCTCTGTAACAGCTCTACATAGCACCTAATAAATTTAATTGGTTTTAAATATACACCTATTATAAGTTATTTCTTTTAATGCAAATTATTTATGCTATATGATAATATGATATATTCTGCATATTGTGTTGCTTCACATGGTGCACAATATGACATTTTTTAATCAATGTGTTTGGCTGATTATTATTATTATTTTTTCAAGGGTTGTAATTATTAAATACGGCATGTATGCCATTTTTATTTTATTGTAATTTTATAATTGTAATTTTACAAAATAGACAATACAAGCCATTTGAAGTTAAACACTCCAACCATGATGGTGGAGGAGTTAGGTACGGTGTCTATGTGAAAGTTAGTGATCAAATCAACATAATGGAGTTACTTATTATTGCCTAGGAATGACTATTGATCTTCATATTGGCTTATGAAGATCAATCTATATTAAGGCCATACTGTGATACATTTATTATATGCATGTAAGAGATGCTATGTATGATGTTACATGAATATGTGATACTAAATATATGATGAGATCTATTAATTGAAAATTAAAATCAATCAAGATTCCTCACATAAAATTTAAAGTTAACATGTCATCCATATTTAAATGTTTGTCAAACCTTTTATCACCTTAATATGAGTTCTACCAAGTATAAATATATTAGGTTACATTTGTGAGACAAGATGAGTAATGGTGCTACCCATATGTTTAAAAAAAGTTTTACTTTATTAGGTTATCAAAATAGTTTTGGGCCTAATGACATTAAATGGGATTTAAACATGCTGGGACATATGATGTCAAAATCTCATAAATATCTAAGAATTACATGAGATGTAATTGGTAAGAGTCACATACCTAAATAACTTAATTTTAAGTATCATGCTAAAGTTGACTTAAAGTTGAGTAAAATATGGATCTTAGCTAGAGGTGTCAACCAGTTCGGGCCGGCCTGACCGGCATGAGACACGGCATGATTCGGCCATGCCTTGGCCGGCCCGACATGAGAATTTTCTGTTATTGGGCTCCTGTCGTGCCCGACCACGGCACTAGTCATGCCGTGCCGTGCCGAGGCCAACCGAGCCTCGTGCCCTGCTTGGCCCGGCACGATACCTCGGCACGAGCCAAGAAACTGAATTTTTTTTAACATTAGAGTTTTGAGGGGGGGGGGGGGGGGGGGGGGGGGGTGCGCAATGACGTGTGCTGAAACCCTAATTTTTTTTATATTAGGGATTTGGCTGATCCGTGCCGCGGGCCATTATCGGGCTGGCCTCCACAGAACCATGTCAGGCCAGGCATGACATGATATAGTAATCGTGCCATGCCTGGCCCGACACGAAAGCATGGTTGAGCCGGCTAAAAATGGGCCGGGTCAGCATGGCATGTCCCATTTTACACCTCTAATCTTAGCTCGCTAAATTAATATGATTAATCTGGAGGGTTATTAATATTGTGAGAATTTTTCATAATCAAAATACTTATCAAACTTTGCATTCATTATTAATGACCAATAATAACAATAATAATTCTACTATGTCACTACGATCAATCCTTGAGATGTATAAACTTACTAGGACTAACTTTCTTTACTGGTGTCAAAATATGAGAATTATTCTCAAATAAGAAAGGAAACTTTATGTCCTATATGAATCTCGCCATGAAAAACTAGCTGATAATACTCCTAGAGTTGATAAGAATGCTCATGAAGCATCATAATTACTCTATTGATGTTGCATACTTGATGCTAGTTACTATGAGTTCTAAACTTCAGAAGGATCTGGAAAATATGCAAGCTTATAATATGATTTTAATTTTAAGAAAATGTTCCAACAATAAACAAGGCAAGAAAGGTACGAGACTACCAAGACATTGCATTCTTGCAAGATGGCTGAGGGTACTCTAGTTAGTTCTCATGTTCTAAAATAAAATATATTGAGCACCTTGATAGGCTTGGATTTCCATTGAGCCAAAAGTTGGCAACAAATTTGATCATGAATTCACTTTTTGATAGCTATGGCCAAGTTTTCATGAACTATAATCTGTGGACAAATCTATCTCTAAGATGCATATAATGCTTAAAACTACTGAGTAGAATGTGAAATCCAAGTCTAGTCATGTTCTAATGGTTCAAAATAGAAAGGGCTTCAAGATCAAGGGAAAGGGCAAGGGGAAAGAAAAGTCTAATGCTCAACCTGAACCCAAACCTGAACCCAAGGCTAAAGCTCCAAATGAGGGTGTTTGTTTCTTTTGTAATGAACCTGACCATTGAAAGAAAAACTACAAGCTGTATTTAGAGTATCTAAAGAAGAAGAAGACTAGTGAGACTAGTTCTTCACGTATTTATATTATACATATTAAATTTTTTCTTTCTAGTTCATGGGTATTAAATACTAGATGTGGATCTCACAAATGTGCAGAGACTCAAAAGGAGTAGACAATTGAAGAAGGACGAAGTTGATCTATGAGTAGGCAATGAAGCAAAAGTTGCTTCTTTTGCCATAGAAAATTATGAACTTAATTTTCCCAATGAGCTTTTGTTAGTTTTGGACAATTGCTATTATATTCCTACAATGTGTAGGAATATTATTTCAGTTTCTTATTTGAACAAGATAACATTGAACTACATATGGATACTCATAGTCAACAAACTATTTTTGGCACACCTCATATAGCATAAAATTCACATAGATCTGATAGGATATGTCATGAGCTCGAGTGATATTGATATCTTACGACTGATAACAATGATTTATTGTTAGTGGATCAAAATGAACCTATTACCTATCAAGAGGCTATGTTGGATCTAGACTCTGAGAAATGGTTAGAGGCCATGGAGTCTAAAATTCAATCCATGTATGATGATTAGGTATGGACCTTGATTGACTCGCTTGAAGGTACAAAGACCATTGGGTGCAAATAAAGTTTTTAAAAAGAAAATTGATATGGATGAAAAAGTTCATACTTACAAAGCAAGGCTAGTTGCAAAAGGTTTCAAATAAAATTATGGTATTGACTATAATAAAACTTTTTTACTCGTAGTTATGCTTAAGTCTATCATAATTCTTATTGTCATTGCTGCATATCATGATTATAAGATTTGGAAAATGGATTTTAAAACTGTGTTTCTTAATGAAAACTCACTTGAGGATGTGTACATGACACAACTTGAGAGTATTATACAACCTTAAGAATTCTAGTAAAGTATGCTAGGGTTAAAGATCCATTTATGGTTTGAAGCAGGCCTCTCATAGTTGGAATCTTCATTTTGATGAATTAGTCAAAGAGTTTAGATTTGTCAAAAATGAAGATGAGCCTTGTGTTTATAAGAAAATTAGTGAGAGTGCAATTATATTTTTGGTCTTATATGTTGATGATATTTTACTCACAAAGAATATTATCCCTACCTTATAGAATGTTAAGTCTTGGTTCGGGAAGTGTTTCTCAATAAAAGACTTAGGCGAAGTTGTCTATATCTTAGGGAAAAAGATCTATAGAGATAGATTTAAGAGGCTGATTGCTCTAAGTCAAAGTACTTACTTAGACAAAGTACTGAAATGATTCAGTATGCAAGTTTCTAAGAGAGGGTAATTGCCCATGTCTCATAGTATTTCTCTTAGCAAATTTCAGTATCCTAGCACTAAAGATGAGTGAGAGTGGATGAGTAATATTCTTTATGCCTCAGTAATAGGATCTATGATATATGCCATATTTTGTACTAGACCAGATGTATCTTATGCTTTAAGCATAATGAGAATATACTAGTCAAATCTTGGTGAGAGTCACTGGACAGCCGTCAAGAGCATTCTTAAGTATTTGAGGTCTTAAGATATGTTCTTAGTGTATGGTGGATCGGAAGATGATCTGGTTGTAAATGGTTACACAGATGCAAGCTTCTAATCTGACAAAGATAATTTCTAATCATAGTCGAGATATATGTTTTGTTTAAATGGTAGTATAGTTAGCCGGTAAAGTTCAAAGCAAAGCACTATTACTGATTCTACAACTAAAGTTGAATACATTGTTGCATCTGATGCAGCAAAAAAAGTAGTTTGGATCAAGAAGTTCATTACTAACTTTGAAGTGATTTCGAATATTACAAATCTCATTGATGTTTATTGTGATAATAATGATACTATTGCACAAGCAAAGGAACCTAGATTACATCAGCGATCCAAACATATTTCTTAGGCATTATCATCTAATTCGAGAAATTATTAAAAGACGTGACGTAAAGATACGTAGAGTTTCAATAAATGATAATGTTGCTAATCCATTGACTAAGTCTCTATCACAAACAAAGAATGATCATCATGCTAGGTTCATAGGTATTTTGTAAACAAAGATAGCTGTCAGGGGAATGCAAATTTAAAATTATGCTGTTGATACAAACTTCATTGTGTGTTTGTGTGCATGTATATGTACTATCAAGTTTACTCTTTCCATATTAAGTGACCCAAGTATATATTTTATTGAATTTTTGAAATTTATTTTGAAATGTTTTATTGTCTACATAATGATTTACAATTATGTACGCATCAATGGTGGGTTGTTTATGGTGTTGTTGTGTAGTTTTCAAAATAATATTGTTCTTCAATATCTTTGCATATGTTAAAAATAGTCATTATATATGCTAAACAAATTTCTAAATAAGATTAATTTGAATATCAAGTTAGATACATATCTACACTGTTAATTTTAAAATTAAGTTAGTTTTATATTTAAAAATTGTTATGATATCATAGATAAAATTTGAGTATCAATTTTTTATATTTCATTTTTTAAATATCTTAGACTATACTTGGGTAAAATAATAAAATTAAAAAAGAATAAAAAAATGAGATAGTACTATTATCATGAACAATCCTATGGGGGTCCGTGATCAAGCATGTGGTAAAGATGTTAGAATATATTTGTGTGATATTTATGATTGAAATTTTAGAAGAAATTTCAGTGATGTTAATGAACTTATAGCACATGTATTATAAAAAAAAAGGTATGAGGTAGACGAGACTAATTAATCAATTTTGTGGTACATATACTTATTTAATTTAATATTTACTAAAGAAAATGCTAATGTTTTATGGTTTTAGTTATTTTTGTTCAAGGATAATTTAATGACAACTTGCTAATATTTTTTTTGTTAAGTAAATAATTTATTAATATATATTTTTTTCCAAGCATAGAAGTCATGTGAAACTCACTTGTATACAATAACTATCTCCAAAAAAAAAATTTCCAAAAAAAATAGAGATTATGTTTCTTTTTGTATATGTTGCTATAAATTTATCTTTTTTAAAGTAATAACTTCAACTGAGTAAAACTCTAGGATTGAGCTAATAGCTATGGACCCAGAAAGTGAGAAAAAAAAGAACTTCAGCAATAGAAAATGATCATGCATAGCTGAAATTATCAAAATGATGAAGCTTATATTCTACTAAGTAGTGATTTTTATCTTATACCAATGGTAACTAGAATCAACTTGATTATCATAAGGTTATGTGGTATAAAGATCTAAAATATGGGAACTATGAAAAATTGTCTCACTAGAATGATGTCCATTAGAAATCTCATTCAATTTTTGATGATATCATTAGTGTATTACTCAAAGAGACAAAATGAATCAATAATATAGAAAACTATCATAGTAAAAGAATTGAGAATGACATATAGAAATTGAGAATAGAGTTGAGTGAAAAGAATATACCTAGTGTAAGAGTTAATGTAGAAAAGAATATAAAGAAATCCATGCAAATATCATTTTAGATTAACAAAAAGTTGGATTGCAAAAAGATAGAATTAAAAAATCAAAGTTGAATTAATGGATGTTGTGACTTTTCTCATGATTTCGGAAAGCATGATGACTTTGGAGTTCCATAAGGGAATCCTGGTATCAAGGTGCTTGAAAAAAATCATGGAACTAGAGAAGAAAGTATTAGAACTGGAGAAGAAAGTTGATAGGCTATGACTTTTGTGAAAGTCACAGCAATAAAAGAAGAATGCCTAGAAGCATGGACAATTCTAGATGAACTTATTTTGAAGGTGTTGCCAAATCACTTTTGATATACTTTTTTTGGAGGAAGACAAGGCAAATTGAATTATTATTTTAGTGGCATTAATGGATGACATAAGTGCAACCATGGTGAAACTCAAAAAAATATGTTGGTACTATCGCTTGGTCTCTCGAAAATATTGAAAGAATTAGTTAGTTAATATGCATATATAAGATCCTTATGGAGGAGGATATGAAGCTAAAAATTGAGCACAAATAAAGTTAAATCAAATCATGAAAGATGTAGTAAAATAAGATTCTAAAATAACTAAAAGTGGGTATCATTTATGCTATATTTGATAGTTTATGGGTAAGAGCGATTTATTTTATACCAAATAAAAGAGTCTTGATGGTAGTTAAAACCATGACAGATGAATAGATTTTTACTTGTACAACTATAAGATGGTGATTATGCATTGGTTATCAGAAATTGTACAAGAGGATGAGAAAGGTTCACTATCCTCTTCCATTCATGGATCATGTATCAGACAACATCTCATCTCATTCATTCTATTATTTTCTTGATGGACATTCAAGATATAATTAGATTTTGATTGACTTGGTAGGTCAAGGAATAATGATATTCACTCTCTCCTATGAGACTTTCTTATTTAGGAGATACCATTTGGTCTATATAATGATCTGATCACATTTTACAAGTGCTTAATGCTATTTTTACTAATCTTAATGAGAAAATTATGAAGATATTTATGGATAACATTTTTATATATCGAGAATCTTTTGAAGGATATTTGCATGACCTTGAGATTGTATTGAAGCAATGTAAAAAATAAAATTTCATTTTCAAGTAATTTGAGATTGATAAGATGAATCATTCTTCTCTAAGAATATAATCAAGAAATCTTAGACAAGAAGGAGAGTGGTAATATGATAGCTAACCATTTATCATCATTAGGGGATACAAAATAGGAGAGGTAGAAATTTCATAGGATTTCTTGAATAACCAAGTTTTGATGATAGAGGCCCAACATCCATGGTATGCTAATTTTGTTAACAATTTAATATGTAGTTTCCCACCCCCTCTTTTTTACATCACACCAAATGAAAAAAAAAATTATATGACATGCAAAACTACTTATGAGATGATCAACTTTTGTTTAAAAAATGTACTAATTAGATAATAAAGAGATATGTGCCCGAAGAGGAACAAATGAATATCATCCTCAAATATCACTTATCATCTTATGAATAATATTTTGGAGGTAAGAAAATTGCCTAGAAGTTATTGTAATTTAGTTTTTTGCCTTCATTTTTTGAGATTGTCAAAATATGACATGATGGTGTTATAGATGTCAATGATTATTTAATATATATAGGAGACATCAAATGTTGCTTAAATTTATCTTTGAAATTGTGATCTTTGATGTATGTAGAATTAATTTCATGACCCTTTTCTGACATCTTCCAGGAAATAGTATATTCTATTTGTAGTGGACTATGTGTAAAAATGAGTGAAAATAGTAGTGACATCAAAAAATAATGCATAAATAGTTGTGTATTTTTTATGTAGAAATAATTTTACCAAGTTCTATATGCCATGATGTATCATAAGTCATAAATATAGTTAGATCTATAACTAAATATTGAGTATGTACTTGATAAAGCATGTGACTAGGCATAAGAAGGAACTTCCATATCAGTTGCAAACAATTGGGCAAGTTGAATTATCAAATAGAGTGATTTAAAATATATTGGAGAAGATGGTCAACCTATCTAGAAAAGATAGGTCTCAATATTTGGAGGAAGCACTATAGTCTTATAAAACTATATTTAACACTCTATTTAGGATGTTCATTATCTATTTATTTTTGAAAAATCTTGTCACTTAAGAATTGAACTTGAATAATAAGCTTATAAGCATGGTGGGAAATTAAGTAATTGAACCATGATATGAAGGATGTAAAAAAATGAGTGAGCCTTGTAGTCTACATATTACTTCCTTCTTACCATAAGCAATTAAAAAGCTTGTCACATATAATTGAACTTTCAGCTTTGTAAAAAAATGAGTGAGTCTCATAGTTTAATGGGTAGGATTATCATGTACATCGTAGTTGGAATGACTATTACTTCCTTCCTACCATATGCACGAGTGAGCCTCATGATTTATTTTTTACCATATACTACAACAATCTCGCACAAACCCACTAATAGTATAAACCATTGTTCAAGTTTTTTTAATCACTCATCTATCAATATTCATAACATAATATGCATAAAACACATTTATTAATAAAAAATCATTATCATATCACATAAATTAATCTACACAAACCTTATACCACATGTTAGTTTGGTAAAAATTCTTAAATTTATTTTAGAGAGGGCGGGTTTGAGAGTCGTGCTCCATAACTCAAAGAATTGTAGTATGATTTTTGTGTCTCTTGCTTTCTTATGGAGTGTTTGGTATTCAAAAAATTGAATGTTCTTACATATTTTTGGTGTTTAATGATGTTGTGAAGGTATGTAAAAGAAATTTTGTATTGATTTTATGAATTTGGAGTTTCGATAAGTTTTGATGAATAGTCATAAAATCAATAAGTTTTTGAAGATGTTTAGTAGATGACATAAATATTGAGTCTTGTAAAGTTTTAGTGTCCATTTTTGGCCAAAACTCTATTTAATTGGTCATGATAATCTTTATACACTAAGATCCTACCAACTCATTAGTCTAAATATTTCACTGTACAATACATTCTTAGTGACTATAATGCTCTGATGAAGTCATAACCTTATCTATCTCATGAAATTTAAATAGTTATGATATTAATTATATATTATATCAACCAAGTATTCCATAAGTGTTCAAATTCAATGACCAAGTCCAAATATAATAACTTTAACTTTAATATGTCTTGATAGTCACATGTTATAGGGACATCAATTTTACAAAGTCATGACTTTTGAGATATGAAAAGTTTTAGAGCCAATACTACTCAAGCCAAAGTCATGACTATTATTAAGAACTACAACTTTGAGACACTAAAAGCTATAGAGAATATAATTCAAGTATAATCATTTTCCAAGGTCACGATTCTTGTCTTCAAAATAAGATAAAATATGGACTTTTATAGTCAAGCTAATTGTTAGTGTCATGATATACTTGCAGTGTTGCAACAACATGATATATGAGATAAAAGAAGGCTAATATTGTGTCCACCCAAAACACTGGATACTTGAAGAAACATAAGGGCAAATTTTGTTTTGTAAATATTTTCTAATCCCAAGGCCACATAGTACAAAGGTTTTTTAGGTACCATGGCTATTTCTCAGCATCATAGCCATATAATCATTAAGAATGACCAATGTCAATATTATGGCTTCATCACATCACTACATCTATTATCAACGTGAGAACTCTTTACCATGTTGTGATATTCTTAATCATCATGACCCTTTATTAAAGATGAGAAGATAAATACCCAAAACCATAGCCACTTTACAACACCCTATTTCTCAAAGTGCATCTCGCATTCTCGCATTTGTTGCCATTGTTATATTGATAGATAGTATCTCCTCCATAAAGCATTCTTCTCTAACTCCAGCTTCCAACTATATATTCTCTAAAATATAAATAATATCACCCATCATATTGTTGTGTTCAATTTGAGAATGCTTGTTTCGGGGTTTTCTTTCTTCGTGTCTTCCCCCACTTCTTACTAAAGATAAGTCAATTCTTTACCTTCCAGAATTAGTTTTTTCCCTTTTCTATTTTTCCAAGCTTTCTTTTAATGCTCATCAATGTCAGAGAGAACATCCTTGGACACATCTCATCTATGTTTTGATCCATCGAGATTTCCTATGATCTGCATAGTATGATAATTGAGAATGGATTTGATAATTACTTAATTCGCATCAAAACTACAACCAATTGAGAGAACATACAAAAACATGATACTATCCTTTGTGATGGTAGAGATGTAAAGTGTAAGCTTCAAAAAATAGTACATGAAACATAATCATACCTTACTCACCTCTATGAGATATCCACACATCAAAGATATGTATGTGCTTTTAGAAGTCACCCTTCATTTTTCGTTCCCATCCATTAATGATTTTGTAATTTTAATGTAGCTGTGTAGCTCTTTTAGTAAATTGAACATTTTGTTAACCCTTGCTCTTAGCATTCAAAGCAATTCATTAATTATTTTTATATCAATATGTAACCAATATCCTTTCACATGACATCTCTTCTTTTCCCATACCTTTAAATTGGCAAAGAATATTTTTCATAATAGAGGTATTCCTACATGTTTTATGAGTAAAAAATAAAAATCAATATTTCTCTCTAGAATTTGTTGGAAATGTGCTATAATGATAAAGTAGCTAAAACAATGCTCTCCAATAAAATTTTCTTTGCTCTAACTAAAATCATCCAATTTCTAACCCTCTATGAGTGGAAAGTTAACATGGGTGCGATGGTTTTAAGTGATTCCACGGTGACACAGGACCTCATCCATTTGCATTTTCTCTTATGACTCATCTCTCCTGCCGCACTATTCCCCTTTGGCTTTTTTTCTAGAGCCTTTCTCCATGGCACTATCGAAGATTCATGATTCAAAGGTTAGAGTTTTAATTTGCATCAGAAACAAGAGAGGCTAGGGTTTTGGTGAAAAAATTTTTCAATAGAATTTCTAATAAAATTTTATTTTTTAGTGTTATTGTTAATTATTATTTAAAGAAATTTAAAATAAATATGAATTCCATAATTATATAACAAAATACAAAAAAAAACATAAAAATGTTTATAAAAAAACAAAAATTAATTTGCAAAAAGTTGATTTGATATTTTCTCTCTTAAATTAATCATGCAAATTTAATCAGCTTGTGCAGCTCTTCCTCCAACTTGTTGTAGACCTTTATGATCATTTTGAGGTGTCTATAAAAAAATATCATCAAAAATTTCCGGATATAGTTATGTATAGCTACGCAAGCAATAACAAGTTTCTTTGAACTTGAAAGGGATATGGTGCCATCCTTTTTAGGATTAGAAAATGAGCTTTCAAAATACCAAAAGATTGCTCAATGACATTCATCCATGTGGAATGTGCATAATTGGATGTCTCTCCTTTTGTACGAGGGCGGACAATATTGTGAAAATCAAGCAACCAATATTTTGCATTATGGTTAGCTAGGTACCATAAACCCCTGAGTATGTGGATATACAACATTACAAAGATAATATTTATCAACAAAAAAAATTATTTTGAAATTAAATATGATTTTACTAAAAAAAGATGAGAAGAGAATAATGCTTACCTGGTGGAAGTATTATAAAAGTATTTTCTGGATTACGCACAGTCTCTGATAAAACTCTTGAATCATGTGCTATGTCTTCCCATCCAGCCTAAACAAAATAAAAAATCATATTGAAGTCACATATTGCTAGAATATTTTGATAACATTCTCCACTTCCTCTTCCTTTATAATGGACTTGTTTGTTAGATGGTATCACAACATTAATAAGTATCCCATCAAGTGCACCAATTGTACCATATTCATTAAAAAATATCAATATAATAATAATTATAACAATAAATGAGCACCAATAATAATAAACATGTAATTTTGTTACCTTGAACACTTCCCTTAATCATTGATGGGGATGATTTTCTATTACTTTATTAACCATGGTAGGCACAACCATCACTCTTCCGAAGAGAAGCATTGCCTCTAATACTTAAAATTTTCAACTCAATTTCACTTAAAATTTTAATCAATCAGCTCCAAATATTTTTTTTATGAAACGCACTTAAAACTTTAAACCATGGAAAATTTTAATTTTAAGTCGGCTGAATTTTTTAAGTACATTATCAAACAGCACCTATTGTTTAGTATTTTCAGCATTCCACAATAAGTAGGTCTCGACCTACTTAAAATTTTCAACACAATTTCACTTAAAATTTTAATCAATCAGCTCCAAACATTTTTTTATCAAATGCACTTACACCATCCTCAACATTAATTTACTTTTTAAGGTCTATGCCAACTTCTATGTATAATAATTTACTTTTTTTTCCTTGTGTGTTTAGTATTCACCAAGATGCAATGTATAAAATTATTGAAATAGTATTCTCCACATACATTCTCAACATTGAAAAGTCATATTCCTTTTTTTGAGCCATGACATTAAAAAATATCATAGATTCTTTAGCTTATTGATTTCCTCCACTAACTATTATGTTCATAATTACTATTGGAACTTTTGAAATAGCACTTTACACCATCCTACTCAAGTTAGTGTCTCTCTATTTGACTTTTTCATCACTAATTATTGTATCCATAATCAACACTAGAGCTTTTGATCTCTATCTAACTTTATTAATGTATTAAGTGTTATACATTTATAAATGGTCTGACTATGATTGTACTCAGCAACTACTAAGTCCTTTTGTCCTACCTGCATACAAGGTAGTTATCAACTACTAAGTCCTCCCAAATGATAGTTTCCTCGTAAGATGTTCCCTTGATAATTTACGACATAGATAACAATCATCTATGGTCAAAGGTCATTCACAAGTCCTCACCTTTTAGGCAACTTGTTAATTTCTTTTAATGGTTACTTCAAATAAACATTCTTATTTTCTAACTTTTTGTGTCTTTTCGATGAGAATAGATGTGGTAATAAAAATATTTACACTTTAGTCTCGTTAGCACTATACTCATATACTTAATATATGTTTTTATTTATGTTTTACTAGCGGAAACTACATGAATGAAAGTAATTCATAGGACCATCATCATCATATGAGCCACCTTCATATGTATCATTCATGTGGATTACCTCTCACCATCCACCACTATGCAAAGCAACTCCAACACCAAAGGTGAATAGAAAAATATTCTATTTGACATACAACATCATTCAAGGGTTAGTTTCTCTAAAACATGCATTATGGATTAGCCTATAAGAGTCTTCGTGTTTTGAACTTTGTAATCATATTCGTAATAATTAAACTTATCTTAATTTTGGATATTTTCATATGAGTTTATCTCACACATCATGATTGGAATGACTATCATTTCTTTCTATGATCATGCATTAGTGTATTTTGTGGCTTACCTATCACCGACAAACACTCCAAGCATGCACAAACCCACAGGTAGCCAAAACCCTAATTTCAATTCTATTTAGCTACCACTTCGTCATAACAAAAAGAAATCTCAATAAACCACAATATTATTTCATAAAAAGAAATTTCTTTTTATTTCATAAAAAGAAATCTCAATAAATCTCAATTTTATCCCTAAATTTTCAATCTAGCCTATAACAAAGGAGAATAAAATACAAGATAAGTAAAAATTTATTTCTTTTGAATTTGAAAGCCTAATTACATCCCTCAAAATAATCTATAATTCCAAAACCTAAATCTCTCAAAACTATATCAATTGCATCTTGAACCCACCAAGGGGTCAAAATGCATGCCCACTTATTAAGGGTAATGCTTGTGCCTTATATCATCCATGTTGCTCTTGGATTACCTCAAAATTGAAGTTGGAGATCTAGGTTTTCATTTTTCAAATGCCTCAGAAATTTTTTGGAATTTCTTAAAGTTCTCTTTTTATATCCTCACATATAGTGTAAGTTTTTCAATGGGAAATCAATGTGTTGGATAAAAGTCATGACTTTAGCCTTTTATTTTTGTAACACAAAGTCATGGTATTTGGGGTGAGCCATGACTTTGATCTTTTTTCCTCTAGTAGATTGTCACAAGATTAGAAAAGCCGTGATGATGTATTTAGGTTTTGTAACACAAAACTGTGATATTATGTGTGATCATTACTTATGCATTTTATAATATTTTATAGCCAAACGTCATGATCACAAAATTGTGTAACACTGATGAATGACTGTGACTTGGTTTTCTCTCTTGAACCAAGAGTCATGGTGATTATGTTGGTCATGAATCAAGTTCAACTCATATTTTATAGCCAAACATCATGATGCCAAATCAATGTCATGGTTTTGGCCTAAGTTATTGTGGCTTATATATAGAAAAAGTTATAGTACTAAAGGCTTACCATGACTTTTAGCACCAGTTGAGTACTTGGTTGCTATAATATGAAATTAATATCATAGTCATGAATTTGTTCTAAGTTAATTCAGCTACGACTCCATTAAAACTTTGAAACTAAAAGAATATGTTGCATAGAAATATGATTGTGCCAATAAGATGGTAGAATTGTGACATAGAGTTTTGACCATGATGGATATTTCAAACAAAAAATACATGATTTTATAATTATTCGTCAAAATCTATCAAAACTATAATTTTGTGAAATTATTCTAAATAACACCATTTTTATCCTTACTCTCTCTAAACTCTTCATGTACAATGCCTTTTCCATCAATGTTATATTCATCCTTTTAGCTATTAAAATTTTGTTGCGTTGTCATCCTAATCGTGTTTTACTTAATAATTCCCTAATCAACACAAAATTAATCAACTAGAAAATATTCAATCACATTGTTTATATGTGGAACCCTTATCTTATTGTTGAATTCATTCCCCATTAGTACTTCGAACTTTTCCAATACTTTAGGTTTCTTCTGAATGAAGTAGATCACACATACTTGGATAAATCATCAATGAATGTCACATAATATCTTGATCTCTCAAATGATGGCTCTAGTATTTTTCCGAACAAATCACTTTGAATCAAATCTAGAAATATCATTGATCTAGTAGTATTAGATTTTAACTTCATTTGTTTTTGTTTTCCATGCAGATGACCCATGTAAAACATGAGGGTTTATGTACAATCTAGTAATCATTCTACCATCCTATTTGAGGATACAAATACTAGACTCTTCTGAAAGAGGTAAAATATTGAGTCTTGTAAAGTTTTAGTGTCCATTTTGACCAAAACTCTATTTAATTGGTCATGATAATTCTTATCCTCGATGACCCTACCAATTCATTAGCCTAATTATTCCACTATACATTACATTCTTAGTGACTATGATACTATCATGAAGTCATAGCCTTATCTATCTCATGAAATATAAATAGTTATATTATTAATTCTATATTATAGCAACCAAATATTTTATAAGTGTTCAAATTCATGACCAAGTCCAAACATCATGACTTTAAATTTAATATGTCTTGATAGTCTCGAGTTATAGGAACATTAGTTTTACAAAGTCATGACTTTTGAGATATAAAAAGCTTTAGAGCCAATACTATTCAAGCCAAAGTCATGACTATTATTCAGAGCCACAAATTTGAGACTCTAAAAACTATAGAGGATATTACTCAAGTATAATCAATTCCAAAGGCCATGACTCTTTTCTTCAAAATAAGACAAAATATGGACTTCTATACTCGAGTTAATTGCTAGTGTTGTGATATTCCTGCAGAGTTGCAACAATATTGATATATGAGATAAGAGAAGACTAATATTGTGGTCACCAAAAATACCATGGATACTTGAAGAAATATAAGGACATATTTTGTTTTTGTAACTATGTTCCAATGCCAAGGCCACATAATACAAATATTTTCTCAGTACCATGTCTATTTCTCAGCATCTTAGCCATATAATCATTAAGAATGACCAATATCAATATTATGGCTTCATCACATCACTACATCTATATATCAATGTGAAAACTCTTCTCCATGTCATGACTATTCACAATCATCATGACTCTTTATTAAAGATGAGAAGATAAATATCCAAAGCCATAGCCACTTCAAAATACCATAATTTTGTGTTATAAAGATATTAGGTCTAAATCATGATCATTATTAGTACTACAACTTAATATTACATAAAGATCAGGATAAAGTCTAGAGTTGTGCCACTTTTTAAAGCAACATCATCAAGCTTAAGATATAGAAATTGAAGTGCATGTCATAGCCATTAAAATGGAATCATAAAGCTTCCCAAATAATTCAGCACAACCCATCACACTTATCTCAACACATCTCATCCTACCTTCTAAGAATTTATAAATCTTATCTTCAAACTTCATTTTGGCCACTACAATTAATAACTCTTTTCTCTGGCATTGTATTTCCCAAAGTGCATCTAGCATTCTCGCTTTTGTTGCAATTGCTATATTGATAGACAATATCTTCTCCATAAAGCATTCTTCTCTATCTCCAGCTTCCAACTATATATTCTCTAAAATATGAATAATATCACCCATCATATATTTGTGTTCAATTTGAGAATGCTCATTTTGGGGTTTTCTCTCTTTGTGTATTCCCCCTACTTCTTGCTCATGATAAGTCAAAAATTAGTTTTTTTCCTTTTTTATTTTTCCAAACTCCCTTTTAATGCTCATCAATGTCAGAGTGGGCATCCATGGATGCATCTCATCTATGTTCTAATCCATCGAGACTTTTTATGATCTACATAGTATAATAATCTGGGAATGATGAATTATTTGACTAGAAAATTTTTCATCTTGAAAATTGAGAATGGATTTGATAATTACTTAATTCTCATCAAAACTACAGCCAATTGAGATAATATACAATGGTACCTTATCCTTTGTGATGGTAGAGATGTAAACTATAAGCTTCAAAAAAGAGTTGATGTAATACAATCATACATTACTCACTTCTATGAGCTATCCACCCATCAAAAATCCATATGTGCTTTAGAAAGTCACCCATCATTTTTCATTCCCATCCGTCAATGATTTTGTAATTTCTACGTAGTTGTGTTGCTCTTTTAGTAATTTGAAAATTTTGCTATCCCTTGCTCTTAGCATTCAAAGTAATTCATTAATTATTTCTCTTTCAGCATGTAACTAATATTTTTGCACATGAAATCTCTTCTTTCCTCAATCCTTTAAATTAGCAAAGAACATTTTTCATAACAGAGGTATTCCTGCATGTTTTATGCGTAAAAAATACAAATCAATATTTCTTCTCCAGAATTTATTGTAAATGTGGTATAATGATAAATTCACTAAAACAATGCTCTACAATAAAATTTTTCTTTTCTCTAACTTAAATCAACCAATTTCTAACCCTCTTTGAGTGGAAAGTTGGCATTGGTGCCATATGTTACACCCTCACTCAAAGAATACGAAACATTCTAGAAGATTCTGAAGAAGTCCACACTTGTATGGAAGGAATGAGATTATTCTAGATTATTCTAAAATCTTCTTGGATATATGTAATAGAATTCTCTAGACTTTTATGAAATCTTCAAAGGTTTTAGACCTTTCCCTATGCATGTATTTAAGGAGGCGGTGACCTTATTTGTAAACCACCAAGTTGAGAGTTTCTTATAGGATTTCATTATTCAATAAAACATTTTCTTTATTTTCAAGTGTTCTCTCAAATTCTCTTTGCTTCCAAGTTGTGGGTAGACGTCAAACATAACAAGCAAGACAAAAGTAAGATTGACTTAGCAACATCTAAGGGATAAGTTGTCAAAGTACCGCACGAGAGCTTAGCAAAAAGACTAAGTTTGTGACAGTTGGTATCAGAGCGAGGTTGAACGTATGAGAGTAACTTGGTGGATATGATGTCGAGCTTTCATTTGGAAGAAATTGTCGAGCAAGTTAGGGGAAGGGACCTTGACCCTCCCGCTAAGGGAAGGGGAAAGAATGACAAGTCTCATGATCCTCTCACAAGCTTGGACAGTCAAGTGACCCGGTTAGAGGTCACCATGACAGACACCAAGGAGGGGTTTGATCTCATGGAGCAAAACATGGAGAAGGTTATGGAGGATTTCAAGATGCTGATGCTAGACCTTCAAAAGGGGATGCAAGGCTTGCCGATCCTAGTGGTGTTGCATGAGGAGTTTATGAAGGTCATGGACATGCTCACTAGCTTAGAATCAAGGGTGGAGGTCTTGACCAAGCCTGAGGAGGAGCTGAAACAAGAAGTGGCAATCTACAAGATAGCATTGTCAGCTTGAGTTATGTCCACTCATGAGGCCCAAAGCATAGATGTGCCAAAGCCTCATACTTTCATGGGAAAATGAGATGCTAAAAAGTTAGACAACTATTTGTGACACATGGAGAGATATTTTGAGGCAATGCCACTAACTGATGAGGCAACAAAGGTACGCATTACTACTCTCTATCTCACTGATAATGCAACTCTATGATAGCGTAGAAAATTTATGGAGATAGATAGAGGGACGTGCACCATAGACACATGGGTCGATTTCAAGAGAGATAAAAAAGCAATTTTATTCAGAAGATGTGGGATACATAGCTTATAGAAAGATTAGGCATCTCAAGCACACGAGATCTATCTGTGACTATGTCAAGGAGTTCTCTTCCTTGATGCTTGAGGCTCTTGATATGAATGAGAAAGAACTCTTCGATTTTATGGAGAACCTGCAAGGATGGGTTGAGTAAGAATTGAAGAGATGTGGTGTCTAAGACTTAGCCATGACCATGATAGTAGCAGAGTCACTCATGGATTTCTGAAGGGGAGACTCTTCTCAAACCAAGCAATCTTTCAAGGATAGCCATGCCAAAGGTAGGGGAGACAGGGGATACAAAATCTATAATGCTAAGGAAGGATCAAGTGTGATTTCTACCAACAAAGAAGGCACCGGTGGGGATAAGCACGGAGATTTCAAGCCAAAACCAATTGCTTTCTGTGCGATGGACCACACTAGGCACGTGAATGTCCTAAAAGAAAGGCCCTACATGCCATGATCGAGAGGGAGATAAAATAAAAGGATGATGCCTCTCACATGGGGTTAATGTAGCTATTGAATTTTCTCAAGATCAAGCAAGCTAAGGAGAAGCTTCAAAGTAGAGGATTCATATACGTGGAGGCCAAGGTGAATGAGATGTCTACTAAGGCCATGATAGATACTGGTGCCACACATAGTCTCAAAGGAGGAGGCAAGGCTTAGTAATAACTTAGGGGTAAGTTGTCTAAGTACCGCACGAGAGCTTAGCGAAAAGTCTAAGTCCGTGATACATAGCTCTAGGTGATTCCTCGGCAACACTAGACCTCATCCATTTGCATTTGCCCTTATGACTCATCTCTTCTTCCATGCTTTTCCCCTTTGGATTTTTCCTTGAGCCTTTCTCAATGGCACTATTGATTTATGATTTAGGGGTTAGAGTTTTAATATGCATCAGAAAGAAGAGAGGCTAGGCTTTTAGTGAAAAAAATTTTCTAACATTGTAATTTATATTCTGCTAGTTGTTGATTTTATTTGTTAATATTCATGATATTAGCGGATTTCCATGACTTTATTAAATGAGATATCATGGCTTTTGAGGAATGTCAGGACATTATTAATGAAAAGTAATGATGTTGATGGTTGGTTGCAACTTTTTAAATGATAAGTTATATTACTTATTAAATTTTTTGGGTAAATGATCATATCGCGATAGCTAGTTTGAATCTTTTAATCATAAATGGTGGAGGGGGGGGGGGGTGTTTGTGTGTGGTGGATTAGTGTCAAAATATGAGGTGATAAGTACCTTTTTTGTCTACATACAATGTAGTTATCAACTACTAAGTCATCCCTAATGATAGTCTCCTCATATATGTTCCTTTGATACTTTACCACATAGATTAACAATCATCTATGGTCAAAGGTCATTCACAAGTCCTCACCTTTTAAGGCAACTTATTAACTTCTTTTAATGGTTTCTACAAATATACATTCTTATTTTTTGAATTTTTGTGCCTTTTCGATGAGAATAGATGTGGTAATAAAAATATCTACACATTTTGTCTCGTTAGTACTATACTCACATAAGTAATATATGTTTTTCTTTGTGTTTCACTCACAGAAACTATATGACTAAAAGTAATTCATAGGACCACCACCAACATATGAGTCACCTTCATATGTATCAGTCATGTGGTTTACCTATCACTATCCCCCACTATAAAAAGCAACTCCGGTATTAATGGTGAAATCCTTAAAAAAATATTCTATTTAACATACAACATTAATCAATGGTTAGTTTCTCTAAAACATGCACAATGGATTAGCCTATAAAAGTGTTCATGCTTTCAACTTTGCAATCATCATACTCGCAATGATTAAACTTATCTTAATTTTGGGTATTTTCATGTGTGTTTATCTCACACATCATGATTGGAATGACAATCAATTCATTTTTATGATCATGCATTAGCATGTTTTGTAGATTACTTATCACCAACCACCACTCCAATCATGCACAAATCCACCAATAGCCAAAACCCCAATCTCAATTCTATTTAACTACCACTCCATTCATAACTAAAAAAATCTCAATAAACTAGAATATTATTTCATTAATAGAGCATATGTCACACAAAATAATATTATACTATCCCTAGATTCTTAATTTGGTATTAAAATAGAAAGAATAACATACAAGATAAGTAAAAATTTATCTCTTTTGAATTTGAAAGCCTAATTACATCCCTCAAAAGAATCTATAATTTCAAACCCTAAATCTCTCAAAACTATATCAATTGCATCTTGATTTTCCCCTACAAGGGGTCAAAATGCATGCCCACTTGTTAAGGGTTATGCTTGTGCCTTGGAACAATCATGTTGCTCATGGATTACCTCAAAATTGATGTTAGAGCTCTAGGTTTTCATTTTTCAACACGCCTCATTAATTCTTTGGAATTTCTTAAAGTTCTCTTTTTATATCTTCACATATAGTGTAAGTTTTTTAATGGGAAATCAATGTGTTGGATAAAATTTATGACTTTAATCTTTTATTTTTTTAACACACAATCATGGTATTTGGTATGAGTCATGACTTTGATCTTTTTCCTCTAGTAGATTGTGACAATGTTAGAAAACCCATGATGATTTATTTAGGTTCTATTACACAAAAACTGTGATACTATGTGTGATCACTGCTTATGCATTTTATAATTTTTTATAGCCTAACGTCATGATCACAAAGTTGTATAACATTGAAAAATGACGGCAACTTGGTTTTCTCTCTTGAACCAAGAGTCATTGTGATTATGTTGGTTGTGAATCAAGTTCGACTCTTTATAATATTTTATAGCCAAATGTTATGATGCCAAATTAATACCATGTCTTTGGCCTAAGTATTTGTAGCTTATATATAGAAAAAGTCATAATACTAGAGGCTTACCATGGTTTTAGCACCAGTTGAGTATTTGGTTGCTATAATATGAAAATAATATCATAGCCATGCAATTTGTTCCAAGTTAATTCAGCCACGACTCCATTAAAGCTTTAAAACTAAAAGAATATGTTGCATATAAATATAATTATGCCAACAAGATGTAGAATTGTGACATTGAGTTTTGACCATAAAGGATATTTTAAACAAAAAATATACGATTTTATAACTATTCGTCAAAACCTATTAAAACTATAATTTTATGAAATTATTCTAAATAATGCCATTTTAAGCAAACCCATAATGAAAATAAAGAAGAATAGAAAGTATTATGTGGTATTTTATATATTGAACAGATACGAAATGAAGGTCATATTTTCTTTCTATATCTAAGTAGTAGGTTACTTGATTGTTAGCTTCATATTAGTCACTATATGAGTCCCAACTCTCTTACAATCATACATATTATATCTCCTAAGTATATTTTCTATAGACCTCTAATGCTTAAGACATAATATCTTCATCCTTTTAGTCTCATATCCACACCACTAGAAGCTTTTTCCATTTATTACTTTTCAATATCCTTTAGATTTATAGTCAATTTCACAAGGCTCTTAGATGTTTGATTGATAAGCTTTTTAATCTTTTTTTCACTACATTGGATCCCGGGAGGCTCTGGCCTCTATAGTACTGTTTGGCTCATCTCTTATAACCTAAAGAGAAAATTATGAATTCTCCTCATATCTTTAAGGTAGGTTTTCGACCCACATTGGCCTCCTTAATGGATGAGCTATCTTCATTGCATCTGCCTTGTCAGAGTCATCAAATCTCATCTATTCCACCTCTTCGTCATAACATTCTATGCCACCAATGAAATGGAGTTACAACCCTAAATTTACTTGTTGTGAGCCCAAATATTTCATGTCCAAGTTGGACACCTATCATTGCCATGAATGTACCTATTATGACATCGAGTTTTTTTATCACAACACCAAACATTTGTTCTTCTCCCAGGCTTACTTATTCTTTTGTTGTGACTATGAGTTTTTCTATCACAACATTGAACTATCATTGATCTCCCAAACTTGCTTGTTCTTCTATCATAATATAAAGTTTACTTGTCACAACTCCATTGGGACTTCATTAGCTTAGTACTTTCTCTTCTCATTTATCCACATGGTTTCATGTCTCGATGTTGTGTTTCTAAGTCATGACTCCATGTTCCTAAATATCCACTCTAGATTCCACCACAACATAATATTTTCATGTCTGAACTTTGGACAAGATTGTGAGTTGTGACTCAATGTGTCCATTTTGTGATGTTGAACCTGGTCAAGACATCATATTTCCATGTCATAGTTGGAGTTGGATGTTCTCCACATACTTGTTCTAAGGTCACAACTATCTCTTCTCTATCAGTATCTTCAAATGATATTTTCTTAGTGGATTTATCCTTACACTTCCTAAACACATCCCTATAGTGGAATATTTTTCTTATTTTTTGGTTCCAAAACATATAGCCCTTGACACTTTTCTTGTAGCATATGAACTTACTCTTTTTTAATTGAAGTCTAGCTTGTTCCTTATTTTCTTCAACATATGAATACATGCATCACATCTAAATGCTCTCAGGTAAATTATATTCATCTATATCTCATATAACATCTCAAATAGTGACCAATCCTTCACTTCATATGTAGGAATGTAGTTCTTTAGATATTATGATGTGGCAATTTCTTTAGTCTAGAACTTAGGCTCAAAACTTTTCCAACTCTTCATATACAATGCCTTCTCCATCAATGTTTTATTCATCCTTTTAGCTATTTCATTTTGTTGTGTTGTCATCTTAATCATGTTCTACTTGATAATTCCCTACTCAACACAAAATTAATCAACTAGAAAATATTCAGTCTCATTGTTTATATATGGAACCCTTATTTTATTGTTGAATTCATTCTCCACTAATACTTTAAACTTTTCCAATACTTTAGGTTTCTTCGGAATGAAGTAGAGCACACATACTTGGATAAATCACTTCAAATCAAATCTAGAAATATCATTGATCTGGTAGTATTAGATTTGAACTAGAATTGTTTTTGTTTTCCATACAAATAATCCATGCAAAACCCTAGGGCATATGTACAATCTAGTAATCATGTTACCATCCTATTAGACGATACAAGTCTAGACTAGGTCATGACTCCATGTCTTTGCATCATGATATTGTACCTAGTCATGATATCTTATTTTTATGCCATGATTAGAGTTTGTTGTTCTCTTCTGATTTCTTCTCAGAATTAATAACTCAAATTCAGCCATGATTGTGCTTCCTAGTAATCCATCTATGCCTCACTTTATGAGAAATTTCCATTTTTCTTTGTGTCATATTGAAAGACTTATCATCACAATTGAACTTCACACTAGCATTTATCATTACATTTATAGAAATTTGATTTCTACTTAAGTATGAAATATACATGACTTTTGGAATAAATTTGAAATTCCCAACATGCATATTTATCTTTACCTTCTCATAGCTAATTAACTTAATCATTGAGTTATTTCTCATCATCACATCTCATCGATCATAAGTCTTATAAAAATTGAACTAACTTCAATAAAGAGTCATGTGCTATGATATGCCCCATGTTGATAAACTAGGTGTTATCATCAATATGAGTAACACATACTTCAGCAAAATGTAGGTCTCCACTAGTGGATAGCTTCATGAGTTATTACTTGTGATAATAATATTATGATTTGAGTTGATATTCTTTTAGGTTTTCAATAGTCCCTCTTGAAATGCAGAGGTGTACCACACTTCAAGCATTTTAATTTCAGCTTATCAATACCCTTCGATCTTCCTATCGACTTGAACTTGCTTCCAAACTAGTTCAACTTTTGGTCTTTAGTCCTTCCCCTCAAAATTTATATATTCTTAACATATTTTTTCCATACCCTTCCTCTGCATATCTTGTAATAATATAGTTGTGACCATTGTATCATATGATAATCCTATTGTAACACTACCAATTATGATAATTTGATTATCCCACAAATTAGGTAGTGAATATATGAGGGTTGTAGTGTTATCATCACTACTAATCTCATAACCAATGGGTGATAATTGCCTAATCAGTATCTAAAACTCATGTTTATATGAGACAAATAAATTATTTTCTTTCATGAACAACTTATAAAACTTCCTCTTGATGAATGATTTATTGACTAGTAGCTTGCTCTAATAAATCATCTCTAGTTGCTTCCACAAATTATTTGTGATTTTTTAACTATAAATGTTCACTAAGATCTCATATATAAATGATAGAATAGTGTAAGAGAAAAAAACTTCTTGAATCTTCATGCTTTATGTTGATCAATATTTCTATTTTACTTTTTTACACTCTCTCACATTTTACACATTTTTTGCTCCTTTGATTATATTTACAAGATTTTAAATAATAATTGAAAAAATCTCTTAGACTTAAGTTCAAGTCGTGATAATATATAATATGTTGTGGTTTCATTCATGTCATGACCCTAGAGAATAGATTGTGACTTGAGTCATTGAGTTACAAGTTATAATAACACAAAACATGTTTTGGCAATAATGATGTTATAGCTTACGTTGAGTTGTGACTTCATAATATAAGTTGTGACTCAAAAGCATAGTCTCCAGTCACAGCCATCCAAAATAGGAAATGACCATTCAAGTTGTGGCTCCAAGATTGAGGTTTTGATTCCAAACTACTTTTAGTCTAGTCATGATTCCATAGTATATCTCCCAGCTTCAGTCCATTCACAACTCCAAAGAATTAGGTCATGACTCTAAAGAATTATCTCTATTTTGAAACTTATTAATCTACATCAATTATAATTTTTTAAAATTATTAAATGAATAAAGAAATTTTGTGGATGTCTAAATAGTTTCTAATGAGAGTGATATTAATTTTAAAATAGTCTATATTATTAAATTGATTATATAACAAACACATATTATATGAAATTTTTGTTAGTAGACCTTTGCTAATTAATATTAGATATATAGAATTCCAATATATGAAGATGTTCCGCTCATGATGTATAACAAACACATTTCCAACTAGTGTATATATTTGAGAAAACATATGTGATACCATTATGATCTAGAGATTCTTTAATTATTAATTTATTTTGATATTCACAATAATCAATTATATCAAAAAGAAAATATCCCTCCCATGCATCATCGTCATCTAAAAAAATTAATCTCCACGTGTTTAAAAAATATGAAGATCAAATTGGGTCATGATTCAACCCATATGTTTTCTAACATAAAAAAAATGATTATAAGTCTGATCTTGTCTCGATTTGACCCACATTTTTTTAAAAAATAATGTATTTTTGTTTTGTTATTTTTATATTACACTCACATACACAACATATATACTATATACACATAGACACAGACACACACACACACACACAACATATATACTATAAACACACACAAAATATATAGTATATATACTATATATAATATATTTATATGTGTATATATATATATATATTGTACACTATCTTAAATAATATATATGTACATATTGTATATATATCGATGTAGAAATACACACACACACACACACACACACACAAAAATATAAATAAATAATATATATATATATATGTGTGTGTGTGTGTGCGTGCATTATATATGTGATTTATATACACATCATGATGATATATTATATATATATATATATATATATATGCATATATATGTATATTATATAAATTTTTAATATATAATATAAAAATAATAGAATATATTTTTTATTGTTTAAAATGCTAGTTGGATCGATACCCAGTTTGACCCAATTCTCCTACAAATAGGAGATTTTGTGATCAAAAAATCAGTGTTTTGGGGTATGAGTCTTATTCTCACCAAACCTAATTTTTGTCCTAATCGTATGGACTCTAATTAAAGGACTTCTCATGAACATTTACACATAGTGGACATGAAACAAGAAAAGTATGAAGTTAACTTAAATACTTTCATGACCGTGACAAAGTTACCAGTGTTAGTCCATTGAAAGGAATCATTTTCATTAATGAGGCAAATTGACAAGGAGAAGAATCATGTTCATTGATGAAATGAATGATCTCATAAAAAAATGTTTTTCATGTATGTTTTCTATCTTTGGTGAGAGATCATCTCGTAGTAAATAGACTATTGGAGAAATAATCAAGGGAAAACTATATTTAGGTATACAATTTTGTAAATATTTATATTTTTTGTACACTCTAAATTAGAAACTTAATTTTGCACTCACACTACAAGATAGACATTAAAAAAAAATCACTTTTTTTTTTCAAAAATAATGCTTTTCGAATTCGAAACACACACACACACACATATAAATACATATATAAATGCACATATATAAATGTGTGTGTATATATATATATATGTATGTATGTGGTGTGTGTGTGTGTGTATAGATTTAGGAATTCAAAAATCATAGTTTTTAAAAAAAATTAAATTTGTTTTTTTTAAAGAATACTTACATGCACAACGTGAGAGTAAAATGGGATTTCTTATTTTAAGTCAATAAAATATAAATAATATATATTTTAATATATTTTTACTAAATATTATAAGTCAAGGATATTTTTTATTGTAAAAATTTTTTAAACGGGGTACCTAAATATAATTTATCCAATAATCAAATTGAGTTTTATATTTTGATAATAAATTATTTTGTTTTTAAATTCAGTCACAACTACGAAAACAGATAGTTATTAAATAAAATATAGTTATTTAAATCATTAAATGTTACTATTTATTAGTCAGATATTTTGGCTCGTGCACTTTTTTTTAGAAGACGACGGTTCGTATCGAGATGTCCCACTCCCATATTCGAAAGCCGAGAGCAATCGTGCTGAAGCAGGAAAATGAGGCGAGGCTTGTGCACATCGAAAGATTCAAAACAAAAAACAAGCCAGGTGGAGCGAAAGCTGGCTGCCAAACCCTGTTTTCTTGGCAGATAGGAAGAACATCACACAGAAGCGGGCAAACACAGTTCTATGGAGAGGAATCCCGAGAATGATGGTCCACAAATTTCATCACCGTCGAGGTTGCGGTCTCAAACGGACTCTTTTCTAGTGGTCTGCAGATGCTTCAGCTTCTTGGCGGCCGTGACCACTGTACTTTGTATCGCAGTCAACGTTCTCTCCGCCGTTCGTTCATTCAAGCACGGAGCTGATGTACGCTCGACATAATCATCCAATTTTATTTATGCATTTAATTCGGTCTCGTTTTTGAATTTCTCCGATCTTAGCTTTCTAGTTGAAAATGAACATTGAATAATTAATTGAATGATATGAATTGATCTGCTGGGATTGATTAATGTGTAATGAACACTGTGTCCGGTGATTATTTTCTCATTGTAGGTATTTGATGGTATATTTCGGTGTTATGCGGTGGTGATTGGATTTATCGTGGTGATTGCAGAGACTGAATGGGATTTTATCATCAATTTCTGGAAGGTTCTGATTCTTGATTTATTAATTTTATAGTCGTGATTAATTGCCAGATTACCCCCATTTTGTGAAACCCGATTGGTCAACACCCTTAATTATTCTAAGGAGCAAGTTTGTATGTAAAATCGATTCTCAATTCAATCTTCATTGATTTTACAAACTATTTCTGTGTGCTAAAGGTAGTAATGCCAAGATCTGCTAGGTTATTATGTATCTGTATGCATAAAGGTAGTCACATCCCAAAATCACTTCAAGCTGCGTTCTCAATTTTGTGAAATGAATTTTCTTATAAAATCATAGAAATTCTCTCCCATTTTTGATAGTAAGAAATCTTTGAATCCTAGTTAACATTATTGATAATCTTTTGTAAATGCCACATTTTGCTTGCAAGAACATAAATACCAAGTTACTTGAGTTCCAAAAACTTCAAATTCATCTCTCATTGAGATATGTTAAAATATAATAATGAATTATATTACACCTAAATGATAAGTTTAATGTGAACATTCTTGGTGAATATTCTCTATCAAGTTTCATGTGATAAGCCATGTCTAATGAGCTAGAATGATATGATGTTTTGTGGAACATAATAATGATGGCAAATTTATTTATTGATTGATTAAATATCAATTAATTTGTGTTCTTGTTCACACAAATAATTGTATTTGCTATTACATAAAGGATAATACAAAATGTTGAGTTTAAATTTATTTGTTGTCATTTAATCTATCTTTTTATTGTTTGGTTATATTTGATTTGTGGGCTGTTCCAAATAATGTGTGTGTGTGTATATATATATATATATGTATATATGATTTTATTTTGTATTCAAAAATATTTCTTTTTAATTTTTAGGTGAATTATTTATTTTCATTTGTTTTGTTATTTTTTTATCTTTTTTTTTGTAGCCGCACAAACCCTCAACATGTAAGAACATGGTATCAGAGGGAGTTCTCTAGTGAAGTGGTGTTGATGCTTAGGTGAAAACACATTCTTTGGCATCACCAGAGATAATAATTATTGAAAGATTTGATGGTGGTAGTTGCACCGAAGTATAGTTGTGCTAAAAAATTAATGTATACTTGGTATTTTGGGTATATTATTAGATTTTGATGTCGTCAGACATTCCATGTGATACTTGAAATATAACGTGAGATATAATCATTTTGATATATTTTTTATGATTATTTTATTTATATTATGTTATTATATAGTCATGAATGTAGAAATTGATTGACCATGACAAAGTGAATCACTGTGTGACTCAGACATAGTTGTGGGATATAATTATTAGTATGATGCCTATATTAAAAGATGAGATGATATGGAGAGATTAACACCAAATTTTTTTTCTTTTTTTTAGTAATTATTTGAGTTAACACAAAAAATTTACTCTCTTTAGATAAAAATTGAGAATTTATAAGCTATATTGATTAGTCATATTTTTTGGTATAATTTATAATATTTCTACTTATCAAAATTTTGTTTACTTACTAAAAAATAATTAATTTAATTTTATTATTTATTTTATAGGCTATCAAATATTATTATATATATATTTTTTTGAAAAAAGTAATAATGAATTAAAAATTACAAGCTATAAAAATATTTAGAATGAAAAATTTTAATTTAGTATGAATTCTATAGTATTGATCATTGTAATTACTCCCATCCTCTATTCTAACTTTGACTATATAATCTTTTAAATATAAGTTTATAAAATTTTTGTAGTTGCAAAAATATCTCATGCTTATTGTTGTATTCATTAAAGATCAAATTATAAAGGTGGTTTACATAATTTAGTCTTGTTCTAAGAAGATTTACATATATTCTTATAAAAATATTTAATTGACAAGTTAATGAATAATATATAAATAGAAATATATTTTTAAAACTTCATGAAAATAATAAGAAAAAGAATTTGATTTGTGTGAGAGAATATGAGGAGGCCATATTTATTTGAATCGTTGATATTTATTTTAATAATGTCTACAAAAATATCTGATGATAATATAAATAATAATATTTTGATAAAAATATTTTTATTGAAAATATAAAATTACTTAGCATTAGTAGACATGCTTTTAGGGCTTTGACATTTTAATCTTGTTACATGATTGCAATACATTATCAATATGAATCATTAGCTTTTTGATGAACTAAATCAACAATCTTAAAACCATGATGAACTATACTATCTTATCATTGGACATGAACAACATAATGTGTGTGTGTGTCTCTCTCACAATTTTATGCCTAGCAAACATCTAGTTGCTAATACTAATCATACCCATACACTAGTATGAATTTTAGCATGTAGCATTAGCCGTTAAGTGTTGTGCAATAAATTTTTTTTTCTTTGATATCATATCAGAGATGATGTGAATGATATGATTGTCTATGGTAGAAGCATAAATTCATAATAAAAGAAATCATCTAAATAGAAATAATTTTTATTATAATTTTTTTTATAAATTCATAACGTAACTAGATAATTATGGTACAAGATACAAGTATAATTGATACTGTTATCAAAATCATATGATTTATGATCTGATTTATGATTCAAAGGATAAATGACTCGATTTTTTTTTAAAAAATTATTAATATGTATGATTTGAAGACTGAATCGTTGAATTACGAATTAATTCATATAAATTGATTTAATACCAATTTTCAAGGGACTAAGATCCTCAAAAAATTAAAAATAAAAATTAAAAGTTCAAAAAAAAAACTATCAATTGTAGGAATTAATTAATGTGAAAAAAGTAACTTTAATATTTAGTATTTTGAATTTAAAATGAAAAATTAATAAAATATCAAAAAAGACAAAAATAAAAATTAAAATACCCAAAAAAAATTATTAATTATAGGAAATATGAATTAATTAACATGAAAAAAAGTTACAAAAAATTTGATTCATGATTCGATTTGATTTTTAATTCACTAATTAAGTATTCTAATTTTTGATTTGAAACGTGATTTAACAATTATGATAATAAATCATATATAATTAATACTAAATGGACACAAATGTTATACATTGTTAGATAATATATGATTTTTTCATATGATTCATCCTATCCAGTATGTTGATATATTGCATATTTTGATCAACATGGATGTATTAAAATTACGAAGATTAGGTCTAATAATAATGGTGCAAGATTTTGTCTGTTTAAATATGAAATTGTTTAAAAAATCCACATGTTTGATATTGTAGACAGAACAAACCAAAGAAAATATCAATATCAAAAGAGATGACCAAAGCTCTAATTTTTATGTCTTACTATCACTAATGGATAAAGATTAAAAATTATTGATTTAATAGAGATACCTTCATGATAATGCAAGAAGTTGCAAATATGATGATGAAAATGATGAATTTGTATATCTGCATGATGGGTTATTGTTGAATATAATTTATGAGAAAATTTGTTATTTAAATATTTTATATGATATTTGATATTTTATCATAATAAAATTATTTATGTAAAATAACATCAATCTTATTTATTGGCTATAAATTATAAATAAGAATTTTATAAAATAAAGAATTAAAAGTGAACATCATTTTTAATAGAATTGATTCAAAAAATAATATTCAAAGAAAATATATCTTGATGTGTGTTGCACATTTTAAAATTATGAAGAGCTTAATTTGTTTGTAAAAGTAGAACCCACATTATCAATTTTTATGAATAATCTCGAGATTTATTATTCTTGGATGAAGATATTTGTTATCAGACTAAGACATAATCTCTAGTGAATTAGAAATATCAATGTTATGAATTTTCATTCTCGGATAGAATCACTCTAAGGTGATGGACTCAAGATGAAAATGTGAATTTTTAGAGAAAATTTGTTATGATAATGATATTTGTTTTATATTTTTTATGGTTATTTTAGAATGTTCTAGATGATTCTAGAAGATTTTGAAACTTTCTAGAAGTTGTCTTATCATACTTGTTCCTAGATAGAATTATTCTTTTGAAAAGCATCATGTGTACTTAGCCACCAAATCAGTATTTATTAACTATAACTATCAATTTCTATATATTAATGTATAATTATGAAATAATAATGAATATGAAAAAATTACATATAATATAAATATGATAAATCATAGGGAAATGAGTAAAAATAAAATAGCAACAACACAACATAGTAATAGAATATCAATAATAAATAAAATATATTAATTATTATTTAAATCTAGCATATATATGATGCTTGTTTTTCATATATACCATATTATTTAGCCATTGATACTGCAATTTATTTTTTTCTTGTTATGAATTTGTAAAAATTTAAAAATCCAATAGTAATAATTATTTTTTTTGCATAAATTAATTGTGGTAAAGTTGTAACATTAAAAATATCTTATCATTTATACATTATAATATGTTTTAGTTTTTTTTTTCAAATCTCGATGCATTATTTTTAAAATTTTAACTTTTGCTTGCCACTCATAAACAAAGTTTTATTTATAAAGAACTTAATTAACATTAAATTCATTAAAATATCCAAAAAAAAATTTATTATTGAATTTAAATGATGCACGGGATTATTTCAAAAAATCAGTATTTGAATGAGCACGCCCTTGCTTTTGTGCCGGGGCAGACACGACATGGTTATTGTACCGTGTCGTGCCTGCCCCAACATTTACTGTATTGTGCCGTGCCTAGCTTGATACGATTTAATAAAGCTAGGCCCGACATGGTCCGTCAGCCCGACGGTAAAAGTACCATGCCGGGTCAGGCCCGTACGTGCCTGGTTAAAAAAATAATTTTTTTTTATTTTTATAATTTAAAGATTTGTATTAAACTATATATAATATATATATATATTATATTATATAAAGATAATATTTAAAATTTTAAATTTATAACTTAAATTATTAAAAATTTAATAAATTACATTGTTTAAATTGATAACTTGAAAATTGTTAAAAATTTGTAACTTAAATATTAATAAAGTTTAAATTTTTTTTATAAATTTTTAATATATTTAGATTATAATTTATTAAAATAAAATTATAGAGTTTTAATTTTTAAATGAAAAATTTAAATACAAAAATAAATTAAACAAAAATTTTCGTTAAAAAATTTACAAAGTTACAAAAACAAAAGCAAATCAAATGTCAAATTGGTCAATAGATACCAAACCAAAGTAAATACAAAACAAAACATTGAAATTAAAAGTAAAATTAAGAATAAATTACACAAATCAACTGTGTTTGTGACCATGAGGTATCAAAATCAAGTGCCAATGACAAATAGTATGTGGCATGACGTGACATTTGCAATTGGTGTCTGGCAACTGGCAGGGGAAACCAGCAACCACGTTAATCGTTAATCGGCATAGCATGAGCTTCATCAATCATAACATCAAAATTACTATCATATGGATTATCATCATCAACAATCAACTCATTCACTTTTGCAGTGGATGCAGTCACTGTCTGAGCTCCAGCACGATTTTCGATGCTAAATCTCGAATTCTCTAAATCTTTCAAACAGGCAAAGGTCTCAATAATATCTGGATTTAATATTGATCTTTTATTCGAAATCATGTTCACTACAACAGAAAAAACAGACTCTGATGCTACGCTCAATGCCAGAGGAGTCAGTAGATCTTGTGTCATCTTAGATAATACGAGAAAGGTAGACTCATATGATTTTCACAACCATAATATATCAAGATTCTTAGTATCAGAATGTGATAGAATTGAGCAGTAATCGATATCTAAGTACCGAGAAAGCTTGTTCCTATGTGATGGTCCACCATATTGTTTCTCTATCGCTAACTGAATAGAAAAATCATCATCTTCGAAGAAGATATTTATGTTCGTAATCATAGTCTCACTACTACTACCATCATACATAGTATCGTAGTCATAAAAAATCTTCAGGAATTTCATAAATGAAATTTTTGTTGCCCAGTCAGTGTCGTCAATAATAAATTCGTCACTCTTAATATTAATGTAGTCGGATATCTTGTGTTCTTTTCCAACACATGATTTCAATATTAGGTACGTGTAATTCTAAGGGTGTCTCACATCTGATTGTGATTTTTTCTTCTTAAAATTTACAGACAAATAGAAACTACTAAACTTTTATTGTCTGTGAGAAGTATAAATATATTTTAGTGCATCATGTATATTATTCAAAGCGGAGGAACACACCTTCATACCCTTTTGTATAATTTGGTTAATCACGTGACACATGCATCTGACATAAAAGATCTCTCCTAATGGTGCGTATCTGATATTCCTAATAAACATGTTATTCGCTATTTCATTATTAGATGCTTTATCGAATGAGATAATAAAAATTTTATTTTAAATTTTATATTCTCTAAAAATTTATATCTTACACTCAAAAAATGATTTGACCATCATGAGGATGGAAAATCTCAGAGAATCTTAAAATTTTTTTATTCATTGTTTAGTTAGAATCTATATATTAGCCGGTGAGATATGCATAAGATGATTTATCGTGACTTGTTCAGATATCGAACGTTACGATAGCACTCTACTATATGTCATACATTCATTAATTATTTTTTATTTTTCTAACTTATATAATTTTAGTATGTCATTCCTATATGTGGACCTAGAAATTTTACGATAAGCATGCTGAAAATATGTCTGTATGATGCGTATTATCCTTAGATCTTTCAAAAATCTGATCGGAAGACCCATCAATGTGATAAGTCTGGTCATGCATTTCCTACTCAACTTGTTGTGGTATATGAAGTGAGTAAACTTTGAGATTGAACTGGATTCAGTCTCAAAAAATAAAGTGCTAAGTTAGGTTTCCCTAAGATCTAGTGCATCATATTTTTTGGTACATAATTTGACATGTCTCTTAAGGTGTCTAGTCCCAAATGAACTCTTACAATTAAAATTTTTCATACAATATTTGTACTGTGCTATTTTTTTTTCTTTATCCCTAATATTTTTTTTATTTTATTATATTAAAATGAGTCCAAGCTACAGAAGTTCTTCTAATTTTTTATTTTTTAAATATTTGGGTTGAGACGACCGGAGAAATCAAAGTTTCAGCAGTCTCACACCCCTGTGTAAGATTTTTATTTTTTAAATTTAAATATATTTCATTAGTATTAGTTATATTTTGAATTTTTATTAAACATGAGGTAGAGCCTAGATGATAGATTTTAGATTAGAGAGAGAAACTAGAAAGAGAGAGAAAGTAAACAAAAAAACTTAAAATATTCGGTAAAGTAGTGAGGTATATAATGTGCACGGTACACCATAGTCTAGTTCAAAATTTTAAATCCGAATTGAGAGTCTAGAAAAATCGAGCCGAATGACAAAATTTTGAGTCCCGAGAGAGAGAAGAGCAAGAGTTTTGACTTTTGAGAGAGTGAGATTTGAGAATAAATGTTTATGAAAAACATAAATATTATAGAGAAGTGGGAGAATTTTATAGATTAAAGAAAAAATTTGTATTTTTTAAAAAGTATTTTTAATGTTTTTTTAATTTTTTATTTAATTTTAGGGGACAGAATCATGAGGGCCGTTGGATTTTTCTCCTAGCCGTTGGAGGCGAAATCCAACTGTTGATATTCATTTTTTTTAACCGTTGCGGGAGGGGGCATTCGGGTTGGGGGGGGGGGGGGACCATGGGTCGGGTTGGAGTGGACCCGTGCTCATGCATTTTTCCTATACGAACTGAATGGCATTGGCGTGGCGATGGGGTGGGGATGTGGGGTGCGGGTCTGTGGGACATGTCCCATGCTGGCGGGCTGTGCCACGGGCCACTGAATCGTGCCAGGTCAGGCACTGCACGAGGCCTGGTTGGCCTCGGCACGGCACGACACGTCAAGGGCCAAACCATGCCGGACAGGGCCCGCCCGGTTGACACCTTTAAATTAAATGTATTGCGAATATTAAGAACAACTTGAATGTGTACGACATTTAAATTTTATTAATAAATATATAATCATATATATTTAATTAAGCAAAATTTAATTCTTATCATAATTTTTATTGTTTTGCTGGAATTTTGTTTTGTTATTTTTATGATATATTTATGTAGATTATCAAAAAAGTTGTGTATAGTGTTTTTTTTGTCTTATTTTTTTTTATACTTAACTTGGCCTTTGACTTGGTTGCAGGTGTTGGAATATTGGGTTGGTCGTGGCATGCTCCAAATATTGTAATGCTTCTTTATTATTATTATTTTTGAAATAATCCTCTATTATAATTAATCTAGGATTAATTATGAAATAAATGACAAAAATCATTTTAAATTGTAAAAATAATGTCATTCATTTTTTATTCTACTTGAAGAATAAATTTTTTGTGGGTACAAATAGTCTCCAAGTTTTCAATAATTTACATATTTATTTTAAAACAAAATATTATATTTTTTACTTTTTTTTTTATTTTTTATTTTAGTTATTTTTTGTTATTTTTTATTATTTTTTGTTATTTTTTAATTTTTTGTTATTTTTTGTTATTTTTTTTTATTTTTTTAAAATAAATAGTTATTTTATTAAAAAAAAAAGGTTAAGTTACTTTTATTATTTTAATGTCAAAAATTTTGTAATTTTTATTTTAAAATTCAAACCCCTTTTTTTTATATAAAATTTGATGATTTTCAATATTCAAAAGTTTGTTTATTGACTTGGTTGTCATTTCTGTTGTTTGGCTGCTACCTTTTGGCTAGTCTTGCAGTGATGACTCGAGCCTTTCCAGACTACTCCGGGAGCCGAAAAGACCTGGTTCTTCTTCAAAACATAGCTAGCTACTTGCTCCTTGCTTGTGGTGCAGTTTATGTGATCTCAGTAAGATGATAGAAGCACACTAGTTTGAATGTAAGAAAGATGATATAATTTGGTCTGGCTTTGCTTAAGCTGCTTGGATCTCTTTCCAGGGTGTTCTATGCATTGGCTTGCTGAAGCGTGCTCGCCAGAAGAAGGAGATTTCAAGGGAACAAGCGGTTAAGGATCTCGAGGTTAGCCGATGGGTTGGGCATGTGGTTCTGGATCTATCGTTTCTGATTCCTGTTCTGACCACCTGGGTCTGAGCCAGCCATGGCTAGGGTCCAGTTTCATTAGTGAGAGGATTATGGTTTTATTCTGTCTTCTTCCTATCGATCTATCTATTATTTCTACCACAGGAACTAGAACGCCGAAAGGAAGAACTAGAACAATTACTCATTTTGGAAAGGGCATGATGAAATCCCTGGGCTCGCCATTCTGCATTTAAAGCCACTGCCGCCATCTAGTTGGGCCCACCTAGCCATGTGGGTTAGCCACGGCTTCATTTTTGATGGCGTACACTTGAAGTGGCAAGAATCAAGGAAATCAATCTATTCTTGTGTGTGTGAGTGCGCACGCGCGTGTTTGTTTGTATGAGTATATATGTGTATATATCAGCAAATTGTGTGCATTTACTTTGGCTGTTTATTTTTTTGTTATATGGTCATATCATTATCATTAGAGTGGAGAGTCAAAGCTATAAAATTTAAATAATAACATAATAAAATGTGTTAATATAATAATGTAAAATATGCTTAATATTCTTGTTGGAAAAAACATGATGTTGCCCATTTCAGGCTGCTTAGTAATTTATTTATATTTATTTCTCTCTAAAATGAGATTTGGAGGATTAACCCTGGCAAAGAGTTTCGCTCTTTTTTCTTTCACGCAAGAATCATGCTTTAGGGTTTAGAAAGAAAATGAAGTGGCTAGAATTGAATGAATTTTGGATAATTAAGAGGCAGATTTGTACTTTGTAGTTTATACAATGAAAATTAATGAAACAGCTTGGGCTGCCCCTCTCAGACGTAGTATTTCTTCCCCGAAATTCATCTACTTCCTCAATCTGAAATAGAGAGAGAGAGAGAGAGGGAGGGAGGGAGAGGGAAAGAAATAGAGAGGGAGGGAGGGAGAGAGAGAAATAGGGAGGGAGGGAGAGGGAAAGAAATAGAGAGGGAGAGTAATAGAGAGAGAGGGAGAGGGAGAGAAATAGAGAGGGAGAGAAATAGAGAGAGAGAGAGAGGAATAGGGATAGAAATAGAGAGAGAGAGGAAGAGAAATAGAAAGAGAGAGAGAGAGATGAAGGGGGGGAGAGAGATAGAGAGAGATAGGAAGGAGAGAGAGAGAGAGAGGAAGTGGAGAGAGAGAGAGAGGAAGTGGAGAGAGAGAGAGAGGAAGGGGAAAGAGAGAGTGGAAGGGGAAAGAGGGGGAAAGAGAGTGGAAGGGGAAAGAGGGGAAAGGAGAGTGGAAGGGGAAAGAGGGGAAAGAGAGAGTGGAAGGGGAAAGAGGGGGAAAGAGAGTGGAAGGGGAAAGAGGGGGAAAGAGAGAGGGGAAGGGGAAATAGGGGGAAAGAGAGAGTGGAAAGGGGAAAGAGGGGGAAAGAGAGAGTGGAAGAGGGAAAGAGGGGGAAAGAGAGAGTGGAAGGGGAAAGAGGGGGAAAGAGAGTGGAAGGGGAAAGAGGGGAAGGGGAAAGAGGGGGAAAGAGGGGGAAAGAGAGAGTGGAAGGGGAAAGAGGGGGAAAGAGAGTGGAAGGGGAAAGAGGGGGAAAGAGAGAGTGGAAGGGGAAAGAGGGGGAAAGAGAGAGTGGAAGGGGAAAGAGGGGGAAAGAGAGAGTGGAAGGGGAAAGAGGGGGAAAGAGAGAGTGGAAGGGGAAAGATGGGGAAAGAGAGTGGAAGGGGAAAGAAGGGGAAGGGGAAAGAGGGGGAAGGGGAAAGAGGGGGAAGGAGAGAGAGAGGAAGGGGAGAGAGAGACATAGGGAGAGAATGGAGAGAATGGAGAGAGAGAGAGACACATGGAGAGAATGGAGAGAGAGACATGGAGAGAGAGACACATGGAGAGAATGGAGAGAGAGAGACATGGAGAGAATGGAGAGAGAGACACATGGAGAGAATGGAGAGAGAGAGACATGGAGAGAATGGAGAGACACATAGGGAGAGAAAGGAGAGAGAGACATAGGGAGAGGATGGAGAGAGAGACACATAGGGAGAGAGAGATAGGGAGAGAAAGGAGAGAGAGACATAGGGAGAGGATGGAGAGAGAGACACATAGGGAGAGAGAGATAGGGAGAGAAAGGAGAGAGAGGCATAGGGAGAAGAAGGAGAGAGAGACATAAGGAGAGAATGGAGAGAGAGACAGGGAGAAGAAGGAGAGAGAGACATAGCGAGAAGGAGAGAGAGACATAGGGAGAGAAAGGAGAGAGAGACATAGGGAGAGAAAGGAGAGAGAGAGAGAGACATAGGGAGAGAAAGGAGAGAGAGACATAGGGAGAGGAAGGAGAGCGAGAGAGACATAGGGAGAGGAAGGAGAGCGAGAGAGACATAGGGAGAGGAAGGAGAGAGAGAGAGAGACATAGGGAGAGGAAGGAGAGAGAGAGAGACATAGGGAGAGAGGAGAGATATTATTAATAGAATTAAATATTTAAATAATACAAAGATAGAATTAAATAATACAAAAATATAAGAGTCAATAATAAAATCTCAATAATTAAATATCAATGAAGATATTAATAAATATTAATAAAATCTGGGTATTGTCAATAATAAGACAATACCTAGATCACAAAAATTCTACCCATAAAATATATGATTGATAAGTTAGTTTCAAACTTGAGAGTTATTACCATTGCACGGATATGCTTGCTATCACATCAAGGCTTAATCTTTATCAACACATACTTGCAACACAATAACTACCCATAAAATTAGTCATTATTTAAATATCAAATATCTAAGAAAATTATAAATAATTATATTTCATGTGTAGTTGGAGAATTACTTTTGGTGGACATATTAAAGTCTTGAATGAACCTTGAGTGCGTTCTTCATAATTCCAAAGTTTAGAATCACATTAATCCAATTCTTCAATAAATTATGATGAATGAGCTTATGATTCCTAGGTTGTTTAGAATGATATGTGGGATTTTTACAAGATTTGTATATATTCCTACCAATGTGTTGTGTTGGTTATTTCTGACTAGCATATAAAAACTTACTATTTTATCAATAATGAAGTACATATTATAAAACCTAGGTTTAGACTTGCAATGGAGGCAGGTAATCTTGATGACCTATTCCTCATAAAAAGAACCAAAGATCTTTATGGGTTCTTTTTTCTTTTATGGTAGAAGGGGCAAAATGTCCCACTGCCACTCATACTAAGTTCGTGAGAGTAAACTGTGGTCTTCAGAGAAGCTATTTTATGGGTTATCAACCATCATTGAATCTTCATCTTCTTATGTTATCAATGATATTTTCAATTTTAAATTTTTTTTCACTCCCCCTATCTCTCCTTACTAAACTCAGGGTAGATGCATGCGATAAACTTTCATACTTATCAATCATCTCAAAAGAGATCGTGACCAAGCACGTTTAACTTTAGAATTTTTATGAGATTCAGTGTATTAGTGATAGTTTAAACGTATCTAAATGATATTTCTAAGTTTGGATCAATTAAGAACAAATTTCTATGATAGAGTTATTGATTAGCTAGAGACTCTCATTTTTATGACGATCTTAATATATATAGTATGAGGAGGCTCATTCATTTTTAGGAGCCTAGTTATTGATTGATTTGTCTATCTAATAGTTTTGTTCTCAAATTAAAAAAAAATATTTTCCATTCTAAATTGTTTATATTTGTCTAATTTTTTGAATTCTAATCATAAATGCATGTTTATTTTGTCCATTTAGGAAGGTCAAAATAAACATATTCATTTACTAATAATTTTCTAATTTTTTTAATAATTTTCACAAATTTTATATCATTATTCCATTAAAATTAAATATTATTACTCCTAAACACATGCAACATGGTGCTCTTACCCTAAAGTTATGAGTTTGATACATAGAGATGCCATATATATTCCATAGGGTGTCGATTCGATCTATGATGTTGAGATTAAAGACTTACATGCTATAACCTTGGAGTCATGAGTTTGATCGACTGAGATGCTAGATTTGTTCCATAAGATATGAATTCGATTAACATGCTGTTGATTTGAGAGACTTGCTTGCTCTAACACTAACATCATGAGTTTGATTTATTGAGATGTCAGATATGTTTTAGATAGTGTCAATTCGATCTATCATTTTGTTGATATGAGAGACTTACATACTCTAATCCGGAGATATGAGTTTGATCCACTAAGATGCCAGATATGATCCATAGAGTATCAGTTAGATCATTGATGCTGTTGAGATGAGAGAATTACATGCTCTAACTCTGGGATCATGAGTTTGATCCACTGAGATGCTAGAATGATCCATAGAATATTAGTTCAATCTATGATGTAGTTGAGATGAGAGAATTATATGCTCCAACTCTGTGGTCATAAGTTTTATCCACTGAGATGTCAGATATGTAACATAGGGTGTCAATTCAATCTATCATAGGTTCTATTTATCTAAATCTAATTAGTAGTTAGAAGTGGTAGTAGTGAAAATTATGTTTTAGGATATACATATTTAAAAAATGACAATATTACCCTCATAAATACATCACTACTAACTACTAATTACATATGTTTGTCAAATGGTCTTATCACATATTACTATAAATATATTTTTATCTCTTTAAATTTAATGTGCTTATCATTAAATATATATATATTTGTTTGGGCTCATTCTAAAATTAAATTTTCCTCGTAAATTTATATTTCATTTGAGGTCGTGTTTGATCCCTACGTGCTGCTATCTATTCTGTGCCACTCGGGGCATAAGTGACACGTCCTTCAAATGATGTGCCACATGTATGCAATTGTTTACAATTCTTGTCTACAAAAGTTACTAAATTCACTTGTAATAGATTGTTTCATTGATGATGAACATACAAATTTTCTTGTGAAATGATTCTTATAAAATGATTGTACGTGATGTTTCATGAGGACATATCCATCGAATGTCTTACCCTGGGGTCAGGAGTTTGATCCCTTGGGATGCCAAATATGCTCTCCTCCCCAATGTCACACTACTACCACTCGATACTATGGTGTTTGTCACTTTGATCTGTCAAAGACCCACACACACACACGAGCACATAGATTCACACACACGCACACAAGCACAGACAGACAAGCACAACCACGGATAGAGAGACAGAGACACAAAAATAAACAGACGCAGACACATACAAGCACAGACACAGACACACAGACATATACAAGCACAGACACACAGACACATACAAGCACAGACACATACAAGCACAGACACACAGACACATACAAGCACAGACACACAGACACATACAAGCACAGACACACAGACACTACAAGCACAGACACATACAAGCACAGGCACAGACACAGACATATACAAGCACAGACACAGACACAGACACATACAAGCACAGACAGACACACATACAAGCACAGACACACAGACATATACAAGCACAGACACAGACACACAGACACACAGACACACAGACACATACAAGCACAGACAGACACACATACAAGCACAAGCACAGATACAGACACAGACACACACAAGTACTAACACAGAGAGGCAAACTTACAAAAACAAACACAAATAGATAGACAGACAGACACACACACACACACACACAAGCACACACACACACACACACACGCACACAAGCACACACACACACACGCACACACACACAACACACGCACACACACACACACACATGCACACACACACACACACACACATACGAACACACACACACACACGCACACACACACACACACACACACCACACACACACACCACATACAACACACGCACACACGCACATACGAACACACGCACATACGAACACACGCACACACGCACACAAACACATACGAACACACATACGAACACACACACACAAGCACAAACACACACACACAAGCACAAACACACACACAAGCACAAACACACACACAAGCACAAACACACACAAGCACAAACACACACACACACAAGCACAAACACAAACACACACACAAGCACAAACACACACACACACAAGCACACACACACAAGCACAAACACACACACACACACAAGCACAAACACACACACACACAGCACACACACACACACACACAAGCACACACACACACACAAGCACACACACACACAAGCACAAACACTCACACACAAGCACAAACACACACACAAGCACAAACACACACACACAAGCACAAACACACACACACAAGCACAAACACACACACACAAGCACAAACACACACACACAAGCACAAACACACACAAGCACAAACACACACACACACAAGCACAAACACACACAGAGACACAAGCACAAGCACACACACACACAAGCACAAGCACACACAGAAACACAAGCACAAGCACACAGAGACACAAGCACACACATAGAGACACAAGCACACACACAGAGACACAAGCACACACACAGAGACACAAGCACACACACAGAGACACAAGCACACACACATAGACACAAGCACACACAGAGACACAAGCACACACACAGAGACACAAGCACAAACACACAGAGACACAAGCACAAACACACAGAGACACAAGCACAAACACAGAGACACAAGCACAAACACAGAAACACAAGCACAAATATAGACAGAGAGAAATAAATACAAACAAAGACACACACACACACACACACAATTTCAACAAAACTTTTCTTTCATCTGCATATCTGAAATGAAAGCTTATATTACTTTCTCGAACAATTTCAACAAAAAACATGATTTTTTCCATCAGTATATGCTTTTCTCTAACAAACCTACCATTCATCTTCTTACCTAAAACATCTACATCTTCATCCTATACCCTTCATAGAAGCAAAGCTTTGGCCGTTTAGAAGCTCGCTGTTCTTCAGCAACAATGGGAGACACATCTTCAACAACATGAACAGTATGACCCTCTGTCAAGGTTGAAGAAGACACGTCCTCACCTGCTTGTTCATCAACCATCCCACCAAACTCAGATGAGCTCTGGAAGCCATTAGCAGAGGAAGAGGAAGAATCAGAGCTGGAGGAGTCGTCCATGGAAGCTTCATAGTGACTGATAAGAATCTGGGGAGATGGCGCCGCTACGAGTTGCAAATCAGGAGGAGATGGTGTGGGCGAGTGGGCTGCCAGCTCCCCAATCTGGTAACAATCTTCTTCGTCTCTCGATGACAATGAATCCGGCTCGTCTTGGCTCTCTTCATTTTCCTGTCCACAAGTAAACATCATCATCACAAGATCACAACACCATTGCCAAGTGGCTTGCCTAAATATTGTAGAGATAAAGTAGACCCACATACAAATAATAATAACAAAATCAAAATAACAGAAACTAAATTATTTCCTAGTCACTGGTTAACAATATTGATTGACTATACCTAAAAAAACTAAGAATAAATAACCATAAATTGTAGAGGCACACTTTAATAATAATTAAAAAAAAAAAATTCTAATAATCTCAGTAATTCAGCTCAATGTAATTATTATAAAAAAAATATATAAATATAAAAATATTGATTGCACACGACAACTTAAGAGATACGCGAAATAATGTACAAATAATATAAAATATTGGATCTCAAGAAAATCTAACTTAATAATGAAGTATTTAAAATTAAATTATCTTCAATAGTTCATCACTAATATGAATTTTTCGTTTAGATTTTTGGAAGATACTAAACTACTTGATCTTATTATCAAATACATTTTACCTGCTTAACCGTAATAGCCCTAAATTGACCAATAAGAATGAAATAATAAAAATTATAAAATTATAAAATAAAAAAATAATTAATAATTAATAAACTTATGATACAAGCATTCACATAAGTTACTGCATATTTTATTGATTCTAAATAAAAACCAAAATAAAAAAAAATATTAAAGATAAATGAGATTCAAAATAAAATTAACATAATATTTAATAACACTTCGGGTGATGATGTGTCAAGAAAAATATTGATGAGAATCATTAGAGATAAGTTCTTGGATGAGATTTTTTATATTAAATATACATGTCACATAATTAGCCTAATAGTACAAATAATAAAAATAATTTCTCTCATTAGAATAGATACAAAATTTACTAAAATATATAAAGACCTCATGATAATTATAAGAGTTTCACACTCGATTAAAGTTAGCATGCCAAAAGAATAAAAAATTTTAATTGAATGTCAGATACTATTAAAAATATACATATTTCTTATGAAATTTATGTATTAGCTACCAATATGTAATATTTAACCACGTTGATAATAAAAATTAAAAAATAATAATTGACCAATCAGATTGAAATATATAAATTTTATTTAAAAAATTTCTTAAAATCATTTAAGATATTATTAACATATATTCATTAGTATACACTAACATCATATATTCTATTTATTTATATATTTGACATTAGTAATCTATTTAACAAATATAAATACACTCAAATATTAATATTCATGTTTAAAAACTTGTGATTTAAAAAAAAAAATAAATAAATATATGTGTGTGCGTGTGTGTATACAAGTCATATATATGTATAACTATATATATATATGTATGTCCATATATATGCATGCATATATAAATACACACACACACACACACACACACATATATATATTGAATTATTAAAATTTGATGTATTTTATTTTGTTAGGAAATAAAATAATGCAAATGTACATATATATCTATAACCATATAAATGCTTGTCTTATTAAAAAATACTAATACTAATTGTATTTTTTTTATATTTGATTTAATTTATATAGTTATATTTTATTAATATATAAGAATTATGAATAATATTTTTTGAAATATAATATATATATAAAGTTAAATATGATTAAAAAAATGCATCATAATTATGCTGTGTTGCAAAGCTCCAAATGTATTTTGCACCTCAGTACACCTTATACCTCAAATAACTATGCTAATAGCATATGTTAGATATGACTCATAACTATTATATAGTTATAATTTTTTCTATGATTTTATTATATCTAAAACAATCAATCGATTTGTGAAAATTTCTATAGTTAGATCAAATAATGAGTTGACTGGTACACATCTAATTATACCAAGATTTAATGCAATATCTAAAACATGTCTTGTACAAAAATAAAAAATCATACCACCTAACTAAATAATTTTAATACCAAAAAATTACTTGAGAAAATTTAAATCTTTTATCTAAAATTTATGCTGAAAGAATAATTTTAGTTAAAATATACCAAATTGATCTATTTTATAATTAACTTATCAAAATTGTGGTCTCACCTCATGGTGAGCTGAGATCACAGGTGACTTGAGAGCTAATAGATCGATTGGATTTGAGAGAGATTCTATTTCTTAAAATATCTTATTCATTATCGAATTAATTTATTTTATATTTATTGGCATATATGACTCTATTGAAGAGTTATCATAATATAAATTAACAAATTCAAATATTATCAAATGATGACCATCATCTAAGCTCATTAAAAATGAGTTTAACTCAAAATAGACAACATCAATACTCATTAATACTCTATCAATCTCTCAATAACCATTGGGTATGATAATATTTAAATTTAATTTTTTGTCACATATTTTACTTGTTCTCGATTGTTCAATTAGTTTTCTTTTTGTTAGTTATATTTCTAGATATCTCAATTTTAATTTTATTTTTATTACTAATTATTTATTTATAAGATCAAAAAATTCTGAGAAATTTTTTTTCAAAAATTAAACAAAATGAATTATACAACTTCTCTTCTAATATATGATTTCTCACTAGGTATCTGGAGTCTTTACCCTAATATTAAAAATATTTTAACCTTAGAATAATAGACATTAATTAATAAATCATCTTGTACTTTATATCCTGCTTGCTAGTCTAATATGATTAATAACTCTTTAATAGGAGTGTTCTAAAATAATGTACAACTATTCATAATTTACAACTCCGTTTTTTAGTTATTTCATAAAATAATAAATAAAATAATTTAATAAAAATAATAAAAATAAGAAATAATAATGCATTAAAATATATATCATACAGTTTCAAATATTCTCTTTAATAAGAATGTTCTGAAATATTTTTGAAGATATATTATATTAACTAAAATTAACCTAATAGAAGAGAGTGTTGCCTCCTAGATTTTTTCCGAATATTAGCTTTGTTCATAATCTATCCCCATGAGGGATAAGATGACATTGATATCCAAGATTTTGAGATGTATATTTTTAGTTATTTTAGTATCTAAAAAGGTTACATATATTTTTCAACAGAATCTCATAAAATTTTAACAAGTTTTGATGTTATTTGTTGGAACATAACTCATATTTTAGTGAACCCACAAAGAGTACGAGTCCAGAACATAACTTATATTTTTATAGTCACACTTGGATCCAACACTTACTTGCCCAAGGAGATTAGGTACCAATTTCCTTCTCCCACAACTCTTTGCCATGACAATCAATCAACAAGACATAAAATTTCCAAATTAATATTTTATGAACAAATAAAATACATATATATAAGCTGATTATTCTTTAGGAATAATATTCGGCATACGACTACATTTATTAACTTGTATTCAGGCATCAGATGAACTAACAAATATTTTTTATGATCTTGAAAATATCCCAACTTAACTTTCTTATCCCAACCTAACATATAAGCCGCTCCAATCACATGAAGCTATTTATGGGGTTATTAGATATTTTTACCTTGTTGGCTTATTGTCAATCACTAATATTGAAGATTCCCACCTCTTAATTAAAGAGAAATGCAACAGTAAATAAGAAGGCAGGCAACAGAACATAAACTCCAAATGAAAGATAATGAAACAAACTTAATTAAAAAAATTATAAGTGTCTACAAAAGCAATAGAATTACACGTCAAAAAAAAAAAAAAAAAAAAAAGGCTACTACCTCTATGGGCGCCATGCAACTCCTATGATGATATACCCTTCCATCAAAACTCAAATCTGCACCATTTCTGAGTCCCACCTTCTTTGACAAATATAATTTTTGCTGTCTCATGATTACCTGGGATACTGGTGATCTCGGAATCGTAATCTCTATATCAGATGTCTGCTTAGCATCGCAACTGGGGACCATCTGAAAGCTGCTGGTATTTGTCAGTTGTCCGTGCAACTGCAAAATGGAACTGTAGTTTTTTCAGTAGTTAGATATAAAAATTCAATTTTTAACCAAAAAACCACCATGACATATTATTAATGCATGATAAAGAAATACACAAAATTCATATGAGAAAACTTAATAATTTTTTTTTAATATATTTATAAAATGAGTTTTCCAAGGTATATTCATGGTTAATGATTTAATGAAAATAAATTTATTTTAATTCTCATAATTATAATATTATATTAGTTATATGATTTACATTTATTTACTTTTTGTTTTATTTTTCTTTTTTATTCTTTGGGTGAGAGCGCTGACACGTGGACTGTTTCAATCTAATTGCTATACATTTACATGAGATTTTTAATATATGTATATATTTATGACTGATGGGAAATTAAAAATCATGGTTATTATTTTAACGAGGTTTGGAAAATGAAATTATATGCGTAGAAATTTAAAAGAAAAAGGATAATATTAACTCTCAATATGAAAATAAAATATATAGACAATACCATTATATAAAATAAAAACCCTCTTAGGACAGCTCATATATAAGATACTCCCATCAATATAACATAAAAATATAAAAAATACAACGAGCTTAAAAAAATCACAATATCTCCCATTAAACTGGTATGTACAAAGTCTGAAAAATAAAATTTAGAAGAAAGGAAGATTACTTGAGATCTATTTAAGATTTTCATGAAAATTTCTATTGGTTGCTCTGTTTTTTAGAAATATATATTACAGTAATAATTTTATTTAGGAGATATTGCTAGTTAAATAATAATAGATACGGAGCATATATGATACAATACTAGATTTGAGACTATATGTCTCACTTTCGTTACCTAACTGTAATAGTAAAAAATAGGAGGATAAAGTGAATACCTACTCTTCTCGAGTTAGTACCATATCCAAAATATCTCTTAGGTGATTATCATCATTACTCTAAATTTTACATCTGTAATGAAGCTCAAAATAATAATAATAGTAGCAAACCAATAATAGTACCATATAAATTACTATGACTTGTTTTTTTTTAGGATGAAAAATTACATATAATAAAAGTAGCAAACCATATTGTACACTTCATCATAATTTATATTAGTGCCCAACTTGAATCTAAATAATCAACTAACTGCAAGTGCCTGTAATCATTGAAAGAGATCTTGGATCATATAAATTTCTACAGAAATTTCAATATACAAAAAATTATGTCAATGTATAAATGACAAGAAAAATCTACAATATAATTAATCACATTGACTGTATATTATTACCTAATCTAATAATTATTAAATAATTAATTATTTTTTATGATTCTCTTATAAGTAATAAAAATATCCAAAATAATCATATCATAAATAAAACTAATATCTGAATCAATAAAAATACTTGTTGGAACATAACACAAAAATCCAACTCCCATGAGAGTATTAATTACATATCTCATTTGTAACAAAATGATACACATCATAGAACAATCCACTTAGTCATATGCCAAGAAAGTACTTGATTTGATCAAGGTACATTGTCTGAAACTCTGATCGAAGGTACTTTTTAAGCTGGATGATTTCCAACTCATCATCTCTCAAAATTAAAATACTATCCACGTACAAAATCAAAAAATCACACTGCCATCAAGTCTTTTGCAAAAAAAAAAAAAATTTAACACTTGCGTAACCTATACAATCTTCCAGGATCTGCAAATAAAATTATACTAAACAATCTCTCTCCGAGATATAGAATCAAAAAATATATATGTTGAGAAAAAAAAATATTTAATTGATAAGATAAATTTTAGTACAAAACACACAACCTCAAAATGGTTTATATCACTTTTCCTAATTAGGAGTGTCTGAGTCATCTCAATCAGATATTTATTCTCCATTTTAACAATCTCATTCTGTGAGGATCTGGTGGTACAAAATATATATTATATAAACTTATGATATATATAATAAATATCAAATTTGTCAAACATATCTGGTGGTACAAATTATTATTTCTTATTTTTTTAATATTTTCATCACATTATATTTTTATTATTTTATGAAATTTCAAAAAAAATAAAAAATATTCATAATTTATCACGAAAAAACATATCCCCAAGTATATCATAATCAATAATCAATAAAAATAATCAAATACTTATATTCCTCCCCGACCATATTTTCACAATGTTCTCATACATTTGATTATATTAAATCAAACGAGTCATTATTCACACCAGACTGATATGTAAGATAAACAATTTTAGTATATTTTCTTAATTAATATGTCGCACACTCCCTAATACAAAACTAAGATAAAGTATTCTCTACTTAGCCAATAATAAATGACTAAATTGAGAATACTTAAACAAATGAAATAATTATTACATGATGAAAAAAAATTAAACCGAATATTATTATATACAATGACTTTAAATGATTTGACATTGACTATAAAATATTTTGATAATAAGAAAAAAATATAGTAAAAATATAACGAAACAGTAATACGAGTATTGACTCATGTATTAATAATCTAGGAACTTGAAGTATAAATATTAGTGAGATAACTAATAATATATGTAACAAAGAAAGAGTATGTCACTACCTGATAGAGAAATTTTTTATACTCTAATAAATTTGATAGTTGACGAACTCTACGAGGACCTCTAAATAAGTCCAATAATCAATACACATCTCTCAATACTTTGCAAAACTCTTGATATTCTCACAGGAATAATTTCCAACATTTGCCTCTAGTATGATTGCAACACGCCATTGTAAATTTACCTCCTCCATAAGTATGTTTTCCATAAAATACCCCATAGAAAATAAGGATTTTGGGTCAACTAAAACCCCTCCTTAAATGAATCAAAAACTAGGGTTTCAAGTCATTCAAAACCTACAACTGAAAAAAAGAATCCAAATAGAGCAATTAGGGTTAGTGCACCTTCTGCAACCATCGCCAGAGTTCCGACGACCCAAATCCTCCACTAGGTTAGGGGTTTAGATCACTCAAAGCCTTATTAGTGACAGAAAAAAAAACATTGTTTCTGTCACTAATCAGTAGTTTCTGTCGCCATTGGCACCAAAAAACATTGTTACTTACGTTCAACATTGAAGTAGTGGGTGTCAATGTACATCACACAAAATAAGTGTGCGACAACCAAAAATGGTGCACATTGACATACACCTACAACTCCTTGTGAGTGTGCATTGTTGCATGTACATATGTGTGTATTATGCGGTATAATATACTTATTTCAACACTAGCATTTGCAACACCCCACATGCCATAGGGTTAGTTTTCCTTAAAGTGTCAACTTTGATATCATTTTAGAATTCAAGTTCATAAAAAAAATTATAATACATTATATTTACAAAATAACAATCTTCATACGAAAAAATATTTACAAAATAGACAAAAAATTAAAATAATTCACATATTGAGTGATAACATCAAAAGACATACCATACAAATTAACAAAAAAAAAAACACTATAAATTTTAAAATGCAATAAAAAAGAACAAAGTAAAATATATACAAATATCAATATAAATTTTACCGTGCCACAAGTCAGTATGTGGCAGATCCAAACACAGTATTAAACCATTCCATTTTGTGCCAAGCAAGACATTTTCAAGCCATGGCTCAAGCCAGACTCAAGCCGCTCAACCTAGTTGACACCTCTAACTATATTAATAATATATGTAATATCTAATCTAATAGTTAACAAATAATTTAATTTTTCAATGATCATTATATATCTAATTAATTAAATTGACGAACTAATATATCTAAATAAATGCACACTTGAATATAAAGTAATAAGTCAGCGGGTGTATATCCTAACATGCTAAAGTCAAATAAAATATCTAAAACATATTTCATAAAAAAAAGAAAAAATCATACCTTCTAAATATTTCATCTCAATAGTAGATACCAAGAAAATATCTTAGGCATCACAAATTATTTATGTGAAACTCAATCTGTAAAAATAATTTTAATTAAAATATACTTAACTGATTATTTTACATAATTAAAATATAATCAATATATACAATTAATATTACGTATTCAGCTCATGATCCATATTAAAAGAAATAAGAATAATTTAACGCATATCTCATAAATCTAAATATAAAAAGAGACAAAACCACATTCTAATAGATTGCTTAAGATAATAATGTATCTTCTTTAATCTACACATCATACCTATATTTACAAGAACAATGAATCTCAAAGGCTGATGTAGAAAGATTTTTTTTTCTTGATCACCATAAAAGAATATATTTCTTAAATCTACCTGATATACAATTCACTTAAGTAATGTTATAATTGAAAGTAACAAACTAGGAGCAAACATTTTGGCCACAAGATTGAATATGTTCAAAAAGTCAATATCAAAAATCTGTGTAAAATTAAAACATCTCACTATGAATGTTTGAGTGTATCATAGATATGTTAATTGGGCTGGATAGCACGAGCAAAATATATAACAAAGTTCAAGTCAAGGTTCCTGGTTCACTTGCCATGGGAGACACGATAAGAAACCAATGGCACTTTGGCCCATGCTGGCCAAATTCAGCCTGATTGTCCAAACCAAGCTGGCCTAGACTAGAGGTGTCAAACGGACTGGATAGCCCGGCCCTGGCCCGAGGCACGGCCCGACTCGACCGTGCCTAGCCTGGAATAGCACAGTCCAAAAACGTGCATAGACCCATGCCGTGCCATGTTGAGGTAATTTGGGCCTTGTGTCGGGCCAAGCACGGCCCATTACCATGGCCAGAAGGCATGGGAATTTGGCATGACCCAAACCGTGTTTCGAACCCAACCCAACAGGTTCTAGAAGCTAAAGATTCAAAAACCTGTGACCGTTTGTTGACCAACCTAACGGTCTAAAAAAACTCATTTTTAAATTTTGATTGTTGTATTTCAACCCCAATAGCTATGAGACAGAATCTAATAGACCTAGGAATTCAATCCTTTAAACTTATTAAGAAATATCAAACTAATAAAAAAAATGATTTTAAAATTTTTTTTTCTCAAATCTATAACCCCAACTCATTCATAAAATTCAACTTATCTCTCTCCCCGCCCCTCTCTCTGTCTCTTGTATTCTCTCAATCTCCTCTCGACTCTCCTCTCTCTCTCTCTCTCTCAGCCTCTCATTTTATTTTGGCTTTCGAGACTTGGGTGTAGAGTGTGACCTGTTGATTGTGGTATAGACATCAAAATACAAATGAGATTTTACACATTACTGCCTTACGGAAATTAATTTTTAAATTTTATTTAGAGTTAAGTTTTAATTTTTTAATTTAGTTAAAATTTTAAACTATAAGAATTTAATTTTATTTAATTAATATTAATTAAAATATAATTTTAAAAATATTAATAACAATATAATTAAAAAATTAAAATAATAAATAATAATTTTAATTACGATAATAAAATTAATTTAAACATTAACATTGAAAATTATAATATAGATAAGGAAAATCCTAAAGAGAGGTCTAAGATCACTGAAACTTTGAATTCTCCGGTCAACTCGAATCAAATATTAGAAGTGTCAAACACGATGTGTCGAGCCGGGTCAGGCACGTACGGGCCTGGTTTAATAATTTTTTTTAAAAAATTTTTAAAGTTTTTTGTAAAACTTTATTTAAAATATATATTATATTATATATAGATAATGTATAATATATAAAATTTGTAAAAAGAAAATTATTATTTATATTAAAAATATAATATAAATAAATTACAAAGTTTAAAATTTAAATTGATAAATTGACAATTATTAAAAATTCGTAACTTAAAAATATTAATAAAGTTTAATTTTTTTTATAATATAAACTAAATTTAGATTATAATTTATTAGAATTAAATTATAAAATTTTAATTTTTAAATTAAAATTTTAAACAAAAAAATAAATTAAACAAAAAATTTCGTTAAAAAAAATTACAAAGTCAAAAAAACAAAAGCAGACCAAATAACTAATTAGCCATTAGATACCGAACCAAAACAAATATAAGTTTCAATGTAACGTAAAAAAAACGTACAATCAATAAAAAACAAAACATTGAAATCAAAAAATAGAATTAAAAATAAATCACAAATATCATCAACTTGTCCATGATCGTGAGACATCAAAAATCAAAATCAAGTGACAATGACAAATGAAATGTGACGTGGCGTACTAGCATGACGTGGTACTGACAAATGGTGTATGACAACAAGCAGGGGAAACCGACAACCATGTCAATCATCAATCGGCATATCATGAGCATCATTAACCACAATATTAAAATCACTATCATATGAATCATCATGAATAACAATCAATTCCTCCGCTTTCGCAACATATACGGATGCAGTCCCTATCCCAGCTCCAGCATGATCCTGGATGCTAAACCTCGAATCCTCTCAATCCTTCAAACAAGCAAAGGCCTCAATAATATCTGGACGTAATCTCGATATCTTATCTGAAATCACATTCACTGTAACAAAAAAAGTAGACTCCGATGCTATGCTTGACACCGGAGAAGTCAGTAGATCTCGTACCATCCAAGATAACACGAAAAAGGTGAACTCATATAATTTCTATCACTGTAATATATCGAGATTCTTAGTATCAAAATATAATAGGATTGAACAGTAATTAATATATAAGTACTGAGAAAGCTCACTCTTATGTGATGCTCCACCCCGTCGTTTCCCCCTCGCTAACTGAATAAAAAAATCATCTCCGAAGAAGATTTTCATGTCCGTATTCACAGTCTCACTACTACTACCACCATACCTAGTATCGTAGTATGTGAACAGATCAGTCAAATTCTCATGAGTAAATCCTTCAGGTGGATCTTCCAGGTTCATACACGAGGAAATATAAGTCAGGATATTATCTACCCCTTCCACCTTAACCCTAAGGTCCATGCATGCAGCGAGACAATAAAAAGATAGAATAATGGACCAGTACTTTAAGTACTTGATTTTCATCTCTGCAACCATATGGCTAAGTATCGGGTATGCTCGATACTTCCTAAACATTGTACTAATATTGTATATGCACATGAGTACAATCCAAGTCATGAAAGTATAAACCAACGAACACATGTTCGTCGTGTCATAAAAAATCTTCAGGAATTTCATTTATGAAATTCCTGAAGCTCAGTCAGTATCATCAATAATAAGTTCGTCACTCATACTATTGACATAGTCGGATATCACATTTTTGTATCCAACACATGATTCTAACATCAGGTACGTGTAATTCCAACGATGTCTCACATCCGATTGGAATTTCTTCTTCTTAAGATTCACAGACAAACAGAGACTACCAAACTTTTGTTGTCTGCGAGGAGTACGAATATATTTTGGTATATTACGTATATTATCCAACATGGAAGAACACACATTCATGCCCACTTGAACAATCAGGTTAATCATGTGACATATGCATCTGACATGAAAAATCTCTCCTAATGATGTATATCTAATATTCCTAACAAACATGTTAATCGCTACTCTATTATTAGATACGTTATCGAATGTGATACTAAAAATTTTATTTTGAATTTTATATACCCTAAAGATTTTTATCATACACTTAAAAATTACCGGACCATCATGAGGATGAAGAATCTCAGAGAATTCTAAAATTTTTATATCCATTGTCCAGTTAGAATCTACATAGTGACTGGTGAGACATGCATAAGATGAATCATCGTGACTTGTCTAGATATCGGACATTACGAACACCACTCTACTATATGCCATAAATTTATTAATTATTTTTTATATTTCTAACTTATACAATCCTAGTATGTCATTCCTAGATGTGGACCTAGGAATCCTACGATAAGCAGGCTGAAAATATGTCAGTATTATGTGTATTACCCTTAGAATTTCCGAAAATCTGATCAAAAGACTCATCAATGTGATAAATTTGATCATGGCCGTCCCTACCCAACTCGCTAGAGTATATGAAAGGAGTAAACTTTGATCTGAACTCGATCCAGTCTCAAAAAATGCAGTGTTAAGATATGTTAGCCTAGGATCTAATGGACCATGTTTTTTGGTGCATAATTCAACATGCTTCTCAAATTTCTCATACAATATTTATACTGTACCATTTCTTCTTCCTCACCTCTAATATTTTTTTGTTTTATTAAATTAAAATAAGTCCAAACTACAGAAGTCCTCCTAATTTTTTTTATAGAAGTTTAGGTTGAGATGACTGGAGAAACTAAAGTTTTAGCAGCCTCAGACCTATGTGTATGATTTTTATTTTCTAAATTTAAATATGTTTCATTAGTATTTATCATTTTTTAGGATTTTTTTTAAATAGGATAAAAGAGGTAGAAACTAGATGATAGATATTAGATTTTATTATTTTAGGATTAGAGAGAGATACTAGAGAGAGACTGAGAGAAAGAGAGTAAAAAAAACTTAAAATAAATTACCCGATAAAACATTGAGGTCGATCACATGCACGGTGCACCACAGTCTAGTTCAAAATTCCAAACCCAAGTTGAGAGTCCCAAAAAATCGAGTTGAATGACAAAATCCCGAGTCCCGAGAGAGAGAAGAGCAAGAATTTTGAGAGAGTATGAATGTGAGATTTGAGAATAAATATTTATGAAAAACATAAATATTATAGAGAGGTGAATATGATTTTATAGATTAAAAAAAATAATTTTTTTTTAAAAGTATTTTTTTTGTTTTTTTAAATTTTTTATAGTATTTTAGGGTCAGAATCACGAGGGCAGTTGGATCCTGCCCCCTAGCCGTTGAAGGCGAGATCCAACGGTTGTATTTAACATTTGCCCGTTGGGGGGGGATCGGTCGTGCGGGACCGCGGGTCAGGTATGATTGGACCCATGCCGGCGCTGGCGTGGGGGTGGGTGTGGTGATGGGGTGCGGTGCGGTTGGGGACTGGCCGACTGGGGACTTGGGGGTCATGGGGTGCCGGGTGGGGGTCTGCGAGACATGACCTTGACCCATGCCGACGGGCCATGCCATGGGCCATTGAATCGTGCCGAGTTAGGCACGGCACAACACAATAGGTGCCTTACCCGGGCATGAGAAATTCTCATGCCGGGCAGGCCCAGGCACAACCGAATCTTGCCAGGCCGGCCAGCCCGGCCTGGTTGACACCTCTATCAAATATCTAAAAAAAAACTAAAAAAATATTAATAATTTAAACACACCTTAATATAATACAATATAAAAATATTGATGCCAAGAAAAATTGACACAATATAAATATTATAAAAAAATATTAACTTATAAAAATTTGTGCGAGACTGAGCACATTAAGAGGTATGCCGAACAATGCATTAAAAAATATAGTGCATTATATCCTAGGCAAACCCAGCTTAGTTGTGAGTTCTTTGAGGCTAGATTCAGTTTAGCCTCAATATTGATCTATTTCATATACCACAATGAGTTAGGAAGAGATGACTTGACCAAACTTATCAATATGATGATTCTTCCAATTAAATTTTCGAAGGATCCAAGGATAGTCAGTATTATTCAAACTTATTTTCAATTTGTATATCATCTAAGAACAATATTCTAAAATACTATAACTTAAAAAAATAATAAATAATAAATTTAGGAATTATAATAAATTAGTTTTTGTGATGTCCGATATTTGGATTTGTCATGATAATATATCTTATGCATGCATCACCACCCACTATTTAGAATCTAAATAGATACTAAATAAAAAAAATATTAGTATTCTCAAAGATTCTTCATACTCATGATGACACAGCCATTTATGAGTACATAATAAAAATTTTTAGAGAATATAAGATATAAAAAAAATATATATTATCATATTTGATAATTCATCTAACAATGAAATAACCATTAATATGTTTGTTGGACTATTAAAGATGAACCATTAGAATAAATTTTTCATAACAAATGTATGTGTCATGTCATTAACCTCATTGTAGGAGTGGAAATAAAGTTTATTTCTCCCGCTTTAGAAAACATACGTAATCACTAAATTTTCTTCGTATATCTCACAAACAACAAGAGTTTGAAATTATCTATTTGTTTACGAGTCTAAAAAAAAGAATTCTAACTGAACGTGAGACATCATTAAAATTACACATACCTAATGTTTGAGTTATGTGTTAGATACAAACAAGTGATATCTGACTACGTTAATAGTAAAAGTGACAAACTTATTATTAACGATATTGACTAGACTATAAAAATTTTATTTATGAAATCCTTAAACATTTTTTATGATATGAAGAATATATATATGGTCAGTTTATACTCTCACCACTTGCAATGCATCCACCTATCATGTATCGATAATGATACTTTGATATTTTACAGTGATAAAAATCATATGAATCCACCTATCATATGTTATCTAAAATGACATGAGATCTACACTCCTCCGGTATCAATTATAATATCAGAGTCTACTTTTTCTATCATAATAAATGTGATATTAGATAGGAAATCAAAATTACGACAAGATATTATTGAGACATTAGCATGCATGAAAAATTAAAAGAATTCAAGCTTTTGTATTTAGGATCATACTATGATTATAATAAAAATAGAGAAGTTAGTTGCTGATGATGATTAATGGAATATTGATAATGATTGATAACTAATATAAGATTAAAATATTAATGAATGAGCTAAGCACCCGAGTCTACTTTACTACCTACGGCCTACTGCTATTTATATACTGATACTTATATGATCAGCCCGAGTCTACTTTACTACCTACGACCTACAGCTATTTATATACTGATACTTATATGATCATTGATCATAACTGATGAGATTGATTATTTTTATATCATTTTGGATTATCATTTATTTATTTTTGTCATTTTACTTTGAGGCTTAATTCAGACACTTATGTTTTTATGATTAGTATTTGATTAGATTCATTCTTTATATTTATGAGTTTATGTTTATGTTTGATATATTATTTTTTATCTTTTAATTATTCAATCTTGATCTCGATATGTTAATTGTTACTTTTTTACTTTTTTTATGTTTTTAGTTGAGTTATTAATTGTTAAATATTACTTATTAGTTTTTAGATTTTTGTTGTTTATATTTTATTAAATTAATTAATTAAAAATTAATTAATTAATTAATAATTTTAATTTTTTTATTATTTTGAATTTGGGATTAAAATTTCCTAACACCCCAAACCTAGCACGAACCCGGCCCAATTGGATTAAGTCTAGCAATTCCAAGCATGACCCAACCCGAAAAAGATACAGACCGAATTGGCAAGACATGCTGGGCCGACTTTGCTGAAGCCATGCCGTGTCAGGCACGACACAATTATTATACCGTAGCGTGCCCGCCACGGCAAGGTAGTCTAATTGGGCCACCTAAAAATAGGTAAGTCGGGTTGGCCCGACCCATTTGACACCTCTAGCCTGGACCTAATCTAGGTTAGCCCATCCAAGCTTAAACTGGCTTGATAAGGCCCATCATGGCAAGACCTGGCCCGACACATCCCATACAGGCAACAAGTCAAGGAATCATGCTGGAACATCCATTTTTAGAGCCTTGCAGGCATGACTTGGTGACTTGAATAGACCTAATAAAGAATTATGCTGATATAGTTGACACATCTAGTATATCATATCGAATAAGTTACAAATATAAAAGAAATGATATAAAATTCTTGTACATTTTTCTAATTCTCTTACTTCATACTCTAATATAAAATCATATCTAATACTAAGATTAATCATTCTCAACTTAGCCAATGATAAATGATCAAATAGGAATGAATAAATAATGGATTAACAATACTTAAATACATTAAAATATTCTACCATAAAAATATTAACATTTCATCCACATGAGATAAGTTGTCACAATAGTAAATATTATAAATTTATGTAAAATCTCTGATTACTAACTTGCCATTGAATCGATCTCTCCCTGATCATCTTCATTGTATACGTCAATCTACATTCATTAATGGCTTACCTACCTATTTTGGAATGAGATCTACAAATAGTTAGATGTGATTGTACTCAATTCCTCTAAAATAATTTGTCATCATCCTGAATTACTAAGTATCTTAAAAAGAATATCTAAGATTCTATAACTATCAATTAAGGATAAAAAAATATATAGTACTAAACCACGAATAAAATAGTTTGATGTAGATGTGTTAATCGGGCAGGGCCGGACACGGCACGGTTACTGTACCGTGCCGTGCCCGGCCCAGTTTAAAAATAGCCGAGCTCGGCACGGCCCGTAGGCACGGCAGGCCGTGCCGTGCCTTGCCTGGCCCGCTCGGGCTTGCCTGTCCGAGCGGTTCGGGATACGGGGGACCGCGGGTCGGGTCGAATCAGACCCAACCCGCGGTCTTTTTTTGCGGGAGGGGCATCCTGGGGTCGGGCTCAAGGGACACCCGGCACGGGACAGACCCGTGCCGTGCCGCGTGCCGAACCGTGCCGGGTCAGGCAAGGCCCGTGCCTAACACGGACAAGGCAAGGGTCCGGGCACAAATTTTTCCGTGCCGGGCCAGCCCAGGCACGGCTAAACCGTGCCGTGCCTCGTGCCGGGCCGGCCCGGCCCGGCCCAGCTGACACTTCTAATTTGATGTGATTGCGCATAATTCTTTTCATAATATAATCGGTAAATTCATGATATTATTCTAAGATAGATCAACTAATATGATAGAAGACTCTTATGAAACTAATTGTTGACGTGCTCATCTAATATTACCTTGAAATTGAGATCATCAAGTCTCCTAATACAAATCTTCTTCTTTTGAGGGGATTCACACTTCGTATCTAATGACACACACACACCAGACTCCTATTCTATGCGTATTGGACTAGGAGAGGTGTCACAACTCTCCTTAAAATCAGTCAAACTAATTTTATCAAGGATAAACATATGATCAAGTTTAGTCATTATTTCTACATGGAAAATAATTATTAGATAAAAAAATGAGCCTACTACTATAATGTTAGAAGTTATGTTCTCTTAGATTTAGTCATTAAGGAAAGACTATTCTTAAAGAAAGTAATATCAACGCTCATAATAATTCTCTTAGGCTCTAATTAATAATACTTATATTCCTTCTGAGCAACACAATACCAAGTAAATTCATTGCTGATTGAAAATCATATAATTAGATACATGCTCAAAGAAAGATCCTAAAGAAAATAAGTACACTCAAATTTTGATGAAAAGTGCAAGAGTCTGTATATAGGATATATGAACTGGAAAGAAATATAGTCTAAGGAAATAGAATATAACATACAGTTGAGTAGGAAGTTAAGGAGTAACATAATTTTTCCGAAAAAAATATCTAGACACACTCATATTAAATAAGTACAACTTAAACGTCTCAATTAGATAATGATATTTCCTCTCAATTATCCCATTTAAGAACTTATACTCATGCTACATATAACAATATTTTTTATTTTTTAATAAATTCTAAACTTACTAATATTATTATAACCAATAACATAATTGTACCAATTAGGAGACATGACAATATTAATGTTAATTATTTTGTTGACACATTTTATATGTATCAGAGTTTCATTACAATTTATTTTCTATTACTAATTTTATAAAACAAAAATATTGTAATATTACTTTTTTTTCTTTTGGTTTTTTTATGCAAGAATGTTTGAACAAATAGACGATTTCTCTAAAAATTGAAGAAGATGAATTGTAACTATTCTTCTAAACTCATATAAATACTTTTAGGTATCTATCAGACAAATGAATTCCCAAATAACTTGTTATGTGTGACTCATATTTCAACTAATATCTCGAGAAACAATAGCAACAATAAAAAAATGAAATCACAACATTCAAATATCATAATAATGTTCTTCCAATATCACAATATGGTTTGCATTGTCATGATGGGCTCATGGTGCTACAATATAATTTATGTTACCATAGATGTCCCATTGAGTCGCGACTTCATATTTGGTGTCACAAATGGCTCTTAGTGTTGCAAGATGGTTTATATTCTTGTGACTATCCCTTGGAGTTGCAACCTCATACTTGATGCTGTGATTAACTCATGGTGTCACAACATGATTCATGTTGTCACACCTCTTTTTTTAAGTTATTTCAGCTTGCAATATAAATAATTGAGATTATATTGTTAAATGTGTTGAATGAAAACATAAGAAATAAAAACATAATTTAAAAAGATCGTCGAATGAGAGAAGCTAGATCACAAATCTCGAGCCTTGATTCGAATGTTAATTGTGAATAATGGGTTGAAAAACATTTCTATCGAAAAGACTCACAAGGATATGTGGAATAAGCTAAAAATCCTCTATGAAAGCAAGTCATTTGTAAATAAATTATTCATAAGGAAAAAATTATCCAAATTGTGGGAGGATGGAGCCTCATTCTCTACTCATTTACACGAGTTAAATAGTTGAGATTATAATGTTAAATGAGTGAAACTAAAACCTAGTGAAGTCTTATCCTTTTTTTTTGTCTTCTCCCTCTCTCTCCCTCTCTCTCATAACTGAAATCAAACCCTACCATCAATCATCATTTGTGTTATTTGTACAAGAGAAGATATTCTAGATGATCCTGGATGATTGTTGATGGCTAAAATCCTAACAATCTACTATTGATCAACTAGTAATTCATACTCGAGTGAGACATCCTTTACTAGAGAAGCAGAAAATTCCAGAACTAAGCATTTAAAAAGTATCGTCTATTAATAATGAGACATGTCAATTTAAAAAATATACTTTAAATTAGTATCCAACAAGTCAGAAAAGTATTAATGAGTGACCTTTTCGTTCAGATCCACTCAAATATTTGAGATATTTATAGGATGAACTAGAGGTGTCAAACGGGCCGGCCCAGCACGGCACGGCCCGTTTTTCACGTGCCCAGCCGTGCTGCCGTGCCGTGCCGGGCACGGCACGGTTTTTAAAATTCGGGCACGGCACGGCCCGTGGGCACGGCAAGGCCGTGCCGTGCCGTGCCGGCCCGCTCGGGCACGGGCGCACGGCAAGGCAGGGCAGGCGGGGCGGGGCGGGTCGGGTCTGTTTGGACCCGACCCGCGGTCTTTTTACCGGGGGCGGGGCCCGGTTGGGTCACGAGTCACGACTCAGGCACGCGGGCCGACGTGCCGGGCCAGGCACGGCCCGGCACGTGGTTTGTGCGGCCGGGCCCGGCACGGGCCCGGGCACGTTTTTTTATCGTGCCGGGCCGGCCCAGGCACGGCCGAACCGTGCCGTGCCTCGTGCCGGGCCGGGCCGGCCCGGCCCGTTTGACACCTCTAGGATGAACACATGTAATAATTTATGATATTTTTTCAAATTTATTAATAATCATACTCAATTTACATGATTATCAACAAATAAAGAAAAATCTCATTTTTTATTACTTTTATAAAATATTATGAAAGAATAAAAATCCAACAATTATAATGGAGTACGTGATATATACAAATATTAAAAGATTTCTCTTTAAATATATATATATATATAAGAGATCTATTGTATCATATAAGAGTACTACCCATGCTATTATTACTGACATAATGCTTTTCATTTTATACTTATCTACAAATACAATTGAAATAGTTTTACAAGTTAAAAGGACCACAAAACAGACAATAATAGTAAAAATACCACAGCTACCAAGCACAAAATAATGGCAAATCTATTAAAACAATAAAGATGTCTGTCCAGGGTTAATGTCGGGAATTCTATCCAAAATAAAATTTACTTACCGGCTGATTTGTAACAGGGAATTGTGGACATTGATATGTGCTGACAACAGCTGGATCAGAATCAACATCCTGAGAACAATCTTGAAGAATTTCATAAACCAAGTTCTGTATCTTTGCTCGTTTCAAAGAAGCTTCCTGGGGTGGAAACCAATTGCGGTTGAGCTGGCACATCAAAAACAAATTAACAGTTCACCAAATAAACACCAACACATCAACAGGGTGGTAGACCAATTGGGGAGGTTCTGGGCTCGTGCATCCTAAGAGGGAGCGAGTTCGATCTCCTCAAGCTACCATCATCCTGTGGGATAGGAAACTGCACCTCCTGGGATGCGGGTGGATTTTCCTGGGCCCAATTGAGCCCAGGAATATCACCCAGTCAAAAGAATAAAAAACACCCACATTAAAAAAAAAAACATCCCAACTCAGATTTTCACCAGTAAATGGCGCTAATTAAAATGCATGATGAAACAACTTACAAACAATGAAAACCTTGTTATTTTAAAAGGGCTAAAGTTAGCAGGAGCTTCCTCAAGAAAACATTCTGCATAATGGAGCAAAAAGAGCCCGCAATCGAAACAATTTTCCTGTTGCGGCAGCTGAATCACAAGGTAATAAGAAGTTCAATGTTATTTTTGAATTGAATGAACTGAAAACTACAAATCAATCAAAATTCTATCTAAGATGGAAAACACTGGTGTTGAGAAAATCAGACCAGTGACTAAATCAAAATAATTACTGTTTCACACAGTAGTTCACTGATTGAGCTAGTGATTGAACCACTGTCAAACAACTATTGAACCGATGATATCATAAATATATTGTATATATTACTAAAATTAAAAATAATTTTTAAATATTATACAAATATAAATAGTAATATAAGCAAAGACAAATATATAATATTTAAATTTTATGGATATACTCATAATTATTAAATCATGATTTAAATCGAGAATTAAAATAATTTATTTGTAAATCAAAAATTGAGAATCGAATCGTGAATCAAATTTTTTGTGATGTTTTTATGTTAACTAATTCATATTTTCTACAGTTAACTTTTTTTTTATATTTTAGTTTTTATTTTTATGATTTTTTTGATATTTTATTATTTTTTCTAGTTAAATTCATAATATCAAATATTAGAGTTATTTTTTTTCACGTTTTTAATTCTTATAGTTGATAATTTTTTTTTGGTATTTTAATTTTTATTTTTATAATTTTTTTGAGATATTGATTCCTTGAGAATTGATTTTAAATCGATTTATGTGAATCAATTCATAATTCAGCGATTCAGTCTTTGATTCATGCATATTTTCGATTCTTTTAAAGAGTCAGATTGTTTATCCCATGAATTATAAGTCGAATCGTGAATCATACGATTTTGATAACAGTGAATATACTAGAAATAAAATTAAAAAATCAATAAAAATATAAAAATTATTTAAAATTCATACAAATAATTTTAAAAACTTTAAATAATATAAGTTTTGGCAATAGAGAAAGCGCATGTTTCTGTTTCCAACGTGACCAAGAGAAATTTTAAGATAAATAAATAATAATACTAATACGAAAACATTTTTTTTGTGTCTACGAGAAATGAAAAATTAGGGTTTCAGGATAATCCAAAACCTTTTTGTCAAAAAAAAAAAAAACTGTCGCCAAAATTCCAGTGATTGTGAGTCATTGTGGCATCAACATCATCAACAAAGTGGTCGTTAATGCCTGCACAACACTTTCATTGTTTTTGACTTTTTATTCCTTTCTGTTCTTTTTTGTCGTACACAGTGAGTGAGTGAAACTGTGAGTGCTGGCATAGTGGGCGTGCCCTCTCCCTCTAGGGTTCATAGCCCTTACCCACGCATACACCCTTAATGTTTAATAACTTAGGATACAAAACATTGATACAATATTACAATTCTAAGATAAATAAATAAACCTAATACAACAACAACAAACAAATAGACCTTTATTGTAGTTTTCTTTTTTATTATTTTTATTTTTTATATTTTTGTTGAGTACCTGACATGTGCGCTACACCAATTATTTTTTTTCAATATACAAAGATATTTGATATATAAAATTTTTATAGTATTACATTCATACTTTTATTATTATATTGTTCTAACATAATATCAGAACTCAGTTAAAACAAAAAAAAAAAAAAAAAAAAAACAAAAGCATTATTTTTTTTCAACAGCAGGGGAGCATAATGGTGACAGCAAAGGGCACAAGGTGGTGGTAGTTGAGGGAAAGTGGCGGTGTTAGCAGATGCTGTGCAATGGTGGCAGCAAAGGCGCACAGTGGTGGCAGCTAGCACACACAATAGTGGCAGCAGAGGAGCACGCAGATGGAGGAAAAAATCATGCATGCCAATAAGTGCATGATTAAGCATAGTGGTGGTGTATGTGTTCTTTGAGCGGCAACCTAGGTGACATACAATGATGTATGGCTGTGTAAGGTGGTGTTTTTGAGCATAGACCCTAACTAAGAATTAAACAGATTTATAAAAAACATAATTAGAATTTACAAAAAAAAAACCTAAATGGTGCACTTTTTTTAGATGGAGGAACCATAATTTTGTGACACATTATATAAAGAGATTATTAATACATAGATATAGGAGAACAACAATTCAATATATCTACTACAAGATGATAAGTCACAGCAATTATAATTATTTATTATTATATCTACAGAATAAACTTAAAAAAATACACAATATTAAAGAAAACCAAATTATTTATCGAAGCAATGCAAGAGATTTTAATAAAATATACTCACCATGATACTTATACTTACTAGAGAGCAGTAAAAACAACTTATCTCTAGAGCAGCAACAAATCATTCTATTCTTTTAGATATTATAAATTATTTAACTAGTACCATCACTATAAACTCTTAGATCATAGACATAGCATATTCAAAAATTATATAATATGATAATATCTAGTTGAGTCAATATTACTATCCCACATCTTATTTATTCACGATTGACCTATTAATTTATTCTTGGTGAATTATCTTCCAAAATAATTCAGATCTAACTTTTTTTACTTACATTAATATTTATTTACAATATTAAGATAAACAAAAAAAGACTATTTGAAATTGAGCAAAATATAATATAAGTTATTTTTCCATGATAAAATTTTTTCCAATATATTTGAGTGTGTATGATCATTTATTTGTGCATTATTAGTTAAGTCAATCATCCCTGATCAAATTTAGAATATTTTATATCAGTCATAAAAATATTTCAACTTAAGAGTGAGCGACATGTTAATTAAAAAAATTTTATTAGAATTTTTTATCATACATGCTAGTTTGACTTGAATAGTAAATCGTTCAATCTGATAAAATCAAATATATAAAAATATAGTAGAAATATGATCAGAGAGATTTAAATATCTGATCATTTTTGGTAATTATAATTTACGATTTAGATAAATATCTCTTTTGAGATTAACAATCTTTTTTCTATGTTTAAAGTTTTTTATTAAATGATAAAAAAATAATTTTATAAAAATATTAAAAAATTAGCACATGCTGATATATTAAAATAAATATCTAATCATTTTAATACTTACTATATGTATCATTGAACCATACATCATATTTTATATTTCAACATACCCAAATAAATTGGGATTGCTAAAATGAATAATAATTATTTAATTTTGACATTCGGACAATCCTACATGTGAAGAGCATTTTAAAATATTTTAAAAAAATTTAATTTCTATCACATTCTATCTCATCATTCAGATATTCTCTTATATTTTTTCTCAGCATATACCTTTCTAAATCATATATCATGGAGAGTGCCTATTTAACTTATCTTTCATTATTTTTAAATATATATATTTTTCTTCAATCAATTTCTAGGAGTCGTACGTTAGCATGAAAGACAATAAGATGTGTCCTCATTAGATATTTGAGCACAAAAAAAAATACACATATTTTAACATGAGACTAATATGATTTTAATAAGTGAAGATATTATTTTTTAAAAAACTAACTTGGTATCCAAAGAAGATTGTGCATCAAGAATTTGCACCAAAATCAATTATTATTCTTCCCTTACCTATGAACATGATTTGACAATCAATTAGTAAATATAATCATCAATAAGCTACATTTGAGTATATTAATACTTAATATGATATTACTCCCATAAAATAATCATATAAACTATGATATTCAAAATATATTTTATTTGAAGAGAGTTATGTTTCCCAAATAGGGCGATCTTCAAGCTCTAATTACATGATAATCTACAAGTCTTCATCAACACAAATTCACATTGAGTTGATAACCTAGAAGCTTGACCACTCAGGAGTTAAAACTTATAGTCTATACTAGGAGAGATATATACCCCATCATGCTCAAACTGAAAAAAAAAAAATCTTAACAAGAAATCAAATAATTATTCTGCCAATCCCTCTCAACTTAATCTTCAAATTGCTCTTTAGAAGGAATGAACAAAAGAATTATACTCAACACTCAAGTTTACACATTTTTTTGTATGATTGCCTAGTTCATTTTCATTTATTTATTTTATTATTTATTTTAATAATACTAGGATATGCAAGTCACTTTCTGGGATATTATTTAATATAGAAAAATGCTTGGCCATAATAAAATATATAGATGTCACTCTAATTAGACTTAAAAATTAGTACCAAGATCATCAAGACATATTATTTGTTAGAAGTAAATATTTACTATAAAGATAAATCCAAATGAAGAAGTAGATCAACTCCTAATGAGATTTATATTGAGAGAATTCATCTAAACATTTGGTATAAAATATTAGGACACTTACTCTCTACTGACATGACACGTTAGTTGGCTGTGACCAATGGCTAGCACCATAACATGTTAGGGGGCTATGGCCTTTGGGTTGTGGCCAATGGCTGGCACAATCATGTCAGTGCAGGCCAACCCAACATGACTAGATTAGAACTAACATGTCATGAAATGACCAATTTAAAAAAGCATGCCAGTGAGCCATGCAAGATAGAACTAAAATATGGCAATATCAACATGACACAATATAAGCACCTATTTTATGTTGTGTATGACACGACACAGTGACCCATCTGGGTCACCAAAATTTTGGCACAACTCATTAAAACCTCTAGTGCTACAACATACTTCGATTAGTTTTGATAGACTTTGCTTCTAATGTAATCATTTCAATAAATTATATTACTTATAAAAAAAATCATATGAAAGAATAATTATTTGATTATGAATAGATAATATATGTTATCTACAATCAATATAGTTAAATATTTCATAAATTTTTCATAATAGATTCATATTAATGCAACTCATTATTTATTGAGGTATGTGAATAAATTGTCAAGACTTAAAATTTATTTCAAAAATTATTAACAATTTCAATTGGCTGAGAATTTAAATTCATGTTGAACACTAACATATACCAATATATAAGGTTTATGAAAATATTTGTATATTTTTCTTAAAAATAATCTTGTTTTTTAAAAAAATTAGAGAAATAATTATTTCTAAATCTAGAAAAAAAAATCAATAACAATAACAATAATTACTTGCAAAATACTTCTCTCATTATCATTTATTATTATAGTCTAACAACAAGATATGTTAACTCTAATTAAATATTTTATGAATAAACAAAATACATAGAAATGAATTACTTCTTTAAAAAAAATTTCATGATGAAACTATTATTATATCATAAATTTAGTCAACATACAAACTAGCAAACATCTTTATGAAGAACTTGAAAATGTCTCATCCTATATCTTGTTCTTCCAATCATGGTGTTTATAAACTTAGACACACTAACTTGATAAGAAGAGTTACAATTTTATTTTTATTATTATTTTTGTATTTTTGGTTGACATGCCAAATGGTGTTAAATATTTTTTTTTTTTGAGTTATAAGGTTATGCCTTAATAGATGTTTCACTTGTTCTGGATGTAAATTTTTCTTCATACACAGATAATCTAATTGATTCTACTAGATATGTGAAGATCACAATAAAGCTCAATCATCAAATATACTTGCACATTTTATAACAATAATTATCTCAAAGAAAAATAAAATAAAGATAATTTTTTCTAGATCAAGTATAAAAATAAAATATTAAATTATTACAATAGTTTTTTATCTTTTTCTATGAATAAATAATTCCATCTTATAAAACTAAGTGCAATATTGAATCTACTATATTAACATCTTAAGACAATTCAAATATAATGATATTAGTTATTTGTTAAATCATTTGAATCAAATACTTGATGAGTTATGTTTCAATTTTTTGACTAATAACTCTATTTTATTATAGTCAATCAACATGTCAATATTTGTAATCTAGCTTTTCACGAGTAACCAACAAAATATCAAGGTTGACACACTTCATCTAGGAAAATATTATTTTAAATGTTACACTGCCATATTTTTTTTATCATAGAGAAAAAGTAAACCAAGACAAGACCACCCAAATAAATAATTATACTTGATTTAAAGTTGTATCTGACTCATTATTCTATTAGTAGAGCCAATATTTTCGTTGCATTGAGATAATGGAAATTGGCCAGCAGAGTGAAACAGAAAGTAAGGAAGAAATGGTTTTACAAATCGAGATAACACTAACAATACTAGTACCAACAGAGCAGACCAACAATGATGGATAACTAACGGTGTGCAGAAAATGTTTACCAAAAATATTCTTTCAAAAATAACATTACCTCAAGTGGGACAAACCGTAATTCCAAGAACTTGGATGACAAATCATTAACCACCTCAATATGCCTTGCTTTCCATTCTTCACATAAGTAACTGCCATGTCATCAAAAGTAGATTACTTATCAAATTATCATGAGACAAGTGTTGATGCGTTATAACAGAAGTGCTTCAACAATTTTATATAAGTGCTTCAACAAGCTTATGTGTTTACAACATGTGTTTGTCAAATCAACTTTCAAAGTAACACAAGCAATCCTCAATAATTCTTCATATGTTGGTACTCTTCGTAAGCACAATACCCTTACCAAGGCTCCCTTCAAAATGGTACACGTTTTCATTTTGCAGCCAACCTCCTACATCTAGGGGCATTACTCCCATTTTGTCAATCACTATATCAAAAGATAATTTAATTATTCATAAAAATGATACAATTAGTCAATTAATATGATTCTCTATACTTGGCTCTCGCTAAGTTTTATATATAAATAACTTAATTATCAGTAGTTGGGTTCAACTTTTGAATTTTAAATATGAACTTTCCACTAATTCTATCAATCTTTTCAACATGAATTTTCACTAATCCTTACTCTAAGAATTTTTTTTTTCTCTCACAACCAAATAATATTAATAATAGCATACTTTCATTCAATCTTATCATAATGAATTTTGGGATTTCTCTCTGTTTCTCTTAGCTCATTTGCAGTAATGGATGTACTTATTGATGAAGAATGCAAGTGATGACTTTGTGTGTGACGATTTCATATAAACTACCAATGATATCTCACGATGAGGAAATCTTCAACTCTTTAATGTAGAGAGTTGACTATGTGAAACATAGAGAACCAACACTAAGTTTTTCAGAGAGAAATAAATAAGGATATTTTAGTCTTAACATGGCTAGTTTTATGGTTTTAAAACAACAAAGGCCATTTGCCAAATTTTAGTATTTTTAGACCCCCTTTACCCAAATATCCCTTTTTTTAATCAATAGTATCCACTTTAAATATACTGATCCCATCATCAATAATTGCTACAACCATATCTTCTTTTATATAATTTATCATGTCCTTCAACAAATTGTGTAAGAGCTTTATTATTTGTATGTAATGGAATGCATCATCCAAGTTCATAAAGTCCATCATACTTATTAAATATACTTTGCAATTAATGATGTTTAATTTTGTTGATCTAGTTCATTCATCATGCATAATTGTTCATTCGCAATTCTTTTATTTCTCTTAGATATTGGTATAAATCTCTACATCCATATGCTTCCGTGTCCAAGTAATTGTGTTTAATTTCATATAAAGATTATGATTACACACCAATACTTAAAATTCATATATACTAAAATCAATGTAAGAATACAAAATGAATGCATACTTTGCATATTGTAATACATAACACTAGCATCACTATAGTAACTGCCCATTTATAATGGAACAACAATCATTATCCTAAATTATGAAACATATTCTTATCAATGAAGAACATACAAATCAACTATCTTATTATATCCTTGAATGCATCACGTTTGAAAATTATAGAAAACATAACCCACATTAACAAAAAACTCATTAGTGATAAAAATTGTACCAGTGGGCTCTCATAATATAAAAGAAAAAAACTTGTTTATAAATAGAAAAAAAAATTATAGGATCAGTGCACATATTGAGTGCTCTCATCATAAAGTAAAATAGACTAAAAACAATAAAAATATTTTAATATTTCTTGTCATTATGTTCATGTGATGATGTATTCAATTATGTAGCTGCATCATTTAATGATGGATTCAATTATCTAACACTAATGTGACACTTATAATTGTTTGGATAAAATGAATGGCAAGATTCGCCTGTTCTTTTCTCTCATAAAAATTTCTTCTTCTTGAAGATTTCATTTATTAACTAGTAATGGTGTAACTATATTTTAATTAACACGATACTCATGATGCATATCAGTAGCATATAAATATGTATCATCATCATCATCATCATCATTTTCTCCTCATTAATGAGTATTAGTATTTTTTCTTATAACACTCATTATTCAATATGAATTTCTTTTATATTCATAGATTTCTTTGCTTTTGGCAGAAATGAAATACAAAAGATTCATGATAAGTCATGGATTCTTTTTCAAAAAATCACAATTTATAGAGATGAGTATGAAAAGATCCTATATAGATATGTTATAGATATTATGGCTATTTTAACATCTCTTGTTACTCCCAACTTATGGATAATTGAACCTAAAGAAAACAATCATGTTAAGATGATTCCATTTGTTCACATTTTTTAATAGTATCATTGGTGTTATTATAACCAATAGTGAGATCAATTAGGTTATTACTTATAAAAATATTAATTTAGAATCTCTTACTTTGTTTCCTATTTTGTATGTACATTGATTTGAATTGATATTGAGATCATACCTAATGTACAAAACTCGCATATTAGCAAGGGATCTAAGATAGATAAATATGCAGACAATGCTACACTAAAAAGTCAAAAAAAAAAACTATGTTACATAGTTTCAAACTTGAGATATATTTCATTTGGACAAAAATACATATCATCGTATCGAGACATGAGCTACAACATATGTATCTAATACAAAGACTTCTCAAATGATACATTACCCTTGTATTATTCATACCAAATATATTAAACTTCAAAATTTTTATAAGATCCCATGAATTAATATTATGCAATTATGCATATATATTTAATTTAAATAAGTTTATTAATAGTGAGTCGCATTATGAAATAATTTAATTTGAATAACATTTTTTTCCTTCTTGATATAATTTTGCAAGATTTAAATAATTTCAAAAATATTTAATGCAGAATTGAACATCACAACTTTGATCAATCTGCACTATCAAAAAACATACTAATTGTTTTCTTACTTTTGATCTTTGTCATATTCATTCTCAATTTGATCATCTTTAATTGGCCACAATGAGATGCATAGATCAAAATATAAAAGAAATTTTCTCTCATGACTATGAAGAATATTAACTAGAAACATATATTACACCTTATTTGATATCACTATGAAACTAGTAGAGACTCAGTCTATTTGATTCATACATAAATTTTTCCAAGCAAAATAAAAACTCAATAAAATATAGTCATGTGATAACAAAATATTAAAAATCAAATCATTCTATATATTTAATTTTTTTATCTAAGTATACTCCAAAATAAAGTAATTAAAAAAATAAAATTTTGATTGAAATCATTAAATATATCTTTTTTTGTTCTCAATGTATGATATCATTTCATATTGGATATGTCAGAGATAAAAAGAATAGTATGCTAGTTAAGTATTCAAGTATACATATATTGTGATATACCTCTTTTAAACTTGAAAAATAATACTTATGATTATTAGGTGTACATCATATGGCTACTTGAATTTGAATACTCATCATCCCATTATTCCACACCTAAAATATATAGAATGATTATTAGCACAAAAATCATATTATTTGAAACAAATTTTCTTTAAAAATTTATTTTAGGTTGTTGAGAATAAATAGCTATTGAGAATTTTGTATATTTCAAGCTTAATTGAAACTCACATAGAAGATCAAGCGGCACATATATCTTCCACTAGTCAATTTTGAAGAATGTTAAAACACTCTATGAAAAAATTTTAATAATTAATTATTTACTTATTTTGTAAAATCAATGAGTTGAGGACTTTATTTTATTAAAAATAAAAGAAAATATATTAATAAAATAATTTCTCCAATAAAATTCTCACGTTATAGTTATTGCATAGTCACACTTGTAGAACCCTAAGAGTCATGAGAGTGAAATATTAGACACCTATTCATTATGAATCATTTTGATTAATATTTAGTTGGACCTTCCACTAAATTATACCAGACACTTGTTAGATGAACTCCCTAAAATTAAATCAGATGATTAATTAGTGATTGATGTATGGTTACTAATTTATTTTTGAGAGTTGATTGATCCAAATATGACCAACATATTTAGTTCCTTTCACATGTGTAAGAAAATTTCAAACTTGGTTACATAAATGCAATCTTCGATGTTTAGTTTATAAGATAAAATTACTCAATATTTAAAATATAGATAAACTAAAAAGGATGAGATGACTCACTATATAACTTAGATATAATTGTGTGAGAGGATTAATGAAATTATACAAGTATTGAAAGACATGACTATATAAAAGAGATTAGATTACCATATTCGCAATATTTTAAATTCTTATTTGTTGAGGGAGAAATATACTATTGTGTGGACATAGATCCTTAGAGTAAAGATATTTCATATTTCTAAGAGATTTATCAAATGATAATTTAGACATCTACAACTACACTTAGACCTAACAGAGTTAGAGTGATCAGCAGAACTACTATAACAAATTCTCTGCACGATGACAATGAGAGAAATGAGAGAAATGTGAGAGACACTTCTAGATGAAGTTTTATTAGAGATTGAGAAGTGTTGAACTTTATATCCTAGCTCGTGAAAAATATTTCGAGAATCAGATATTATACAATAAACTATAGATTTAACTCAGACCAAAACTTCTACATGTAGACTTGTGAGTTATGTTACACTTTTTCAGTATAAATATTCCAAATTTCTTTCCATAAAAGCTATTAACTTCATTATAAACACTTAAGTTATAAACGCATGGATCAATACCCATATCATGATTGATCATATTTTTTTTTGAGTTTGAGACATTTGCTATTATAGTACACAATAGCATCATAGTATGAGTCATAGGGTATAAGAACATTAATATTGGATATATTCATTTGACATTTTTTTTTGTAAATAAATTTTATAATTATTTATTTTCAATTAGATACTTCAATAAATAATTGAATTAGAATGATGTGTTTTTTTAATTATATTTTATACATGATCAACAGACAAAAAAATTATAGAGTCAACCATGAAGGGAATGATGTTCATTAACTACATGACATGTCGAATACGAAAACATATTAAAATTTCTTATATGACATTTTAAGAGTGTTATTTGAGATTCATCTTATGTAATTCATTGACATGTTGCGATACTCTGTCGGACGACTATACATAATAACATAAGATATTTTATTACTTATATTTATAATTATACTAGGTAAGTAATATTATTTATTTTTACAAAAAATTCCAAATTTAAATATTTGTATGAAATTTTATCATATGTTAAAAATATAATTCAAGGTGGGTTATAATATTAAAATATTAAATAATAATTCTTTATAATATATTTCATATTAATTTTTTCTTTTCTTTGAGGATCAAATTATTTATCAAATATGTTTGAAAGAAATGGTATTAACTAATAATTTTCTAATTAATCAAATATTATTTTTTGTTTTATCAAGTCATATCCGATATCATTTTTCTATATAGAAAAAATGATTTTTCATCTGTCATTTATAATTTTTAAGGGTGCTTGCCTTGTTTAGTATATCTCTCATAGTTGAGAAAATATAGTTGCTTATGTTAATGAGTGTGTCTTCTTTGTGTACTCCAACGCTCAAAAATGGTACAATAAGTGGCAAATGGGCTAGGTAGACCAGGCACCACCCGATGCCCGGCCTTGTACATCAGTGTCAGGCCCGGCATAGCAAGGTCCAGAATCATGTCTCATGCTGGGCCATCCCATGGCACGCCCATGTACCTGGCCTAGTGGCACGATAAACTGGTCAGGGTGACCACCATACAAGCACAATCTGAATTTTTTATTAACTGGTTAGACCATGACCTCGTGCCCGAGATGAGACAGGGTAAAAAATTAGATCATCTCATCAAGGGGTGGTCTATTTATTTTAAAAAATCAGCCATGTGGCTGACAAGATTCTTTCCCAGCATGCAAAAGAATCATATTCCCGTCAGTAAGGCATGACTGTGGACTGAGCCATTGTGCCATGCTGTGCACAGCACGGCAAGGCAGCACGGCCATGCTTTAAAAACCCATTTGACACCTCTGTAACATATACTACTTACAACTTACAAGAATCCAAAAAGATCATTAAGAGTATGGATGTGTCAATCTTTGAGGATATATTATTTTTTCAAAAAATTAATCCAAGATGCACATTAAGACATCATAGTGATAAGATTGTTCCCTTTGTCTAGTTGCAACCTCTCACAAAGTTTCAACAACACATACTCATACACCTAATACTATTAGCATGATTAGTCTTGAAAAGAATAATGACACAAATTGGCATCTCATTAAACAATAATTCTATTTAGACCCTTAGTTGTGTGATTCATGAGCTGCAGCATAATGTGAGTGTCACATAGGACACAAAATATAAGTCTACATAAGATAGAAGGAAAAATGTTGAGAAGACATTCCCAACTTAAAAATGTATCCTAGATGGATACATATGCAACTTTTCACAGTCAAATCATATGTCATATCAGTTAATCAAGTTCAGAGTAGTGATTTGAACAATTTGATTGTTCTACAAAAGAAAGCAACGATATATTTAACCTGTCACCTACTAATTAAGATATATTTTTTATTCTCATTTTGATAATATGTATTCTAATTTTTGACCTGCTCTTAATAGTTATAAGATCTCTAATATCTTTTCTAAGATATTTAATTATTCATTATGATGATATATCATGCTAGATAAACACAATGCAATCACTTTCATTTATATACGTGATCTTGTTTGGAAGTCTCCAATTAAGCTTTAGTGAGGAATAAGTTGGTGTATTTGATTAATACAAGATTTAAATTGAAGGTTGCTCGATTTAATTTCAACACTGAGTTGATAGCCAAGAAATTTACACTAACTTATTGTGTGAATTATTAAGATATTTTTTTTCAAATGAACAATTTATTATATTTACAGGTGAACAACATATCATTGAATGTGAGAAATGCATTCTCCATTGTGATTTTAAAGAAGAGATATTTACACATCAGCAATTAAGTACTACCCTTTTAGAAAAAGCAAATATAAAGTGTAGAAAGCAAAATACTCTTTATGACCAAAAATGGGAAAATATATATATATTTTTGATCAGTAATTAATGCATGTGTTTCTCATCATCTTCTCGTGCTACCTTCTATTTATTTTCATCCAAATATGATAGACAGTGGTTAAAAATACCACTTTCTGTCTAATATTCCTTGGGGAATTTCTATCATATACCTTGCACATGTGCTTCAGAGTTCTAGGAATAGATGACATTCATTTTGACATTACAATTCAATATTTTGTATCAACTCAAATGGTGCAGCAAAACTCACGCATAAAGAAAATGTGGTCAGGGGTTTCAATATTATTGAAGAATTCACTACTCATATCATTCGGAACATTGGGTAATTAAGTTTTAGTTCTAAGACTTCCATGCTTAACCAATCAAAACAAGACAACATGCTTAGGAATATAAATTTTAGCCTAAATTGCCTTTGTTCAATTTTGTAGTATGCTCTAATTGATCCCAAATCATTTAATCTTCGTATGACTTCCGAGATGCCCATAGTTATTTAAGGCGCAAGGTGCACTGAGGTGCAAAAGCCTTTTGGGATCTTAAGGCGCAAGGCGCACTTGAGGCGCGAGTTTTTTTATTTGAGACGTACCTAACCTAATACACATAAAAATTATACATTTTACTAAATATAGTATTTAATTTTCATCTAATAATAAACTAAAAAATATCAAAGATAAAAATCAAATATTAATAGTGCTCCTATCATCCAAATATTCAAAGTTTCAAAACAAAATAACAAACATTCAAAATTCTAAAACAAAATAAACATTCATGTATCTACATCTAAATCTAAATTAAGAAAGTCTTCATCAATATCATCCCCATCATCAATCTTTCACTCTCCATCTTCCTCTCCCGCTGATTAGATCATCTCTTCATCTTCATCAATCAAAGCAATAGTAGGAGTATATTTAAAGCTAGATGGTCTTGACTTTGGTTTTTGTGTTTGTGTTTTGCTTGGTTTAGCTCTTGTATAAACCCTAAGCTCCTCAGCTCCACTAGCTCTTGCAACATCACCCCATGTTAAATCATCACCTTCAAACACCAAATCATCTTCTGCAACACCTTTATCTTCCATTCTTCCCATCAATCAAAAAATACCCAGCTGAATGCAAAGGCCGATGAAGTCGAACCTCCCACCCCCTATCAATGATTTCCATGATTTCCCTATACTTCTCGTTATTCCCATTAAAGTTTTTGATGATGATGATTTCGCCCTTTTCATGGATATGGACACGGGGATACGACACGACAGGATAGGGGGACACGATAAATTTCAAAAAACTAGCATATGGATACGACTAGGATACGGCATGAAAAAAAAAATAAATACAAATATTATCCATTAACAGAAATTTAAATAAATAAAAAAAATACTCAAACATTATTTTTACAAACATTACAACTCATTTTATTGTATAATTCTGCATGAAAAAAAATTATGCATTTTAAATAATCTATATTATTTCAAAATTAATTTAATCTAATTTTTTTTCCATCAATACTATAATACAATTTTCATTATATTTTCATTATTTACATATTACATTAATTTATTTAAAATAAATTATATAACAAAAACTATTATACTTACATATTATATATTACTAAATATTACATACTACAAAAAATATTCATATTTATATATTCATATTTTAATATTGTATATTTATTATTATTCTTAAAATCATATATTTAAAATTAAATTAAATTATTTGTTTATTATATTTCCATATATATTAAACAAACAATAATAATTAAAATATAAAAAAAATATATTTAAACCCTCTAACCCCTGCCCCATCCTGTTATTGTATTTAAAATAATTAAAATTATACTTTGAACCCCCCCTCCCGTTACAGCTTCCAACACCCCCCCCATTACAGATTATGGAATTAGGTTACCTTAGGTACTATCGGCGTCTCGCCGGTGTGCTCCTCGTCCTCAGCTTCCAACTTCTCTCCCCTCCCTATTAGCCACGTCAGAATCATAAAAACGTGTCAGTTTGGTAATCGACGCGTAGGTTTCGTAACTGCGCCTCGCCTGAACCGAGGCGTTTTTCCCATGAGTGGTGATGCTTGAGCTTTAAGCGCGCCTCAGGCACGCCTTTCATAACTATGATGAATGTAGACATAAATTTGATTCTAATTGAGAAGTAGACACACACTAGATGACAATTTACCTTCTTAGCTTGCTTCTACGTTTCCCCTTTAAAAGGATAGTTGAACTTGTGATTTCAAACAAACTTGAATTTGTTTGAATTTGTTTAAGCAGGACTCACCCTCAATAGCATTTCATATTTGAATTTATTTTCAAGTGAGGCCCACCCATAAACCTAATTCTTAAAAAAGATCTTTGTAATTATTTTGTTCCTCAACTTCAATAAGTTATTTAAAATACTACTAGATAAATGGGTACGATAGGACATAACAAAAGGAGTATTGAGTTTCACTCTCTATGAAGAAATGCTTTACTTTTATAGTTGCTTTCCTTGTTAGCTTTACACAAAACATAGAAAAATAAAATGGAATTTGCCTAGACAATCATTTAAAAAATGAAAAAGTATATATCATGTTATTTATATCAAACTAAAGGTAAATAAAAAATAAAGAATGATGAATATTAGTTCAAAACATGTCAAAGAAAAATAATTAACTTACGGATTATACTTTTTAAACTATTTTTAAGTACTACCTCAACCAATTATTTAAAATAGTATTTACATTTAGTTAAAAAAGTACCTTAACTTTAAAACCAATTATTTTTCTTAACATGTCTTGAACCATATATTTTACATTCTTCATACTTTTTCATACAAAATTATTCTCACTTTCATTCTTTCGACAACCAAAAATCAAACTACATTTTTATTAATCTTTAAAATCTGAATCTCATTAAGGTGTTGTATGATTAATCAAAAAGCACATGAAATAGCCTAACATTATGATTCTCCACTGATGACAATATATCTCAATTCCAACAAGAAGTTCTAAAAATAATAATAATAAAATAATAATAATTAGGACATGTCACTTAGAGTGGGTCAGTATAACGCTACACTTGAAAACAACTACAACTTGAAAATAACTACTTGATTGAAGATTGGTCTACTTACAATAATCTTATTCGATTTATTATTGAAATAAAAACAAACATTTATTTTATTTATGAATAATTAATTTATTTGTGTAAGCTAGAAAATAAATATAATTGAAATTTTAATTTATAAATTGATAAATTTTTAAATTAACTATTTAAATTAACTAATACAAATTTAAATAAAAAAATATTAGGATTTAATAAAATTAGTTATTATAAATTTACATTATAAAAGTTATAAATATATTCTATATTCTCATACTTAATTATCATATACTAATTTTATTTGGAACGTTTATGCTCATGTTGGTGAAATCTATACTATCCATGTTATAATCTCATCTCTACCAGTTCATTTAAAAAAAAGAAAACCCTAAGAGATCTCCTTTTCTTTTTTGTGGACGCCGCACATTCTTCTTTATTCTTCCTATATTTTCTTCCATGTTCATTCCATGATTATCCCCCTCGGCTTATAAATGAAGAATCTAAATTTATGGATCTTTATCTAAACCCTAAGGTAATATTTACTTTTTTTTTTTTGGCAAAAATTCATGGATCTTTATTGTTCATGAAGTATCTAAATTGGCTCAGATTTTTGTTTAGATTTTCATTAGAATCTATAAACCATTGTTTCTTTCTTTACCTTGTTATGTTTTGGTAAAAATTGAATATTATTTTTCTAATCTTTGTAAACATATCTAATTTTCTATGTGACAGAAAAAAATTCCTAAGTTTCAAGAGATGTTGAGAAAGTGGGAATTGTTAGTTCATAATAAATTAGTTCTATTTAGCATTTTATCGTGGGTTGTTTGTAAGATCCAAATGAGCCCTCAGTATCTGATTGAGGGAAAGTTTTCTTTCTTGTATGTTGGATATTTTAGAGCTCCATTTGGACCTCAAGAAAGAGTTGTTCTAGCTACTTAAGAAATTTCCAGTGGTCTTAGGACCATTGAACTTCATTAGATTTATACGTGCAAGTATTCGATCAAATACGAGAGAGATTATTAATAAGCATGATACTCATATTAACCACATGATGAAGAGTTGGTCATTTAACAATGATTATGCCATTTGATTAAGGTATAATAATCAACTATAATTATCACGTTAAATTTTGAACAAGTTTTTATGTCTATTTATTATCAATACCATTTAGCTCTTACTAGTATTTTAAAACTAGAGATTTAATATTTGTTTCTCCAGCATTAGCTATTTAAACTCTTTCTTTACTTCATTGAAATTTAACCCTACTTTAAGAGCCACATTCAAGATTTCTAATGCTCAAACTCAATTACCTCTTATAGACTAATAATAAATCGAATTTTATGGGTTGTTTTTGTTTTAACACCAATAGATAATTACCTAAATGAGTTAAAAAATAAAATCCCATATGACCTCTCTTTCCTCTCTTGCCTCATTTTATTATCTAATTATCTCTTATAATTTATAATTAAAAAAAAAACAATCAGTTTTATCCATCTTACGAAAAATTAGAACAAATCATAATTTTTTTTCTATTTCTACGTTTATTTCTCAGACATGGTATTCATTTATTTTAGGTGAAGAAAAAAAAAATCATTTGTTATATGATTCATCTCGCTGTCTGATCTTGAGATGAATTCTAACTTCTTTTTATCGCAAGTGAAGTTTGTAATTAAAAAATATAATTCTTCAATTTCTTAGAAAAATTATCTCCTCTCTTATCTTCTTCCATGAGATTTTAATTCAACACCTGGGTGAAAAGAATAGACTGAGCTAGATATCACAAAATTAAACTAAATACAAGATTCACAAGGCTAATAAAAGATAATGGGTGATTAATTAGACATAGAGTTGTTTTTTTAACCCAATAAAGATTTCAAAACCCCCAAAAATATTCGTATATATATTTTGTAACTATCATTTTTGAATTAGTTCAGCAAATTCATTTTTTGAATCAAATTCATTTCAAACAGGTTCTGAAGCTCGCCAAAGAGATTTCCGAAGAAATTCCGGCAAAACTTTGGGAGCACATTCTAAGGCCAAAACGTGAACGAGATTCGATGAAATTTGGATAGTAGCTCGGCATTAAGATAAACTTCATTTCTATATAATTATTAATAGTATAATTTGTTAATATTACTGACAGCGCCGTCACATGCTTCCAAACGGCATGACTTTTTTTAATTTCTGAGCGAAAAAAAATAAATTTGCGTCAGCTGCCACGGGGTGAAGAGTACCACCGAGCTACTAAAAATTATACTAAAAAAATTGGTGGAGTGGTCGGACCATGCAGGGGTACGGTCGGTTTGGACGTGGTCAAACCAGGCAGCCTTTTCTGGCCGGTTGATTGGGCTCAATTGGGCGACCAATTACTGTACAAGGCCACTGGGTCTTGTTTGTTGGTGGAGTGGGCCGAAAGGCCCTGTTTTTGGCCCATTGTCATCTATTTAGGCCGAAAGGCCACGGAATTTTGACCCTCACATCTTTAAAAGTGATCTTTACTAGCCTGTGACATGTAGAACAAACACCCAACCCACAGTATGGAGGAAAATGATTTCTGATTTTTTTAACTATCATTTTCAGAGTAGTTCAGCAAGTCCAACAAAACTTCAGGTGCACATTTGGAGGCCAAAACATGGATGGAATTCGACAAAATTTAGACAATCAGGAAATGAGGATTGATTCCTTTATCTATGTGTTTCACCTTCATAAATAATAAGTATGAGTTTTGTAATTTTTTATACCATCGATGGTATTAATTACTACTATTATGATCATATTTTAAGCAATCAGGAAAGAACTTTAGTAGACATAAATACATATAATTTATATGTCATTATGCTTTATGCTATTGTGATCTTATTTCAATATAAGATACACCAATAACTCTATGCTTGTAGATTAACACTTTATGCTTGTTAATGAATTTTTTGGATGATTGGTTTAGTAACCATCATAGGTATAGATTGGTAGAAATAAAAGAAGAGAATAAAACCATAAAGGTAGATCTAATAATAATAGTAGATCTTGGAAAGAATCTATTGATGAGATAAACATGTACCAGAGACCCAAGACATGACTCTCATGATACAATCACAAATTCATTCAGTACAACCATCACCTTCTCTAGAAGAACAGGCACCACAATAATTTAAAATTGGCACTACATCAACATCTATTGCTGATTCTATAAATGTTGAGGCCAATACTAATAGTGCTTCTAGATTTGACCCAAGAGATGTGATCCAATTGACAAAAGAGAGTATGATTTCATCAAATTAATATTCTTCTAATAATGCAAATAGAAGTAGATATTGTATTAACATGTCATAAAAATTACTATCCATTAATCTAGGAAATTTAGTCATAATTAATAAAATGTAATTAATTGATGTACCTATACACTAGAATACTCATAATTTTAAGTAATAAAAACTGGCAGAATTAAGCATAAAGAGCTAATTTGATTTTTTTTTTCTTTTATTTTTTTATATCAGCTAGTCAAACTCATCATCTTCATCATTTTTCTTAGGTTTCGCTAAAGCTTGAGCTATCCTATTAATTACACTAATCACTTAACCAGCATAAGAAGGCTCAAACACAAATACTTGTCCACACTGTATTTAGGTTTGGATAAAAATATATGTTCAAGACATTTTCGGTAAAATTTTAAGTCAATTACATTTAATTATCTAATCTATTCACGATTAATATCATTACCAAGAAAATGAATTCCTTATTTGTTTCGTATTATTAACTCTTTTTGATATTGAAACTAACAAAAAAATAATTTTCTTCATACGTTGTTGCCTCACGAAAAATGCTCATAGATGATAAAAGACTTTCGAACAGCGACTTCATGTGAATGAATATACTTAGAAGAACATTCCTCAAAACACTACGAATTTGTATTATGAGGGTTTTCAGGCAATATTTCTTTCAAATATATTATAATTTTTAAAATATAAAATGAGTTTCTACTAACTATTTATTTTTTTTTACAAATTTATAGAAATATTTTCGATAAAATCTAAAAATAAGCAACATAGTCAAGATTTTGTGGGAGAGACAGGAGCTATTATATACAAGAGGTTCATTTGAACTATTAAGATTGCCAAACAAATACCTACCTATATTTCTGGTGATATTTGGAAAGTAAAGAATGATGAATTCAATAAGCCTGAATACATAGCAAGAGCAAGATAAAACAAGCTAAATCAACAAACAAATATAACTGTCACTCAAACTGGAGGATCTATCACATATTCTTCACATGCGAAATGCACAGTTAAGTTTTAACTATAAGAAATTTTATTATAATAATATTTTAATTGTGCAATCACATTAATTATATACATTGTTTGTTTTGAACTCATAAGAACAAAGTTTAGGAAAGAAGCCTACATATTGTAAGTTATTTGTTCACAATCATACTAAAAGGAGTGATGACTCATTCGTCAATGAGAAAGCCAAAGCTTTGAATATTAGCATCTTTATTAAAATTTAATATTTTATTATATTAATAACTAATTATTTCAATACTAAATTTATAAATTCTAATGTGATGTATTATTGAGTGCAAGATGATTTCATCCGACTACGGGAGGAGATGTCCTAATCAGAAGAGGGGTTATTCGAATCTCAATCGGTTGATGATTATGAAATATTTGTTAAAATTGTTGGGAGAATCAATAAATCAAGACTATATGGTATTGGCTTAGAAATATCAATATTTTGTAGCAATGCCTTTTTTAGTGGCACTTCACCTGCAACTGGTCATAGCCATGAGTTAGAGGATTAATTACAACTTGTGCATGAAAAAAATAAGCTGTTACGTATTCAATTTTAAAGATTTGCAAGACTAGTACCAAAAAATACATGAGCAAAATAAAAAAAATACAAGAGCAAAACCAAAAAATACAAGAGTAAATGCGTAAACAATTGCAGGAGATGCAAAAATTGATCAGATGAAATCACAATTGATTACTTTTTTTTTTGTGGTGACAATGATCAGTAGCTGTATTTGACACTAATATTACCATTAGAGGTGTCAAAAGGGTCGGCCCGACTCATTTTTTTAGGGCACGAACGTGCTACCGTGCCGGGCCGGGCACGATTCCTGTACCGTGTCGTGCCCGGCCTGGCACGGTTTAAAAACATCCGGGCCCGGCACGGCCCATAGGCACGGCAGGCCGTGCCGTGCCGGGTAGGGAGTCGGGACCGCGTCTCGGGATCCAATCAGACCCGACCCACAGTATTTTTTTCGGGAGGGGCCGGTCACGCCCACGCGTGCCCGCGTGAAACCGGCACGAGAAGAACCCGTGTCGGCGTGCCGTGCCACGGCACGGCACGGCTCGTGCCTAACCCGGGCACGGCACGGGCCCGGGCACAGTTTAAAAACGTGCCGAGCCGGCCCAGGCACGGCCGAACTGTGCCGTGCTTCGTGCCAGGCTGGGCCGGCCCGGTTGACACCTCTAATTACCATTTTGTTATTTAAGAATATTATTGATTTTATAATTAATTAAAAGTATTATGTATTTCAACTTTTTTAATGATATCTATTAATTTAACTATTAAACTACATTCTAATGATTTCATATTAATTGAATTTGAATGATAATAAGATCGGTATGAAAAATACAGACATGCCAATAAAAAATATTAGTATATATAGACAGTATTTGAAAAAAAAAAATTAGTCTCGGATTAGAAATAAAGATAAAATTTGAGATCAAAAATTTAGTCTATGATCAGAGATCAAATTTGAGACTGAAAATTTTATCTATGATCAAAGGAATTTGATATCGAAAAATCCATCTTTAATTAGAAACGTAATCAAATCTATCTCTAATTAGAGATGGAAACAATCCGTCTCTATTCAAAGATAGAAGTTGAGATCAAGAATTTCAACTCTGATCAAAAAAATATGACTCTAATCCGTCTCTGATTATTGATGGAATTAAATCCATTTCTGATTAGAAACAATCAAATTCATCTCTGTTCTGGGATAAAATGTGAGACCGAAAATTTTGTCCCTAATAAAAAATGGAATCAATCTGACTCTAAACATGGACAAAATTTGAGACATAAATTTTGTCCCTAAACAGAGATCGAATTTGAGATTGAAATTTTGTCTCTGATCAAAGACTGAATTGGCATCGGGAATGATTAATTTGGAGATGGAAAATTCCATCTCTGATTAGAGACCGATCTTTTCATCTCAAATCAAAGACAGATTAGAGACGGTCAAAATCACATACCAGAATTTTTAAGACTAAAATGAAAATTATTCTAATTCATCTGGAATTCTATTTCTAGATAGATTAGAGACTGAATTTTCCGTCTCTAAATAAATATTTTTTACAGTGTTTGTTGTTATTAAATTTAAATAATACGTCATCACTTAAATAATTCTATGCATAGTTGCACAATCATCAAGACATATATCACTACTATTCATCTTGAAATTCAATAAATACTTAAATAAAAATAAAAAAAAATAAAAATAATAACATGATATTCTTATAAACTCAAAAAAAAGTATATTAAATTATTTAATATTTATATTTTTATCTTTTACTTAATTTAAATTATCACTAGGATTTTCAAAAAAATTCAAATTAAAATAAAGTTAAGCCCATTGCAACTAACAAAGATAATTTCTACCAAATTCTCTTTATACTTTAATGATATTTGATACAAATCTATCAAATATTTGGTCGCACGACATATACAAGATCAATAACCTCCCATTTTATATTTGTACAAGTAACTTTAGAAATCTTGAAAGTTTTTTTTTTTTTTTTTTTTTTGCATTTTCTTTATTTTCTAGTTTTATATCATCATTATGTCCCTTATTAAGGTGAAATGAATCTTTCCTTATCTATTCACATATTCCATAATTATTCATTTACATGTTCCACAATACAATAATATTTTTATCAATTCTACAAATAAATAAATAATATAAAAAAAAATATACTATATAACAACTACTAAACTAGAAAGTTTATTTCTTAGAACATTATCATTCATAGTTAATCAGTTATTTAGATTTTAATTTGATACCAAGTTACAAATTTATGAGATCTAGTACAAGTAGTTAGATTATTCTCAGAGTCAACCTTGTATTCTAAAAAAAAATATTAGGTTGAGACCACAGCCACTTTGGAACTTGTTTCAATCATGCACTTGCTTGAAAACAATAATTTCTTGTTTCAAGTCCCACCACACTTTATATTTTTGCCTAATCCACTATTTATCATAATATATAGTGACATTTTTTATTTTTTAGTTTTACAATCTCAACTTATTAATTATAGAATATTTTTAAAGATTTGTGTAATCCTAAGATGAAAAAAATAATTTTGCTAGCTCTCAAATCATTCACCACATGCAGCAAAAATATATTATCTCAATCCAAACTAATCTATAATTATTTATTGGTGAATTTTAAATTAGATATTTTATCTCCCTTAACCAATATAATCAATTATGTACTATGACAATAATATGTTTTATATCTAAACTTCCACTAAGCAATAATCATATTATCTAAAACAATCAAACAGGTTTGTACTAAAAATCTCTCATCATCAAGAAAATTAATGTACAACATATTGGATGAATATGTACAGAAAAATTGGGTCCACATGACAATGCTCGATCTAGATCATAGATAATACTAGCAACTAAAATATTTAGATGATGCCTACAAATTTCCATGATGTACAGAGTGTTCAAAGCAAATAAGAATTCAGGAACAGAGAACTTAGGGTTTTATATTAGAATTACAAATTGACCAGGAACATCTATCAAACCTATTCAAATGAATTTATTCCTTTACACAAATATGATCGAGGGAACAGATTCTACTTTCAATGGTGTGGAAAAAAAATACAACCACAACCAATATTGTCAATCAATGACAATCATAATTCCAACAAGTCCAAAGCAAATAAACCACCATAATTTTTTTGGTTATCCACAATGATATGATGCAAACATCGTGTCACTGTATGATGATAAGGACTTTCGTCGAAAAATTATTGGCCTCTGGTTCAGGACAAATCAAGCATATTCTCTTCAATTTTCAAAAAAATACTATTGAGATATTAACATCTTCTAAAATACAATACAAAATCCTTGTACATGAGATATGACATTAATTATGGTATGATATATATTTTTTTATTGAAATTTAACACAAATAAAATAGATCAATTAAAAACTCCTAAAATAACATGTGCAAAAGCTCTTAATATATAAGAAAAAATAAATTGAACAACTCACGAGTTGGGTGCTTTCAACAAAACATAAAAAAAAAATAAAAAAGAAAACATAAATATCAAAAGTTTAAAATCTCAAAACTCACTATTTAGATGGCGTATATAAATTTACATCTAACTTTAAGAAAACAAAAATAAGATAAGATTTTTTTAAGGCCTTCGTAGAGACACACACTGTTTTCTCTACTCTCTAAATGTATGTTCTAGTCATGATATCATCATGAATCTTCTCCCGGATAAACAAGCAACTTACCTTGATGTGCTTTATCTATCTGTAAAATACTAGATTAAAATTAATATATCTCATTGTTTAACTGTTACAATAAAATATAATAAAATATATATATATTTTTTATTTTTTTTTGAATATATATAACATTCAAAATATCTCATAAATAATAATTATTATCACTTTTAATTCTACCACTATATTAGATCTTGAAATAATTATTTACATATTACTTTTTCTATAGAAAATATTATCTTCCATAAAAATACAAAAATCTATTGTAGATCTCCTATCGATACATATTAGTTCTCAACTCAAATCTAAATATCTGATTAATTGTACTTGTCCATTATCCCTAAATAAGATTTCAAATCCTAGAGACTTCTTTACATACTTCCTTATGCAAATAACTACGAAAAGATAAGCATGTTGAGAAAAATCTAATAAATAACTAATTATTTTGACTACATATATCATATTTGATATAGTAATAGTCAAAAAATTAATATTTATTACGATTCATCTAAAAGTAGTAGAGTCAAATGAAAATATTACATTAGGTACAAAATCAATATTTGAGTTAATAGATTTAGTTGTTGTAGCAGAACCCAAATAAGAGTATCACATCAAATATAAAATCAAGTATATACCTCTTATGTCACAAGATAATACTACTTATATAATAAATTACATATATATCAAAAAAATATGAAAGTCTCCCAAGATACTTCATCTGAAATAGTATTTGAATGTATTATTTAAATTTAATAATTTCAACTCGTAATCTCTCATAATTAAAATATCATTCATATAAATAATCAACCAAATCATCATGTCATCAAAATTCTTCCAGAAAAATAAAGAAAAATCAATAAAATACTTATATAACCTAAACTAAGAGTTTGCATATAAAAATATTATAAATCTAACTCTCGGTAACTATTTTAGGCAATATAATATCTTTTGTAATCTGCAAACTAAACATAATTATCCTATTAAAAAACTAAGTTGTTGCCCCATATACACGTCTTCCTCAAGAATCAAGATAATCATTAAGAAGTGTATTCTTCATATCTATCCACGTGCTAAGGTAATTAACCTTCCTATCTAAATTTAATTTCATAGTTAACACCTACCAATAATCAATAACATAATTTCTCAAAAATCATGGTAAAAATTTAATATTCTATTAAAATAAATGGTATTCATCTTGTCTAGCATGGCTTAGTATCATCTTGGATGAGATAATAATTCAGAAAAAAAAATTATATATGCTTACACAGTCAAAAGAATTAATAAAAAAATAAAAAAAAACAAGATAAAGATAAGACAAAACCTCTAAATTGAGTGTTGAGTACACCTCATCTTTTCCTTCCAGAAAATGATATACAGGTCAAAATCAAAGGAATTGATAGCAGAATCATCTAACTCTTGGGTATATTCATTTCTAGTCTAATAAAGCTAGACATATCTTTCTTTCCTAGTATAGACTATAAAACTTAGATAGTCGAGTCTTCTAATTGCCGTCTCAATATGAGTCTGTACTAATACATACTTTTATAATACCACATCATTTGGATCTGAATGAAATCCCAAATCAATATAAATTGAATTTGTTGGCATATATGATGACTCAATAAGAATAATATCGTACTATATATCAACATGATCAGACGTAGTCAATAGGTAACTTTATTTATTAATTGATGATTTAGGCACTATTATAAATTAAAAATAATAAATAATAATCATGTATAATATCTAAATTCATATTCTTCGTAGACTCATTAAATAATAAGTTATGATAAAAAATTAACAACTATACTCATTAAAATCCTACTAGTCTCTACTGAGAAATATATATCCTATTTGAAAACTAAAATATCAAAAAAATCACAACTTGAAGTCCTACATGCTAGTTTATCCCAGCCTAAAGAGAGATTAAAGAACAAAATAAATATATCTAAAAACTATAAAAGACAAACTATATAATCTCACCAAGATGTGAGATATAAAAATGTATGCATTGAGAAATATTAAAAAATATCATCTAAGTGATGAGGTAGATTGCAATTAGAATAATCTCTCCCCAATGATGGTTGGGAATATTTTTTCTAGATAAAAGTATCTGGATATTTTTAACTGCCTCATTATGTTGGATGCGTCAACGTAGAAATTATGATGTATAATCATATGATTTATACAATAAGTATTAAATTGATCTGATATATATTCTAATGTAATTTTTTTTTATTTTCTAATATTTTTAATTAATTAAATTTGTATCATTTTATTAAAATACTAAAAAAAAATACATGTGATCCGTCACAAAAAAAATACATCCAAGTAAATTTCAAGTAATCATCAACAAATATGATCATATACTAAAATATCTCTCTTATCATATCTCAGCTAGATCCCTAGGCCTATGCAATATCATATCAACAAGCATATAAAATTAAGAAGATCTAATAAAATTTTATAAATTACATATTCCACGCTCTTTTATCCAAAATACTCATACATTTAAAAAGAAATCTTATCATTAAAGAGATAACATACAATTTAGTTTATTCAATCCCAAATAAAATATATTTCAGAATCTGTTGATCATGTAAATAAATACCAATAAAAATAATATGGTATCCAACAAATATAGCTCAAAGAAAATAAAATAAGATTATAAAAAATAAATATGATACAATTTAGTTATTAATATCATATTTAATAACTTTCGAGCATTTCCATTAACAATAATAATATTCTCATTAAAAAAAAACATAAAAAATAAAATAGGACTATCAATAATATAAATATTCACTTCTGTATCAATAAATTAACAAGTATAAATTGAGATTGTGTTAAACATGGAGTGAAATTAAAAAAAAAAAACTTACTACCTTAGAGAGGAGTTAAGTATATTCCTCTCTAGTAGGTGTTAAGATAAAAATATTATGTTAGGAATCTTAGAGATCTCCAATAGTCAACATAAATCACTCATTTCTATGTAATAGTCACGATCTCCTCTCTATGTATATCCAACGAATGTCTGGCCTGGTGTGAACTATCATCCTCTAATGATTATATTAGACTGAGACTCTCCTTCACCGACCTTAGCTGTGATAATACATATGTAACTGTAACACAAAATATTGATTCCTTCAAAAAATAATTATACCCAAAATATATTTTTTATGAATTTAAGGAACCCAAGTTAGAGTTTCTATACAAAAATCACCGTCTGTCACTTTATGACATTATACTCCTCTCAAGTCTATTGTTGCCAACAGAAACCTATTATACAAAATATGCATGCACAGACTGCCCAAACTGCCTACCATTCACTATGTGAGGGTCTACACAACCCACTCTTACCCACACGCACAATTATCCTCCAATGTCATGTTGAAATTTAACACAAATAAAATAGAATAATTGAAATATCCTAAAATAATATACACAAAATCCCCTTATATAGATGGCACAATAATTAAAACAACCTATAGTTAACTACCCCCAACAAAGCATGAAAATAAAAATAAAAAAAGAAAAACATAAATATGAAAGCTGAAAATCTCAACATTTTTGAAGAAATATTAGAATTATTTATTCATTACAACATGCAAATAAATAAAGTGCATGGTTACTAAATACTCTAATTTTACAGGTACTCCATTAATATTAAGTGCAAGTTGAATATCTCAAATACTAAACATAACAGAAAAGAATTACATTTTTTACTACGCAATTTTACTGTGCAATTCAAAAAAGCGAAAGGAAATAGAAAGAATCTGCATATTTTACAATGCAATTCTACCCCAACAAAGCAAAAATTAACAGTGCTATCCAGATTACCTTTGAAAAAGATTCTTAAGGCCCCTGTGACTTCCTTTAATGGAATCCATGTGCAAGATGCATGGCACCTTATGCAACTCATCAGTTTCATCAGCTAGAAAAAATGATCAAACTGAAGTGTTGACATATTATAAAAAAGAAAAACAAAAGATAGAAATCAGTTCAAATCAAAAACATAAATCCATACCTCTCAAATTAACCACTTCACCAGGATGACAAATGATAATCAAACTCCAGTGGAGACTGCCAACATACCAAACAATATCTTTCATATTTGAGAGTCAAACAAATAAAAATATATTTTTAGCGAAAGCGATCAAAAAGAAAAAAAAAACATTTGATATTACCTATAGTTGACAGGAATAAAAATGTAATCATTTCCAAAAAGGTCCAATTTCCTTGTCCATTTGCGAACTCGCTTGAATGCTTCCTTTCCTTCATAAGCACTGGATGGATCCTTATCCAAATCAGCAAGCTTTCGAAAGAAAAAGCTATTGAAGAAATGGAATCTCCTACGGCCATCTGTTCCAATCTTCTTCTTTAAATATCTGCCAAAAGAGTTTAATAACATAAACATAAATAACAATCATAGAGGTCGCGGCTTAATGCAATAACAAGTGCTTTCGATCAATATCGGTATGTCTCAAGTTCAAGACTCATCAGGTATGATTTCTCAGATTTTTGAAAATAAAGTTATTGAGATATTAACCTACAACAGACACCACGATAAAAGAGAGTCATGTGCATTGTGTACTACTTAGAGATCTCAAACGGGTCGTGCCATTCTAAGCATGGCACGGAAATCATCTGGCTGGTTCAGCACGACACAGTAGCATGACCGAGTGCATATTCGTGTCGGACCATGCCAGATCATCCATGCGGAACCCATTGCGTGAAAACATAACGGGTGAACGATTTACGTGGCCGGTTAATTACAATTAATCACATAAGCAAGATCCAACTTATGTGACTGAATTTTTTTTTAAATAATTACACGCTCAATAGGGCGATCACCCAATAGAAGTTGACCCGTTACCCTTAGCCAATCAGAGATCCCCTGAGTGGTGGACCGTGCTAACAGGTCAGGCACACGGGTCATGCCTCCCCTAACATGAGGCACGGCTCATGCTGATCCAGCACAGCAAGAATTGCACCATTGGTTGGCACAACCCAGGATCAAGCACGGTTGCATCCCGTGACATGCTGGGTCAGGCACGACTGAACCAGGTCATTTCGTGGGATGTGCCCAAGCCGCCCAGCCCGGTTGACACCTCTAATACTACTGCTTTAAAAAAACAAAATCACAACCATATTGACTCTTTGAACTTCCTGCTATGGGTTGATGCCACAAAATCAACAAACATGTTGCAACTATCTTTTTCAAGATTGTGCAAAAACCATGTTTATGAACATAAGCTACAAAAAACGTGAGGGGTACCTCAACTAGTTGGGCAATGATGTTGCTACCGAATACTCACAAGTTCGAGTCTCGTCAAAAAAACTAGAGGTTTACCCGATCATTAGCTTTAGGTCCCCATGGGACTAGTCAAGGCCAGGATACTCAAGGTTACAAAAAATGAAGAAGCTCCAAATCATGGATGGTATATTAAGAAAAAAAAAAAGACTTCGAAACCAAATAAACAATCAAAAACTGGACATAAGACTAATTTTTAAAAAAATAAAAAAAAAACAAAAAGATTATCTTGACTTGCTTACTGGATATAGAAATCAATGATTGTATCATTGATGAACGTCTCTGGTTGAAGAAACTCCAGATCTCTCATATTAATTGAAACAGCATCAGGATCCCCTTTTGGGTAGATAACATCTATACATTTGCCACCAACAGTAGAAGTTATATGACTGTCCACCAGTCTGAGACCAAAACAGGACCAAAAAAGTCAAACTTTAAAACATTGCTAATTTCTACAAATTCCACAATGACAATTAGGACATAGGATTGAATACACTACAAGTAAGATGTTGAAACAATTTAAAATATTATTTGTTTTAATGTTTTTATTGTACTCATGCCTTGTCATTAGATTAAAATTGAGGAGTTCTAGTTAATAATATAAATGCTCCCATAATTTTTTTTTATCATTTATAAACCATATTTAAATTTTATATAAATAATTAGAAATATATATGTTACAATTTGTATTTATTATTTATTTTATTTTATTTGCTTTATACTTTATGGATAGAAACACTCAACATGTGGATTACATTACATTATCCCAAACATTAGCAATATATTTTATTATATATTCAAGATATGGATAGAGTTTTTTATTAAAGATTTTGTAGTCTTATGGTTTCATGTTAAACATGGTATCAGAGTCAAACGTAGGTAGATGAAACAAATCTTAGGATTTCTAGAGAGAGAAACATACATTACAACGACACAATACATGCGTGCAAATAAATATAACAGTGCATGTGTGCAATGTTGGTGCACAAAAAGTAGATGCACATAGATGCATCTCCATTGCACTTCCACACTTTCTAATAGACATCGACAGCCACTAAGTCGACGTGCACAATGGACTGTGGGTTAAGTGAAGGTACATCATGTATGTGTGTGGAAGGAGGTACAATGCAGTGTGCGAACCCTAGGTGCAATGGCTGTGCAACGTGAATGCAAAGAGGGTGCTAGTGAATGCAGCTAATGTGCATTATGGGTACAGCTAAAGTGCATAATGAATCCAGTATGTTTTCCACATGGATGTAATGTGCACAATGATTTGATGTTTTTGTTTGTTTATTTGGTGGTGTGCCGCACGTTTATTCACATACGAAAGAAGTAAAAATTCTCATTACTTTATAAAGACTTACACACATCAATAATTCAAAGTGAGCTATAGAAGCTCAAGTCTATATCTTTAGTCAGAGAATGATGGACTACCTGAAAAATAAATCATCTAGCAATAAGATGAAATAGAGATGAGTCAATGACTATAGATTGACTCTCATCTTTTAATTGTCATATGACAATCTATCAAGTAAGAATTTGAATATGTTTTCTCATCTTGCATGACATGTGAGAATCTATCGAGAGGATAATGAGACTTGGACTCATGAATAATTCATAATGGGCTACAAAAGTTCAGATCTCTTTAATCAGAAGATTATAAATAACATAGCAAATAAATCGCTTAACAATGAAACAAAAAAGAAATAACGATAAATTGACTCTCATCTTTGAATTATCACATTACAATTAATCGAGCAAGAACTTGCATATGTTTTATCATCTTGTACGGCATGCAAAATCTTTTGCGAATTAGCAAAATCATTATATTCATCCCTAACGGCACATGTATATGACATAAATTCACCCCTTATAAAATTAATACTTAAGGAGCGTAGAGTGTCTGAGCATGTTTCTACTCACTTTATCTGCTTCACTCATTTTGCTACAAAATTCTTGCATTATGTTTTTGTACTCATTTCTAAGCAATCCACAAAAAACCTTGGGTGATCAAGAGTTCCCTACATGGGTATATTTACATCATTAGTAAGTTAAATATATACTAGATAGATCGAAATCTATTAAATACACAAGTCATATAGCATATACAAGCAATTGAGGAAGTATCAATTATAGTAAAGGTAAAGGCATAAGAGCATTTGTTCAATGCACACATTGCATGAGGATGTGTCAAACCAGAAAGAATTATCAAGAGTTATTTCCAAAGATGAGATTAAAAGCACCACAAATATTTGATGGTAATAGACTAACTATCAGAAGTATCTATAGATCTATACAAAATTATTTCTCTATGACTCATAGAAGAAAAAATATATACAAAATTCTACGGTAATATAACAGTAAAAAATATTTCTTAATCTTCAAGTTTTGCGAGGTGTTTTCATTCTCCAAACTATTTAGTTAGCAAGATGAGGGAAAACAATCATATTATAGATAGCTATTTTTTTATTATTTTTTTTCTTTTTTATTAAATATTATAATAATCAATGACAGAATATCCAAAGTTATTGACCATGACAACATTAATTTCATCCACTATTCTTTTAAAGTGTTTTTTTTACTCTTGATTGACTAATTAGTATCTGTTTTATAAATTATCTTTCTAGACAACTCAATTCTTATTTTATTCTCTTATACTAACATTTATTTAGAATATGAGATGATTTTGAGAAAATTTTATCTGGGACTTATTAGAGAAAACCATATGTTTTTACTTCTTCGATTGAATATTTCAACAAATATTTAAGTGTTGTTGATACAATGCCTGTTGATTCAACTTAGTCATCAATCACTAGCAAAATTAAGAAAATTAAATCCTTATACTAGAATGAGAGTTATACAATTTGAAAAGTATTTTATAATTTCATATTATGTAAGATAAATTTGTGTATGATTCATTCAATTTAATATTTTCAGACGTATGAGAATCTAATAAAGATGACGTAATAAGGATTTACATATTTTTTAACAAACATTGTTGATTTTATATATTTTATTTGATGGATTCTTTTTTTTTCTTAGATCACAAATTTTTTCCAATATTTAAATAATTCCATAACAAATAAAAAATAAATTTAATAAAAATATAAAAAAAAAATAATAGTGATAATATATTAGATTACTTGTCAGATAACTTTAATACTTACTATATTAATCATGAGTATATACTAGACTTTTTGTATTTGTACACTAATAAAATGAAATATCATTAAAAAATGGATATTTAATTGATGCAGCTTGAATACTCATCTTTTGAATGAGTATCCCAAAGCATCTTTGTGAAGATGTGATTTTAACCATGAAATATCTTATCTACCAGATATATTCTTATATTTTTTCTCATCGTGTGCCATTTTAAATCATACATTCTCAGAAGAGATTTTCAGCTTATCTCCAAACTATTATGTACTTATTTTATTCATTATATCACCAAAAGTTAGAACAAAATAACACCTAAGGCATTAAAGTTTATCTTTATTAAATACACAAGTATCTAAAAATAATACAAAAATAATAAATCAAAATCTGATAAAATATTAGTAAGTATTGATGTTATCTTTTTTGAACAATACTCTTTTTTAATAAATCTAGAAAAGTCAAACTTTAAACCAAGTGTTGGAACTAGTTGGTCCAACTAGGATGACTCATGGAATCCAAATAATTTTCAATGAAAGTAAACTATGTTGCACGGACACGGATACGGGGATACGACACGACAAGATATGGGAACACAGCAAATTCTAAAAAACTAAGATACGGGAACACGACAAATTCCAAAAAACTAAGATACGGAGACACGGTAAATTCTAAAAAACTAATATACGGGGACACGGCAAATTCTAAAAAACTAAGATACGGATACGTCTATGATACGTCATGATAAAAAAAATAAAATTAAAAATAAAAAGTATTAATTAAAAATATTAGGTATTTTAAAATAATTAAATATATTGTATTTTAAAATAATTTAAAATTCTGTATTTTAAAATAATGTAAACAAAATTTAAACCCTCTAACACCCCCCTCCCTCTTCTCCCGAAACCCCCTCCCCCCTCCCTAAACCCCCCCCCCCCCCCCCACACCCAATTTTCGATTTTCGAACTCTCCCCCTCCCGATACAGATTCCAAAAACCACTTGTTTTTGGAATCTGTTTCCAAAAACGCGTCGGATACGTCTTCGAACAACGCGTCGGATATGTCTCCGACGCGTATCCAATACGCCACGTGGCGTATCCCATACGGATTTGTGTCAGATACGCCATGTGGCGTATCGGACACGTATCCGACGCGTGTCCGACCAATGTCCACGTGGACACGACAGCTCCTAGGTGTATCCGTGCAACACAGAAAGTAAACCTCAGTCGAATTCTAATGATCTAATAGCTAAGGAATATATTCTAGCTTCAACTCAAAAATAACTAGAAACTAGAAGACTCAACCTTCTAATATTTAGAATCTATATTAAAAAGAAATAGACATACACAACATGTTAAAAGTGAAAAAGAATCTTCTAAGAAATCAGATGATCCTGTAGCTAATTTTTATGATCTTAACCTCCTAGCTACACTAAAAGAAATAGAGTTATAATCATCCCCCTATTTCATAGGTATTATGATACTTATTCCTTCTCTCATCAATTACACATTTTACTATTTCAACTGATAATATATGAATACTCAAGTCTCATTCTAAAATATTATCTGAGCATGATTATTAACTGATCTTCCGTAGAGAATAAAACCTAAACATGGAAATGTATTTACTACTATATTGTTTGAAAGTATACTCTCTTGAATTAGATCCTTAAAAAATGACTTCTCATCAAAAAATATTATATCATTATTAATAATGACCCTCATCATTTCTAAGAAATAATACTTATATGCCTTATTAGTACTAAAGCATCCGGTGAAATCATACTTAATGGCATGCGCATCATTTTTTTTTCATTCTATAAAAAACATAATGAACATGATATGCATTCAAAATTTGAGTATAAGGTGAGAGTATCTCTTATTAATAAATGAGTTAATATGAAATACAACTTGAAAGAATTAAATATAATATTTTGTTGATTAGAAAGTAAACAGCTAGCATCACTTTTCCTCGAGGGTCTCTAAACATACTCTTATGAAATATTGTCCTATCATCTTAACCAAAATATTGATTATTTCTCTTTGTTGTCATATTCTGTATATGAGTACTAATATATAATATCTAATAAATCATCTCATATTCCTCACATAGATAAAAAAATAATATAAAGTATCTCATTTTTGATCTATCAGATTTCTTTCTGAGGTATTACCTCACTCAGTATGATAGAACGCATAAACACTACTACAAAAAATAAATATTATCTCACTAATGATAAGAGAATGCATGGGTAAAATCAAGAGTACCAAAACACTCTACTTATCATATCTTATTATGAAAAATTATCTCACTCAGAATAACATATTAAACTAAGTGTCCCACTTGACAAGAGGCATGAGTCTCTCTAACAAAGATAAATGAGAGTTAAGAGACTTAATGATCTTAATCTATTAGAATATAATAGCTAAAAACATTCATTGTCTTTCCCAGGTAGTTCTTTTGTCGTATTAGCTAATTTAGCTCAAAATAACGATTAATCTTCTGATTACATTACAAAATAAACCAAAGATGAGTTCAACAAATTTTGCATAATCTTGAATATTCTTATATTCTCATTTTGAAACAATATATTATAGTTTCTTAAGATCATTTGATAATTACAACTTACATATTCAAGGTATCCTTTCTATGGCATTTAGTCATTCAAGATCACAACATTATACATTGAATGAATTGAGTGTGTTATAGTTTGCTCTTTATTAGACATTACTTTTTTTTTTTTTTTTTTTTATTTTCTACATGATAAGAGCATGCAACTCATGTAAACTTCTTCAATCAATTTATCCCATGTATAAGGGCCTTCACGAATGTTATTTACATATTGAAGTTATTTAAGTTGTGTTATACTATTTTGAACTTATTTCGTGCTGTATTTTTAGTTATTATTTTATTTTTTCAAATTACATTATGACATAGTATCAGAGTCATACCTAGAAAAACAATATCCTAAAAAAATATTGCATTTTTAGTTATGGTTGTGAAGCTTAAAGATTGTGTATCACCCTATTGTTGCGCACCAACAAAAAAACATAACAAATAAAATAAAAACAAAATAATAAAAGAATCATAAAACAATTAAACTGAAATTATAGCAATGAAAAGAGAGAAGTGACCAAAATTACAATGATAGTAAAGACACATAGGAAACCCCCATTTAAGAAATAGGTATCTCATTTTTATTATGCTTCTTATTGAGTTGGATTGAAGCAATTCAACATAAATCAAATTGTACTCTACATGTCTAATTTCGGGTGAAAGATTCATAAATCCTAAAAGTTAAGGTTTTAAATTTGACAACAATACATTAGATCCATAAACTCAAACATTACATTGGATTCATAAATACACTCAATTGTTAAACTCAAACACTATTGTATTCTTTATCATTATAAAAATATCAATATAGTACTTAAGCATTATTTATTTAGAATAATTTATCAAAAAGTCAATAAGGTTCTTTATGATATCACTTTATCTATCAAATACAATGAAGAATTAATTTTTTTAATTTTGATAAAATTATATTTCTTCAAATTATTAATCATTGTTATAATATATATTTCATTCTTTTATATTTTTTAATAGAAGCGATCAACATATGAGTTATCCCAGATATTATTTTTCATAGGATTAAAATTTCCTTGGTATGTTAATTTTTATTGTATATGATTTTTTAGATGTTACATTTCATTTACATAGTATCTGAGCTAACAGTTGAAAAATATTTTTTCCTAGGATATGCAAAACTCTATAGAGTGAAGTGTGTGACGTAATGGGTTGTTCAATATGTACTGTACGAAGTGGTTATCAGGCATGAGTAAATGTGCAGGCAAGACTGATGTGTGAGGTGTGACGTGTGATGTACAGTGTGAGTAACTGTTTCAGAAGCCATAGAACATTAATAGTGTAAGAATGGTGCAGCAGGACTGTGTTGTGTATATGAGGTGTTGTGCAAGTGGTTGTGAATATGTGAGTAACTGGGTGCTGCCGTGTACTGGGTGCTGTGTACTGGGTGCTGTGTGAGTGTATCGTACTAATGTGGCAGAGATGTGGTAGACGTGTAGGTTGTGCAAGATGTGTAGCATAGATACTTGTGATATGTTTTGTTGTTGTGAAGTGAATTGTGACTAGATAGATAGAGGTAATCAAATTTAAGTTATTACAATGTGGAAGTTGAATCAGATAAACTATACAAAATAAAAGTTCACATGTAAACTATAACTTTTATTGATTGGATGAAAATAAAATTTATTTTTCAATAAAAATAAAAACTTGATGATTTGACAGAAGACTTCAAATGATAACATATATGATATCATTTTATTGATTGGTTCTCAATTATTGATTGCATTGTGACAATTCATTGAGACAATAATATCCTCATTTTTTACATATAATACTATATGCAAAATATTATGAGAGCTTATAATATTTTTATTTTCATCCAAATCTTCGCCAACATATGAAGTGGTATCCTAGGTAAAGACTTTTAGATTAAAAAAACATAGAGAATTAGAATATATTATTATTCATTTTATTCAATTTACATAGTTACTACCTAATTTTTGGAGGTCTTTCCAGTAGACAGAACTGGCAATACAACAAATAGAAACAGTTTACTTGGATTATTTGAGTTGATCATTAGGATATTTTTTCTCCTATGATCAAGATGGTTACAATTTAATTACTTATATTCTTGCAACTTGGCACAAATTGATATATATTAAATTAAACATGAAAATTATTTTTTTCCACAATAATCTTAATGTTATGTATATGAAGCATTCACATGATTTTCGAGCACAAATAGAGTGCTCACATCTAATTTGTAGGTAACAAAAGGCCTTATAGGGTTGAAAGTAATCCACGAAAACTTGAGTTTGCTTAGGTTGTAACACATTATTAGTTATTTGTTCCAAGGAGTTGAAATAATATATTTATTTTATTGATCGTATATATAGACAATATTTGAAAATTTTGAAATCATTAAACTCGAAATGTATCTTTAATTTCAATTTTTAAGGGCCTTAAAAGATTTAGACGATTTATTGAGATTAAGATATTCTATGATCATAGAAACATTGTATTATCACATAAAAAATATGTCTAGGAAATTCTCTCACTAGTTATTTTTTGGGTAGCACTCCTATAAATTTTCCTATTGGGTTGGGTAGCAATACTTTATCTATTGTGAGCACTGCAGTTTACACGATTGTATATAAGAAATTTATAAAAGAAAATAATTATTTAATTATTATCATACTAAATTAAACTCATACAATAAATATAATTAATTATTTACTAGATTCTTCATTAGAGAATCACATTTATGAAAAAATCTTGATGAGCATTAGTATGCATCAATAGATCTCATACATATTATTATATTTTTCTTAGATATAATCGTGCATCCTAAAAAAATAAGAAACTGATGCAAATATCTAGATCTGAACGGAGACAAAGTATAAGATGATGTTCATGACTACTTATGAGATTCATTATATCATGTATTTACATGAAGAGATTAGATTTCTAAACACTTATTCCACTACTTTTTATGCATCAATAGATTCCATGCATATTATTATATTTTTTTTAGAGATAATCATGTCTCATAGAAAGATAAGAAACTGATGAACATGTCCAGATCACGAACAGAGATAAAGTATAAAATGATGATCATGACTACTTATGAGATTTATTAGATTATGTATCTACTTGAGAAGATTAGATTTCTAATCACTTATTCTATTAATTTCAACTATGATAATTAAAAAATAAGACAGTAATTAATACAATAATTCATGAGTATGAAATACATAGTGATTATTTATTTTTTCTCATTGAGATAATTCAGGATGAGAGTATTAACATAACTTATATTCCTACAATAGACTAGTTATTAAACATGGGCATCACAATGTGTGTTTTATTCTATGTTTTTTGAAGGGCACTCAACCAATAGACTATCCTAAGTATTTTTTTTTTCTATTTATTGGATTATGATTTGCTTAATACATTATAAGTTTTCATTATATGAGATTTTTAATTGTTATGTTTTATTTATTGTTATGATTAGTTTATTTTTATTTGTTACTTTAATCTCATAAAGAAAATAATATTTCATTCTCACCGCACATCATTTAACATTTTCAAGAATAAATTAAAAACTAGAACATGTGAATATTTTATATGTCATTTATGATAATTTATTTTGATCTAGTTCACAATTACTAATGAATCAAACATAAAAAAAAAATTATTCATGAGATTTTTTTGTTCAGCCATTTTTATAAATAGCTTATTCTTGAATATAGAAAATAAAGTATATTCATTTTATAAAAAAAATGGATATATTTCTATTGTGGTATTCAAGCACATATCCATTTAATATTAAGTTTATCATTAATTAATATATTGTGGTATTCATACATGGTTGTTTAATTTAAATAGTTTTTCATGTGTATTTTTATTTCTTGAATTTCTTTTGAATTCATAGATATTTTTTGAATTAAATTTTCCAATTGTATCCTTTTCCTTTACATATGATGAACACCTAAAATATTTCCAAGTATTCTTAAATCTAATAAATGAATATTGTTTGTGTCTATATATATCTTTTAGAAATTTTTTTATAAAATATACATATGATGGAATTGGCATCATTTGAGTTACGAAGTTAAATGTATTTCCAAAAGAGAATCTTTTATTTTACTTGATTTAGCTCTCACTTGATTTACATCATCATAATTCATTTTTTTTTAATATAAATATTATCATATTAAAAAAATAATAAAAAATAAACATGCATATATTTTTACCCACAAAAAAATAGTTTCTTCTTCCATTTACTTTCATGGAAAATTTTAAATTAACATAAAATTAAAGATGAGATAAGAAAAATTAAAGAGAATAAATGACATGAATACTCTTATTCATATTATTAAAAAGATATGTTACGAATAAAAAATAAATATTCTATAACTTTCTTACTTTTTAAAATATCCAAAATAAAGGTTTGTTCTAGCAAGTGTAATGAGTTTTGGACAAATTAATATACACCTTTTTTAAGATACCTCACATATGGTGTACAAGGCATCATGAAATACTTATAAGGTAAATATGTATTTAAACTTGCCTATTAAAATTATGATTAAGCTATAAAATATTTGATCAACGATAACATTTTCTATTTTCTATGATCATGTATCATTACATATATTATATTCAAAAAATTTTTTAGAGGTTATACTTTAGTGGTATAGAAAATACTTTCATCTGAGCATAATAAATCTTAAATTCAAGACTTGCAAAAATCATGGATTAGATTTTCATGATATTAACCTTTCTTAGATAGTAACCTCTCTCCGTTCATAAATATTGGATACTGACTTTTTTAAAACGATCTTTTTGATGACTTATTTATTTGATATGAGAAGATTACAATTTAAGTTCATGTAGTAAGTTTATTGATTATTCTTATATTAAGATTGCATACAAGTGGTACTCACCTATGCACTTTTTATAGTGGTCACTCTACCATAAAACCAAAAAAATATATAAAAAATATAAAAATAAAAATAATAAAAATAATAAAAATAATAAAAAATAATAAAAAATAATAAAAAATAATAAAAAATAATAAAAATAATAAAAAATAATAAAAATAATAAAAAAATTAAAAATTAAAAATTTAAAAATAAAAAAAATAAAAAAAAATAAAAAATTAAAATTTTAAAAAATAAAAAATAAAATAAAAAATAACAAAAAAAATAAAATAAAATAAATAATAAACTCTACCAGAAAACCTAAGTAAAGTATGATATATAAATAATACTATAAACAAATTTTATCAAAATGACAATAAGTCATTTTCATTAAGTCGATTGAGAAAACAGAAGGAAAACATTGTTACAGTAAAAATGGTATGAAACAGAAAGACATTAAGTCAATAGAGAAAGCAGTCCTATTGTGACAGCCAATTTAACTCGCATTAAGCTAATATAAAGACAATATCATATTCGATCATGATAAAAAAGTAGACTTACACAGGAAAATAAGGTCTGGGAGTCGATGCTCCATTGGGACATGAGGAATTTTTGTACTTAATGTCACTAGTCCTGAATCATAATTAAAAAAATCATGATAATTGAGTGAACCATACCAAATACATAATGCACCAATATTAATTACTTGCAAATGGCATTAAGCATGAGAGTTACAACAGAAGAATAGCTCTCATGTTGATTTCAATGCTGATTATTTTGCACAGATATTAATTACTTACTCACCAACTATCCACTAATTCTAATGGTATTTGTGTTTTATAGAAGTTGCACTTATATTCACTATCTACATTCTAATTTCACACATTATGTTGCTTATGGTAGGAGTTTAAACAAGTCATGAACCAGCAGATCTCGGGTCACTGTTGGGGTGTTTCCGAATAGTGAAGCACTACTATGGTCGGTTCTGCACTCATTTAACCATACTGATGGTTCATGTGTTAGGTCGCAAGCCACCAGGACACAAATTGAGTTGACCCAACCCAAGAGACCTTTTTTTTATGATAAAAGATAATTTTGCACTTAAGGTAGTTTTGTATTTATCTTCTTACTTTTATAATGCAAGTATCTAACATGTGAATTGCCTCAACTCTTCTTTTTCGTATATATACATTAGGGTTTGTTGTTGTTCCTTGCATTTTATGAACACTAGTTAATGTTTGGGTGAGCAATGTATAAATATGAGTTTTAGTTTATTAAAATTTTCATGGTATCATAATTAAGGTTTACAAACCCTAAAGCATGCACTGCATATGCAGGAATATGGTGCATACGTGCGTATGTATGTGTGTGTGGTATGAGCATGAACAAGTGAAGCCACACATGATGATGTGGCATGCACCCGTGTGAGCTGCAACAGTTTGTGACACATTGAATAATGAAACAGTGCAATGTGTGTTGTTCAGCAACATGGAAAGTGCTTGTTGCGAGGTGACAGTATGTGCACGTGTTTGATAAAAAAATGTGGGTAGTGTATATGAGCCTCTTTCCATCAACCAAATGTAATCTTATATTTTTTTATAATAGTATTCCATATTAGCGTGTATGCTTAGGAGTGAGCATCTTTCACCTTCTGCTCAATATTTTTGGATGTAATTATTTTATTTATAATCTTTCTCTGTGCAGAAAGAAGATGGCAACACATATTATCAAGTGTGTCTTTGTTGAGTATTGTATTACTCATAAGGAATATAGATAGTATTCATCAAAAACTAAGAGTAATAATATCACATTTTTTGAGGATAGGTCATATTTTAAGGACTCGATCCACAAAAACATATCTTCATACCTTGTAATAGTTATTCCTCAAAGATGAGTAACAATTGATCTTGCTCTTATGTCTACATCTGATACAAATAGTATTATTAATTTTAAGGAGAATTATAATATCTCTCATGGAGCAGTGCAACTAGGAGAAGAACCTAGTGTAAGTATTTTTCTGGACACAAAGTGTGAGTCTCCCCATTATATATCTTCTATCATATCAGCTGATCTAATTGCAGTAACGACTTCAACTTGGACCTTCCAATTATAATACAGAAGGAACCAAGAATGTATTATGCTCTGCATTATTTTACTTGAATATTTTTTATACTAATTTTAATACTAAAATTTTTAGTTAATTATTTTCATTTAACAATTACAAGATCATTAAGTCTCTTTAGAAAATATTTAATCATTAAGAATAATGGTACACTATTTAAGAATAATTTATTATAATCATATATGAACTCTCGTCCAAAACTATTATGTAATCTAGTTGTGAGATATAGATGAGTGTACACTTTATAGACGAGACAATGATAAATATAAATCGACTCAAGACTAGATTAATTGTAAGAAAACTTACACATACTTATGACATTGACTACAAGAAAACTTCTCATTTAGCTAATATGAATATTATTAAGTTGTTAATTTCTATTGTAGTATCATATAGGTGGAATATGTATTAATTATGATTTATTATGCTTGAGAGCAAATGCATGATATATATAGATTACGAAAAGTCCTTTATGGCATCAAGCTGTCTCTTAGGAATGATTTAATAGATTTTTCTCGGTACCTAATATATTTATTCTTCAAAAAAAATATATCATACTATTCTTACTTTTTCCGTCATAACCTAGTAGAATATTATTTATGTCAGTATTCTAATGATAATAAATGATCATTGAATATATCCCAACTAAATATCATTTCTACAAACTAAGTTCTATAAAAATATTTGGATGTTTGAGATATTTTATTAATATAGAAGTTAGATACTCAAATAGTGTAACATTATTTTTCTCAAATGACATATGATGTAGATATTTTATCTCAACTCGGTATATCAGGATATGCAGCTACTGACTCATCACTTGATTAAAGTATAAATTTATCTATACGGATTGATTCCTTAATTGACTTCCCTAATAAAAGATGGTCATGAGAAAACTAAAATATCTCATAAAAACTAAGTTTGATATTACCTATTATATTAGTATAATTAATTTTTTTTATTCTAGTAAATGGATTCATATTAATACAATACTTAAGAGTTTATGATCTGTGAAGAAAGCTTTATGACTTGTGATTACATTTCAAAAATAATGAGCATAGTTGTATGAGACATACTTGAATTCTAATTAAACTCTTGTGATTAAAAAGAAGAGATCCATTATACATTTTCATATTTTTTTTTTTTTGCAAATAATTTATTCTCATAAAAAAGCAATAGATAAATAATTATTCGAGATCTAGTACAAAGCATACAAACTTTAATGTCAAATAATTATGAGCTTCAAGTGGACCTGATACTTTTTGGAAGAGCTTGTCTACCAAATCAAGGACTCTCTTTTATATACTTAAAGTGAAGCTAGATAGCCATAATAGTCTTCCTCCATGCCACAATGATGGTCCACGAACTGAAATCGTATTTCTCCAATAGCAATTGAAACAAAAAGCAAACCACTTATTCACCAACACTGACAAAAGACTTCAGAAGATACGAAATGAGTAAAGACAACATTGACAGATACCAATGAAATATTCCTTGCCACAAAAAAGGGTGTTGAGGTTGAGGGCTTACAAATGAACATATGTGCTCCAAAAGACAAATCACGAAAATAGTGCCCAAAACAAAAATGACAAACGAATCCTTAATGAAGGTCATACATAGTGCACAAGACACTCACTTTTGTGTGATGCTTGTGAAAGTCTAATATCTCAACAACCTCACCCTCAAAAAATCAAAGAGTATATGTATGATGAGTCTCGAGCCAGAGAAATATCATCTTTAAAGAAAACTACTTGTTATTGAACCAAGACAGTATCTCTACAAATATGTGTAACACAAAGACTTCTCAATTAATCAATCTTTAATCATCCTAGTATTATTATTATTGCACAAATATATTTAGAATCAAAATTCTTAAAAAATTTGATATGTTAATATTTGTGTAATCATACAAACCTAAACGAGTCCTTAATAAAAACTATAAAATAATAAGGCATGAAATGCAACATTAAAATTATAGCCACCAAACACTCACTCTACAGTGATGTTCCACATGTTCTTGTATCTAACGTCCAACAATTTGATTGCTTCTTGTGCTTCATTCCAATAAGGATCATAGACAGAAAACTTAAACTTTTCAATGTCTGCAGTCAATTTGAGAAAAAAAACATTAAATAAAAGAATCATTTATGCTTAAAAAAAAAAGCATACATCATATTTTTCATGTCATTTGAAAAATTTAGAGTATGTCATGCACAACACAACAAAAAAAAACTTACAAAAATATTTTTATGATATCATATATAATGGGATGTGACAGATTTTTACAATTAGCTATTACACACTTAACTCATACTCTCATCATGTGCATCACAAATACCAATTCTTATTATGCTTTATGCACATCATTTTCCAATAAACTTATAAAAAACTATTATTCATTTTTTTTTAATTAGTTAAATGAACTAGTATTATTTAATAAAAAAACTTTTAAATGAACTAGTGACATTTCATTTAGCTTACATTTCAAATTTTCTCTAAATTTTCTATTTAAATTTCTTACTCATTAAACTAGATTCTTATCGTATATTACATTTTCTCTTACCCTTCTTACATTAAATAGTATGGAAGATAAATGAAAATTCTCATTATTTCCTCTAGCCAACTCCCTTTCTACTAGTACACTATTAAATTTTAAATAACTTTTTATTTAAAAATTCATTTTCATTCAAGTTATAGTTTCAAACAATTTCCCTTTTATTCACATTTACAATTTCAAAAAAAAAAACCTCATTCAAAAACTACTAATGATACATATGTACAAAAAATAAAAATTTGTGAATAAAACATCTTAAATATAAAAATCTCATGTTTTTCTGAGAACTAATAATGAATTGTCAGCTTTATTTCAGACAGTTCCAAAACTCAATAATCTATGAAATACCTTAGACATATCAAAAAACACTATACTTTAATTTTTAACAAAACATAATAAATTAGAATTATCCTGAAAAAATAAAGGGACACTAAGAAAATCTCAAATCATCTAAGAAGTAACACTTGAGATAAAAATATCAAAGACTCCAACTCCATCAATTATTGCAAAATTTCAGTTAAGAAATTAGATCCAAGATCTTATTGAGAATGATACAAGTATCAAACATGCCAAGAAGGGTTAGCTTGATGTGCATATGACAACGGATCCACGTCAACTGTCAACATAAAAAAAGTAATACATTTTTTTTATTTTAAAGTTTAGAAATTAATTTTTTAAACACGTTTGAAATAATATGTTAACAGTAAAGAATGTCATACATTTTAAGTTATAAAAAATCAAAATTTTTAAAATTTAAGGTGTCAGCCTTAAAGGACCATCCCCTAATGGTCAGCACGACCCGTTCCTTCAAGTAGGACATGGAACCGACAACATGGCTCATCCCATTGGACTTGGACACCTAATAGTTTAACTTAGTAATTCAAACTACTCGACCTAACCCAACCAATCATAATTATATAAGCAGTCCAAGTTCACTTGTGCGTGACAAAAATAAAATCAACAAGAATCAAAGTCATTTTGAGTGACCTGCAACATGTCATTCTAGATGACCTGGGTCATGTCATTTTGACCTCCAAGCTGGGTCATTTTGGACTTATGTAGGCCAAGCTGACAACATGCCAATTTTTGAGTGAGTTTCTTGTAGGGAAAACTGGTCAACTCTATCAATAGTAAAGTCATGAAGCCCTTCCAATCACAATTATGAAATGTGATTGCACACCAATGACAATTATGAAAACTGATCAACTCTTGGAATATGAGGAACAAATCACAAAAAAATTAAGGCTTTAGCGAAGAGTGGCACACCCTTTTTTACACATAATTTTAAATAAAAGAAAAATTCTAACAATTAAAAATCATCAATTCATGAAAATGATCGATCTCATTAAAAATCAACATCAATATAACTTAAACAAAATAAAGTAATTCTTTAAGATAAACAACATACAAGTTATCACTAATTTTAAATAAAACTCAATGAATACGAATATAACTCAATGTCTTTATATAATTGACAAAATGAAGTAGGATTATCTACAAATCAAATATTGTTATCATAATAATATAAATAAGTAAATAAATAAAAAAGTAAAAATGAAAAATACTAAAACTAAAACAATATCCCTCAAGCTAATGCGTAAACATCCAAAAAATTAAGCTTAGAAAAAAAAGATAAGCAACTGTCTATTTAATTTCTTAGTTAAGATTTCTACAGTCTACTTTATTTTCTAAATATAAATTGAAACAATAGTCACATCATAAAATTTTTCTGTGTGAAAGAAACGGCCCAACCCAAGCTATCAGACATGCACATTTAAAAAATGCTTTTTAAATAATAAAAATATAAAATTATTATTGAAAATAAAATTCATAAATTTTGCGAAGAGACAAGATATGCAATGATTGTGTTGAACAACCATTACTACTGCTAATTGTGGTATTTGTTTCCAATAATAGCATTTACAACAAGGAGTATATCATTTTTATCTCAAAAAAGTATATGAGCCTCTTAAAATAAATCTAAAATCTTTATTTGGAATTCCAACTAAATATATTTCATTAGTTGGGCGATTTATAATTCATCATCTCTCATAATTAGAATATCATCCATATAAATAAAAAACAAAATAGTTTTAAGGTAGAAACTCAAAAAAAAAATTAATAACATAATTGTACAGACCACAAATAATGTACATAGTAAAAATCTCACAAACCAAGTTTCAATATCTTATATAATATGCACGATATGTATGATTGTGCAACTCAAAACTCATCAAGTTGGTCTATATCGACCTTCTCATTAAAGTCTTCATGAAAAAAAAATATTATTCAAGGCTAATAGATATATTTGTTATTTGTGAGATGCTGCTATTCAAATAAAAATTCATATGAAAATCATATTATTCATTTAAGAAAATATATCACTATAATTCACATTAGATATATGAGTAAACTTTATTACAATAAATCTTCTCTCAAAATCTATTTTTTCATCTAGACATATTTTCGTAGTGAACATCCACTAATAATCAATAACAAATATTTTAAAAATCTAATATTAATTCTCAAATCTCATTAAAATAAATAATATTTATATATTTCAACAATATCATCATGAGTAAGATAATACATCAATAATAATTATAAGTATGAGAATACATGTGAAAAAGAGTATAAAGTACATCTCCTCTATGACTTTTGGAGAGCAACAGAAGGATCAAGAATAGAAAGGTTCATTGCAAGATAATCTAGCTCCTTGGTAGACCCACTTCTAATAGGAACAAGATTTCTATGTTTTTTTCTTCTAATATAGTCTCTAAGTCTTTAGTTCATTAAGGGCTGAAACTAGAGTAGACACTATCATCTACACTAGAGGTAGATTTCCCTTTCCAAAAAACATCATACTCCTAAGTCAAGCTAATTTATACTTATTATTACATATGATAACTCATAAAAATATTATAATAGTACAGATGAACAAATTTAAATATAACCAATAAATGACTTCTCTCCTAACTAGAATTAAAAATAAGACAATAGAAGAGTAAGCAAAAGCAAATTGCCAAGATGTATCATATGCACTTTTCACTTTTCTTAGATTTGTTTAAAATGAGTCATACTTAAAAAATATGATGTCATATTTTATTAAAACTTTATCAGACTCTATTACAAAACACTTAACCCTTTTTTAGTACTAAATTAACTAAGAAATACATAACACAAAATCATAAGTATTATATTACCTCAACTTGTGAGGGATCATAAACAAAGTAAATATTTCAAATACTTTGAGAGATACTATTTTTTTTCTCCGAGATATAGAATCTAAAAGGGTATATAGTGAAAAATGACAAAAGAATGTATTGAGCCAATAGATTAGTTTATTATTAATACCACATATCCACAAAAAGTAAAAGTCTTAGGAGTGTTTGAGTTGCATTAATCAAATAAATTGCATGTACTAATAGCAAGTTGCTAATGTATTTGTATTTTTTTTAGGCATAAAAAACTAAGTAAATTATTGTGATTCAATGGGTAAAATGTGGCTTTTCTTCAAACAAACACACAATACCAGAGACAAGTGCACAAACCTGAAAAGTCATTTTGATTTCCAACTTCACAAGAAACCTTTGTTTTCCTGAAGGAAACATTAATCATAGCAGTCTCAACCTACATTAATAGGTTGAAAAAAATTACCTATTTCTTCTGAATGTTAAAGAAACAGATATAGTTTAACTAACATGCTGACACCATTCTGAGCCAATGATGAAGATATCATCTATACTCCACTCCACATACAATGTCCCTCTGGCTCCATTTACACTAGACCCCTCGGCTTTGATTCCACTACAAGAGAAAGTTAAGCGGGCTTCAGTGCAATATATGTCCCCATACAGAACAAAATCAGGAAAACAAATGACAGCCTTGTTCATGCAATCCTGAAAACAAAAACAAAAAAGATCAATCCAACTGTGTAGAGAATGTTCCATGGTGATATTGGCATAATAATAAAAAGAGAAAGAGGAGGATAACCATAACCATAAAAACTAAAACAAACACTCTCTTAGGTAGTCGCTAAAATAAAACTCTCTTAGGTAGTTGAAGATGCCTAAGTTTTAATTTTCCATAGCTAATAATATAATGAGTTCTACACCGTAGCTAATGATATAATAATATTCAAAAAATGCTCATGTAGTAATGGGTATTCAAAAATCAATACTATAAGTTAGTCATATTCCTTCTCAGCTTATACTACAAGTTATGGTAACTAACACTTTTCTTGTGAACAACACTTTTTCTATTTATGTTATTAATGAGAAAAATTCCTATATTTTCAGGTTTCATCCATTAACAAAAGAAATTTCATTAAACATAAAAAATACTAATCTGTCAAAAAACAAATATTCTTTGACAAATCATGGAATACAACACTCCAATATTCTAGAAAAATTTACAACAGTGCTATCTCATAAATTATGCATGAATAATTTAGTTTTGAAATGATCTTAGTACAATGAAACACAAAATTATCAAATAGCATGAGGTGAAAAGAATACCTAACTCATAAGTTTTAGTCAAGACAACATTTTATATATATAACTTCATATAATAGTATGTTGTACAAGGTTTTACTATCTTGACACTATGGTCTTAGTACAATGATACACTTGAACAATGAAAATCTTGAACATCAAAAATTAATTAAATATTGAATATCAAATGATTAAAAATAAATGAAATTAAAAATATATATATTTAATAAAACAGCTTATATAAAAAAAATACATTAAAATAAATTTGTCTTCAAATCTCATTGGTCATTAATATCTTAAAGTTGAACATCATCTATATTAAATTCAATTTCTTAAAATCTTTGAGAAAGTTATATTTTCAAGCTTAAAGTATCATGCATTTATATTCGCAATCCTTCTAACATATCAAAACTTCTAGCATCTTTGGTACAAGAGTTATTTTCGTGTTTGCAACTATATTCATCATAATAAAGAAAAGATCTCAATATTATCAAAAATATTAAACGGATTAATAGATCATATAACATTTTAGATATCACATAAAATATTGACTCATAATATTTTCTCTACCTTAAAATAAAAATTTTTAAATTTAACAGAGTAAAAATATTAATAGAGGTGTCAAGTTGGCCGAGCAGATCAGACATAACATCAGTCACGACCCAACGAAATCATATCTGGCTTGGCAAAGCATGGTTCAGAATTATACTTGGACCTGGGTCATGCCAGCCCGAAGCATGACTTGTGTCATGCCGAGCCAGAGTCTACCATGCCTCGTGTCAGGCCAGAATCTATCTTGCCTCATGCTAGGCAAAGCATGACTCGAGTGTCTAACCAGTTGGCATCATTCACCATCACGGTGACGATGAGCTAGAACTATGTCCCAGAAATTAGTAACGGGTCAAAAATCACCATGACCTTGGATTGTGCCCAATCCCATTTAAAAGAAATAGTTATTTTTTTTAAGTGTTGTACTCACCACGTCCATGTGACAAATTTTTAAAAATTTTATTTAAACTCAATCCAGCATGATTTGGCATGACCCGAGATGACCAGACACGATAGGCATGAATCTGTGCGAAATCATGCTGATCATGTGGTGTCGGACCGGGCATACATGCAATCATGTATTACCGAGCACGACACAACTTCCATGTCGGATCGTGCACGGCTATGTTACATGGACACGGACACGGGGATACGACACGGCAAGATACGGAGACACGGCAAATTCTAAAAAACTAGGATACGGATACGACTAGGATACGTCATGATAAAAAATAAAAAATTAAAAAAAAAATTATTAATTATAAATATTAGGTATTTTAAAATAATTAAAAATACTGTATTTTAAAATAATGTAAAAAAAATTTAAACCCTCCAACACCCTCCCCCTCCCGAGCCTTCCCCCCCCCCCCTCCCGAGCCTTCCCCCCCCCCCTCCCGAGCCTTCCCCCCCCCCCTCCAAAACCCCCCTCCCGAAATCCCCTCCCCCCCCCCCCCTCCTGAACCCAACCCCCCACCCGATTTTCGAACTCTCCCTCTCCCGATGCAGATTCCAAAACCCACCCCTGGCCTATCGGACACGTGTATGACGCATGTCCGACCCGTGTCGCCGTATCCACGTGTCGGACACGTGGACACGGCAGCACTTAGGCGTATCCGTGCAACACAGGTGCACGGCACTAGATGATGGCTCGTTTGACACCTCCTAATCTTACCAATAATTAATATTCCAATATTTTGAAAGATTGCATATGCTAGATGATAATATTGTCGTTTTTTCTTAGCTAATTATATGAAAAATATATTGTTTCAAAATACAAATAGAATCATAGTACTCAAAAATAAACTATCTTTTTTCATTCTCATATTATGTATATAATTTATGTAATTACTCACTAATTCAATGAATCATATTTAGAGATATCAAACGGGTTAAGTAGTACCGACACAAATTTATTATAAGTCAACCCGACATGGCCTGATTGGCACAACCTGGCACTTCCACGCCCGGTCATACCTGGTCAAGGCAGGTCAATTCTAAGTCATGTCGGGTCATATTTGTTTTGGGTATCAAAAAGACCCAATTACAAATTTTTGAATTGTTAAATTTATTTTCAATACTGTATTAAAAAAATAAAATATCAAGATAATAAAATAAAAAAGTACAATACATAATAAATTAAATAAAATAAATTTACAAATAAAAAAAATATTTTATATTGACTCAAAATATTAGTATTAAAAAAATAATATAATTCAAAATTATGAATGATAAACTTTAAAAAAATAAAAAATATAAATAGTAACAAATGACTCATAAATATAAAATAATAAGTACAATATACAAGCTGAAATAGAAACTAAAAATATATATTACATGTGTCATCAATTTTTGGCTATATTATGGTAGTAAGGATAGAGATTGTCATCATCATGTATGATACTGAAGGTTGAGCTAAGGGTAACTTCAATATTCTAGAAGTGACATAAATCATCCTCAAATAACTTTTTCACTTTATTATAATGCTCAATCTTGAATCTTCATAATCATTTAAGCATGCAAATGCTAGTATTATATATGATCATAGTCTATATTTCTATTCTGAAATAATATCTGTAGTTACAAAAAAATAAATTACAATATTATGTTGGACAACAAAGAGATCCATAGAGCACATTACATCTTTAGATAACACGGGATAGATGAATTCGTATAATTTTTATCAACTCAAAATATCCAACTTTTTATTATTAATGAGTGAAAAAATAAAAAAAGTAATTGATATAGGTACAAAAGCAACTCATTCCTATTCGACAAACAACTTTATTATTTTTTTCTAACTAACTAAATAGAAAATTCATAAAATATAAATATGTTAGTTAATTTTTTGTGAATGAAACATTCAAGTTAGTCTGTTGGGTTCATGCAAATAAATATGTATCTCAATATATTTTCTACTTTTTTATATTACCCTAGGATCTATGTAGGCAACCAAGCAATAAAGTGTTTGGATAAAAGACTAGTATTTTAAAATTTAATTTTCATATCAATAGTCATGACACTAAATACATAATACAAATAGTGAGAATGTGCACAGTCGAACACATATTCATCATATCACAAAAAATCTTCAAAAATTTAATAAAATAAATTCTTATATCTCAATAAGAATCATAAATAATAAATTTGTTATACCTACAATTGATATATAGATATAATTCTGTCATCATATAGTATTATGTGATAGCCAACACATAACTCGAATGTCAAGCAGATATAATTCCAACAAAGTCTTATATCCATTTTAATTTTTTTCTTTTTTAGGTCAGCTGACAAACATAAATTATTAAATTCTTGTTGTATGCTAAGAATCCTAAAATATTTTAGTAATTTTTTTATTTTTTTAATGCAAAGAAAATAACCTTAAGTCTTAGTTGTACTATTAAATTAACTACATGACACATATATCTAAAATGAAAATTTTATTCTAAATATCATATTCCTTAAAAATCCTAGTCATACACTCATATAAGATAAGATTAACATAAAAATAACAAATCTAATAAAATCCTAAAATTTTTTTTATTAGATTTTCACTTAAAAATAATATGGTGAGTGGTGAAGCAATCAAATGATGCATCATCGGAATAAATCCAAATATCAGATGTCAAAGATATTATTTCATTATATTTTCTAAATTCATTAATTATTAATTATTTTTATAACTTATATTATTTTATGATTTTATTGCTAATAGTTGACTTAAAAATTCTAATATAAACAAGTTGAAAGTATGTCTATATAATATTGTCTACTCTAAAATCCTCCACAAATCTAATCAAAATAATCATGATAGTAACTAATTTGATCATGTATTTCCTCCTAAAATTATTACAATAAAAAAAAGAATCAATTAAGTTAAAATAAATCCAACTTTAAAGGCTACGCCGCTAAGTTAGAATTGTCTAGGATAAGGCACGATTGGTTGTCCTGGCACGACATGAACAGTGTCATGGGCCAATACGACCACAATTATAAGTGTCAAACAAGCTAGGCAACGTGGCTACAACATGAGGCCCAACCAAGTTCAATAGTGCCTTGCCTGGCATGATCCAGAATCATGCCTAAGATTGGGCCGAGCCTGGCCGCCCATGGCACATTTCGTGTCCTGCTAGGCTGGCAATAGTCATGTCTCATGCCAAGCCATACATGACTTGTGTGTCTAGCCCAACGACACGGTTAATCGACCATGGTGATCACTCACCCAATCATAACTCAAATTATTTTTTTTTAATTTGACCTCCCCATCACTGGGGCGGTCTATTTTTTAAAAAACAATCGGCAACATGACCGATTGTAATTGGCCAACTCATAAAGCGACCACCAATGGACCATGCACTCATGGACCACACCACCATGTCGTGCCTAGCACGGCATGGGAATTTAACATTGTTGTGCACAGCACTACATGGTAGCATGGTCGTGCCTTGAAAAATGAGACGTGCCAGTATGGCACGGCCCATTTGACACCTCTAACCACAATCCAGACATGTTTCTATAGTACGTCATGTCGGGCCTAGCACAACTATTTTGATTTGTACCTCATGTCATACAAGAGGCCACCCGACCCACTTGACACCTCTAATCATATTTCGAAATAATTTAATTATAACTTTATTTTTTAAACAATTAATATGTTTGAGACATCGAAATACTTTGAGATATACTATAATTGATATTGAGTAGAATAAATTATATCTCATCATTACTATGATCAAATTTCCATCAAAATATTTAATTCTTTTAAATTTTTTACTTGTATATTCTCAATTTTGACATCCATCATCGGCCAAGTTGCAGCACCCTAATATTAAAGATAGTTCTACACTATAGTATGTCGATTTAGAAAACATACTAGAATTATCAATCCTACTCGCCATTCTAATATGAGTAGAAACTTATTTGATCAGATTCACCCAAACATATAGATATCTAATAAAGATATAACCAAATAGGATTTTAAATATTTGATCAGATGCATTGATGATTACTCACGATATGAGTGGATATTTCTTTTTTATCAAGGAGCATAGGTGTTTATATTTTTCAAGTATTTGATAAAGTAATAAAAAATTAATTTAATAAAAATATTAAAAAATACAAAAATAATAATACATAAAAATATGTGTCATTTAGAATCAGTATATATTGTATGGATCACGAAACTATACAAAATACTTCAAGTGCTAGCATACCCCAAAGAAGGAAATACCTGAAAGAATGAATAAATATTTTATTAATACAATATGTACATTCATATCTGGTAGGAGTGTACAAAAAAAATTTGAAAATATACAATTTTAAAAATTAATAACCTATTTAAGTTGATGAATTTTCTATCTTTTTTCAATGTGTATCCTTTCATATCCTATATTCTAGAAAAAAAATATTTAGCCAACCTCCTAGAATTTAAGGATTACTTTGTCAATGATCTCTTTCCAAGAAGACATAAATTGGCACTAAATTTTAAGATGTATCTTCAATGATTACTATTATACCCAAAGAAGATACAAGTATTATACAGATAAGACTAATAGAATTTTAATGAGTGTTCAAGCTATTTTTTCGAGTATGAGTCAATAATAGTTCCATTTGAACCTCCAACTAAAATAGAAAATCACTCATCAATTATTTCTACACTTGTTGATTCATATTTTGATTATACTCAAATAAAACTATCATATGTACTAAGACTAAAAGACCTAATTACTCAGGTCATAAGATCTATACTATGAGAAAAAGACATACACAAAACATGCTCGAATCATAGACAAATCTACCAATGGGCAAAATGATATTGCAGCCAATTTTTTTAGTCTAGACATTCCAATCGCTCTCCAAAAAAAAAAAAAAAAAAACAAAAGAGTTGTACTCAAATTTTCATCTCACATGTATTGTCGTATACATGTCTTTTATATTCTTTTTATTTCTTTTACCATTTTTGTTAATAATACTAGGATTCTCAGATCTCCTTATTAGATATTATCTAACCCATGATAATACCAAGTCATATTTAAAAAGATAAATGTCATTCACTCCAAAAAGATTTTGAAACTATTACCATAACCTATAAAAATATTTATTGTTTGTTTCAGATGAACATTTGCCATGAAAACATATCCAGATAGATAGATAAATCACCTCAAGAAAAGACATGTAGAAAGGAAACTCACTAAGATATTCAAGGTAGATTATCAGAACACTTTCACTACGATGGAAAAATTGCCTATGTACGAATTTTTATCTCTCTGCCAGTATATCATGAATAAATAATATATCAGCTAGACAAGAGGGATATATTTTTTCCTGATAATCTTTAGAAAATGATTTATATTTAGCATCCACATGAGTTTAGAATAACACAGTCAAGCACAATTTACAAATTATAGAATATATTATACAACGTTAAAAAGTTAACGAGAACTCAATTTATGAAATTTTTATAGGTTATCATCATGATTAATTTATCAAAGTGCATTATAAATTTTTCTTTGTTTTTTTCAAAGAAGCTCTGATTGGAAATTGATTTTGCTCATAATGTATGTGAATATTTTTCTAATTACGGGGTGTGATGAATTGAGAATCATTCAAGCTTCAACTCTTGCATCATGTCTTAGAGGCAATTGTGATCAATCGAGAATTAAAATTCACATTCAGTCACTTCTTAGAGGCAATCTTGCCTTTTGAGAAAGTAAGATAAAAAAAAGTTAAGAGAACTAGTGCAGTGACAAAATTCAAGAAGATGAAGCCTATTAGTTACAAGATATTTAGAACCAACATCTACTCATAGATATCATATTTTTGGGTAACCCGACATTTCTTGATTTACCAAAGAGCTATCGAGTTGTGTGGGCTACACTTTTTTAGAGTTTTGATAGGTTGTACTGGTTTCACACCTCTATCCATCGTGTATTCAAAAAAGGATCATATCACTACTAGTTTTATAATTATATATTCTTATAAATATTTATAATGACCTAAATTTTGTATCATTCTTTTAATATTTTTCTTTTTATTTTATTGAAAAAATTTCAAACAATACATGTGTTTATCAACCCTACATTTTTAATTACGATAAGAGAGATACTAGAGGGATATAATAATGGTGGTAATCATTATTTATTAACCATGCATTTCATACAATACATTTACTTATGTAAGCGTAGAAGTAGAAATTGAGTTAGGACTTAGAAGACATGTTTAACTAGTAAGAGTAGAAGAAAAAGTTCAACTAATTAAAATAAATATTTCAACCATGAGATGCTAACTAGTTATAAACTACATTACTCTCAATAGATATCCTTGAAGTTTTTAAATTAAGCTTCAAAATTAAGAAATCTAAACTTATATAGCTAAAACTTATTAATATAGCTAAATGTTAATATAGCTAAAACTTATAAATTACAAAGAAAACAAAAAATAAAATAAAATAAAATAATTATATGAGAAATAATTAAAATTATTAATATTTACAAATATTTTTGATGAATAAAATATATAAACAAAACAAAATGTTTTTCTTTTATGTTTTAGCTAGTTACAACCATTGTCAATAGTTAGAGAGCCATTGGCCCATAGTGGCTAGTAGGTTTCAACTACAATGGTGGTGATCATCATAACAAAATAAATGTATTAGTATGCATTCGAATTGTTAAATGATGACTCAATCATTTTAATAAAATGGTTGATATACAATAGCCCCAAGTAAGTCACATTGTCACTAGGGGTGGATCATAACAACATGAAATGCAGGTACATGTGAAATGTTAGGCCACCAACATGGGTCAATGAGAATAGCAGGGTCAAATGAAGGAGTCACATCAAAAATAAAAGTACCTAAATCAATAAAAATATCTATTAGAATATAATACAAAAGACTAATATTTGCAAGAGTATATAAATTTCTCAAGATTATTCATCAAAAACTATAATTTAAAGTATTCATTAAGAAAGATGATCTTCAACTCGTCATATGTCATAATCAAAATATTATCCAATGAGACAATCAGTAAAATTATTTTCCATCAAAACTACTCCAAAAGAACAAAGAAAAATTGATTAAACACCTGTGTAACCTAGAAGAGGTAACTATATATGAAAATATCATAAATAAATATTAGTAAAAAAAATGATAACATTAGAATTGAGTTATCTACAAAGATAACTCACCAAAAAATAAGCATCACATTAAAAAATAACAAAGATTCAAATTGAATAATATTATATCTAATAACTTTCATGCAAATGTCATTGACTACAATAATATTTTTAAAATAGGAAAAAAACATAAACAATATAATACAATTACTAGCAATATGAATGTTCACTCCTATATCAATAATTTAAGAGTCCAGATTAAGAATTCGAGTAAAATAATCAATGATACATAAAAAAAAATAATTTATTATTATCTTAGAAAAAAATTATATATACTCCTATCTAGTAAGAGTCATGATTGATAAACAAAATGAAGATTCCCAGATAAATCTAATAGTCAGTATGTATCTCTCATTGCTATGTGAAGCTCTTGCTCTCCTATATGAAAATAATATCAAATAAGTATTTCTAGTGTGTCATATATGTTGTAATGAATATACTAAACTGGAACTCTCCTTAATCTATTCCTAATGCAATAATATATAATAAATCCTCCAAAATCAAACCATAATCAAACCCTACTTTTTTTATCAAACCAAATTAAAGTTTAATTTCTCTTTTTTTTTGCTTGTTTCAAAAAAACAAACTCAATTAAGGTTCTTTGTTATGCTAACGCATGTGCCATTGAATGCATTATCATGCTCACCACCACACACTCCACCATTTGCACCACTGAGTGCAGCACAACACACCACCACATGCACCATTGGGTGCATGTGGTAGTGTGTGCATGTATCATCCTCCCATTATGCATGTGCTTGCACTGTGTGAATGCTTGTTGTCTTCAATGTGTGCACGCTTGCACTATGTGTATGGCTTGAGACCCTTCCTGTATTGTTTTTTTACAAATTGTGTGCATGCACACCTCTTGCCCTATTCTAGGGTTTGTAAACTCTTACTCACATACACAACATTGCATTGAGATTATGTTAGAAATAAACACTCAATAATAAATAACATACAACACAAAATCATATATAATAAGCAAATATAATTAGGAAAACTCACAGATAAGATATTCTTATCAAAAATATGAAAATAAAATTATACCACAATAATAATAAAATAAGAAAACAATAATAATAAGTATCATAAGATGATTGAATAATTGTGATTGACTAAGCTCATTTTTGGCATGATTCACAACTTGATTAATTATATATGAGAAAAACTTTCATTGCATGTATGAAATCCTCTTTATCTTTACAAAATTTTGCATCTTCTTACATTCTTTCTGTCTGCCAATCTATTACTATTAATATCATTTTAAAAATAAATTAATTCACTAAGAGTATCTTCTCTACAATACTTGATTGTGTTTAATGTATATCAAATTATTTTAGGTGTTTTAATCTCCCAAAATAATAACATATTTCAATTTTTTTCATAAGTTGAAAAATTGTTTATTAATATTAGAACATCGAAACTTTTATAAATTTTAAGTTGAGATTTTATATATAACTTATCATTTTAAAAATATATATAATATATTAACTAGGTTAAATAAAATTAAATAAATATCATGATGAAGGTCTTTATGATCTTGATAACTAGCTCATTCCTATATAGACCTTAAATAATTATGCAATAAATTATTTTTTGATATTTTATCACAATTGATACATGAAAATAATGGTAACATCACATTTATTACGTGAATGAGTATTTTAAAACTCAAATCACTAATTTTATTTAGTTCGACCTTCATAAGACTTTTACTTGATCTATTGTTACAACAAAAAATAAGAAAGTGTTACTATCAAAAAAATTACAAAATAAGCACAACTTATTTTTGTGCCAATTGATTTTATGCACATTCTCTTTTTTATTTTGAACATAATTAAAATGATACACCTTGGGAAAATTTTAAAATATAAACAATTTAAAAAAATAAAAAGTACTTTATTAAAATTTTCTAGAGTATTCAAAAGGAAGGTAATCATATTACTCAACTAAAACCATATTGGAACTTGGCAAGACTTCAAAGTTAAAAATATTTATATGATGATAACATTAAAATGGATAACCACGTAAGAAATCATGGGATCAAATCCTAAAATTGACTTCATATCACTTTTTTCCCTCGCAAGATAGTTCACTTAAAATGGATTAACTAAGGAATGCAATTTAAATCATAAGGAGCCAAGCATGATCCCTACCTCTTCATTGAGGGTATTGCTCATCTAAACCTACTTGAATATGAAATGAGAAAAAAAAAAGATTAATTTCTATCATGATTTAATCAGGTGAAGCTCATAAACAACTAACATGTCATATATTGTTATAACTCTAGAACTAAAAATATTTGAATAAGAATGATATTAGATAAGTGACTAATAAGAAGTCCTCATTTTGCATAATAATATTGAAACTTAAACTCAACTCACAACATTTGTAATTATGACCAACCATAAGCACAACTAATTATAAAAAAAATAATCACATTTTTTTCTCACTTTTTATAATATTGCAACAAAACCTTTCTTTGGATAAGAAGAGAATTAATAATAAGTGCATGACATTCAACAATACAAAAATTCATCAAACCTCGCATAAATATAGATTTGTATTATACTCACATTGTAGTTTAGTAAAAATGAGCTAGGTGCATAGTATTTATGTTATAGTATAATGTCAAATGAGCTAGTACAAAACAAGATTTATAATCAAAATAGGCAAAAATTCTCATACAATACAAAATAAAAACTAGCTAGAAAATAAATTTATGAAAAAACTAAAAGAATAAATTAACATCTTAGATTATAAGAATAATGATAAGTTAATAAATTTGAAAAATAATGTCATCAAAATAGATAGTTTATTTAAGAAACAAACCTATCGAATTAAGAAAATATATCAAATTTTTTATTCTATATCAAACAAAGCCAAAGAAAGTTATAAGAAAAAATAAGGAAAATATATGTTAATTATTCATTGATTTGTAAATAAAATTATTAGTATTAAATTAAGCTTAGATCTAGAAATACTACAAAATATCAATGTGTATACTTCTCAAGTAATTTTAAATAAAAAAACAAAATAAAAATTAGAATTGAATGTATGAAGATTTAGATAATTATGCAGGTAAGAATAAACTTTGTACATGATGATTTATGGAGTTTGTTAAAAATCAAAAAATACATATAAAAATTTGTATTATCACCACCATGAGAGTAATGGTAAATTTTTATGAATTATTAATTATCAATTTTTATCATAAAAGTAAAAGTAAAATATATCATATAATCACGTTCAAAACATCAAGTTACACTAATAACTAAGTGGTGAACAATAAAAATTTAACAATATAAGATATATCTTATATGTTAGAAATTTAACAATAAAATTTAACAATGTTAGAAATAACATTTTGATGGTCAAGCAATCATATGAATTCAAAAGTCTATGCAACGTAAATACAAAATTAACGATATAAGATATCTAACATATCACTATTCAAATGAGCATGATAAAAAATGAAAATATATATATATAATAATTTGGTGATGATACAAAAAACATGGGAATGGAATTACAAGATGTAAAAAAATATTATAAAAAATACTTTATAAAGAAAAATAGAAATCTATAATCTTATCGGTTTTACAAAAATAATCAGAGATTGAAAAATAAAACAAAACAAAGAACTAAAAGTATCATATTAAGTACATCATAAATAAAAATAATAAAGTATTAATACATAATAAAGTTATTTTAAATAGATAAATAAATTATTACACAATCTTAAACATCATATAATTTATCAAAGAGATGGTTCAAAAGAAAAAAAAATAAAAGAAAATTAGAAAAATAATGATACTAAATGAAATTCCAAATTTAAGGCATAAAATAACTAAAACAAATTAAAATTTAATGATTAGCTATATTATTTAATAGAATTTTGTAAAATATAAAAAAATTAAAATCATGAAAACATATTTTTTTCATATGATATTAACCTATTTGATGAAACTAATAAAATTTTATTATTAATAATAAATTAATCAAGCATATGATAAAAATATAAACAATGTTTATATATGATAGTTGCATATAATATTATCATAGTTGAAACAACTTATTAATATTTACATCAAAAATTAGATAGACGTCATAATATATTAAAAAGTAATGATTTTATAATTAATCAATTAAAAATAAAATATTTAATTTATAATTTTAACTATTAAATAATATGATACAATTCAATTGAGACTTAATAAAATAAAAATAAAAACAAAAATCAATAATTTTAAAAAATATGAATATATATATATACATAACATATGATTGGAGCACCCTATCATTAGAAGTACTCCATTATCTTGACAAAATACTAGTTGAAAAAAAATATAAAAAATAAGTATTACATATATAAAAAAATATTATAAATTTTAACAATATTTCAAGTTAGTGCATATACATTCATGACTTCGTGCTTTTAGAATAAAAAAAGAAAATTATGACTCTCTTAAAACATTTATGAAATTATCTATTAGCTTATTTATGATAAAACTATGTGAAGCGGTGATCAACTTATCTTATATTTTCTCTCAAAAAAAATATTTAATTAAATATTGTGACAAGATTAAAAGCGAGTATTTTTTGCATAGATATTATGACAAAGAGTAGTGAAATCAAAAAACTGATTTCTCAACACAAATGTACAACCCAAAAAAAAATCTCAAAAGTTGTGTAGTCATTGCTAATATTTTACCTTTGTACTAAATATTGTTATTTTACTCCATAATATTCTATTCCAAACTATGTGATATATTGTCAAATAGAAGTATGTCATGATATATCTAATCAAATAAATATTAAATAGTTAGCTTAATTATCATATTTTAATAAATAATGAAATCAATAAAAAAAATTATCTAAACTATAAGAACAATTTTTGGCTAAATAAGCATTTTTGATTATAGACAATCCAAAAGTCATTTCATACTTTTGTTGGAATAAAACTAACCTTCAACAATTATATGCAATATTTATCCCAGGAATCTACTTAAGTTCCATAGACCATTAATATGAAATTTTATCTAAAGAAACTCATTCAGCTATAAAACCCACGATTCATCATTTCCGATAACAATAATATCATCAATGCACATCAAGGATAGAATAACCATATCAATTTTTAACAAAAAGAAAACAAATGAAAAATATATTTGTGTAACTACATTATCATTAACAAAAGTATATTACTTATGTGCTCAAAGTCCTTCATATTAATTTTATTCTCCCAGTAATATAATCAACAAATAGATTCTCAAATAAATATAAGTAATGTCTTCTCTCTCATTTTTTTTCTCAATTAATAATAATTAATCATTTCTTCTATAATCTTTATTAACTTGATAATCTAAATAAATTTTAATTGTAAATATGTATGAACTACACTTCACATGTTCAAACTAAACAATACATCTCTTGCTAATTTTATCTACTAAAGTAGGATATCAATATAATTTTTAATTTTCTCATTTCTAATTTCATCATTATTTTTTTTTCCCATATTCATATTAAAATACACAAGACTATTATGATCATCTTACAAATATCATATCTTCAAGCAACTCAATATTCTAAATTATAAAGTATAATTAGTCTAATAATTATTTTATATTATGTTAACCTAGTAAATATTTTTTTATTACATAATAATGATGATGTTATCTTCTATTTCATCTAATCAACTTTAATTGATCATGTATATTTTTAAATATTATAATGAATTACATTTTACAATCTTTAAATTATCAATCTTACTTAAATTATCACTCTTTCTTGATTCAAAATTACAAACTTAATATTTTAACCACTTTCAACTAATTTTATATTCTTTATATCTAGACATTTCAAAATTATTACTAGTATAAGAGATCAAAAATTCATTTGGTATCCCTCGCATTTGTTACGATATTATCATATATATCATTAATTAATAAATAAAATAAAAAGAATTTTTTTCCCTAAGCACATGCCAAAAACAACTCATAGAAAACTTTATTTTCTTTTTTAATCAAAAAAAATCTTATACAAACTTAATTGTATTATAGAAATATTGTCTAATTTTTCTCTGCAAAAGAAATAATTTTACAATAGACATACATAGCACACAATCAAAATAATTATCTAATATAGTAGTTCAATTTATAAATTTCTAAACTATAATTCTATTTCATAGTTTCAAAACATGACATATCTATTTTATCATTATATAATTTGAATGATCTTTAATATCACTTTTATTTTTACTAATTAACATCACAGAATTATGTTACCAAAAATTATTTTTTGATATCTAAAATTTTATTAAATAACATAATTAATCATAAAATATCAACTTCTCATTTTCTTTCATATTTTTTATTACTTATATGATTGTTCCATATATATCGCATCTTTAAGATCATTATTCAAAATTATATTTTTTGCATTCAATTGATAAACAAATCACATATGAGAAGTTGTTCATGACCACAAAATTTACCTTGAGTAAAACCAAAAGAAATGTTATCCAATCAATAAAATATATCATAGCAATTAACTTTGTAATTCTGCATTAAACCACTCATCACTAATAAAGCACTGAGTTCATCTACTTTCCTATCATGATTTATCTTAATAGTAAACAGGTATAAACAAATAACAAAAAATTTTCTATAAGCAAGTATCATTTCTTGAATTATACCAAAAAAAAGAATATTTTTCTCTTACAATATAACTAGTTGCCATTAAAGATAAGATAATATTTCTGAAGGAATGCTAGGTATATGGATAATTTGATACAATCAAGCAAAGACAACAAACAAGTAAAAAAAAAGTATAAAATAAATAAACATACAACAATGAGTATTAACTACAGCTTTCTTATTTTTTAGAAAATAAAGAATAATTAGAAGATTCAGATTAGAAAAATCATTTGTGAAAGTATCAGACTATGCAGCAAACAAATCATTACTGAATAGTAGGTATTCTCTTACTATAAATTCAAATATGAGTAATAGGTATCTTATGAACATTATTGCCTGAAGTAGATATTGCTAGAGGCTCCTCCACCTTCACTAGAATAAGACTTAGTGACTTGTGGTATAGTTTGAATAAGATACAACCTCAAGATATTACTAAAAAAAGACTAGATGTTCTAGTAAAACTCCTCCATGAGCCCATATCAAACATGAAACTAACTAAATATTTTGAGCCTCCTAGGTTACTAAAGCTTGCGAGAACTTTCAAAAAAAATTCTCTCAAAGAATAAAACATTAGAACTAATAATTATTTTGTAAATCATATGTGAATACTTGAATAGTCAATAAATGCAAAACAATTTTTATCAATTACAATTTTCTCATGTAATATAGAAAGGCGTTTCATAAAGCAAGCAGTCTCAATTATCATGGTAATAAGCTGGAAATCATTCCTGAATATAACATCTGAAAAGAAACTCACAAGCGAGAACAAAGAAATATATTTGATTGATCAAATAATTTATGATTAAAATATCTCTCTAAAATTAATTAGTACACATATTTGTATAGACTAAAAAGAGTTTCTTGACATTTTCAACTAGATATTATTTTTCCTCGACTAAATTATCAAGTGATGTGCTAAAAAGATGTATGGTATAATATTTCATATTCAAGAAAATATAAACATAGTCATTGTGTTCTATTATCATTTCTCCATATTTTAATATTATGATAAACTTTGTTTTTATCCTTTTACAAAAAATATATAATTATAAAAAATTTACTTATTCTTTCTTTAAAAAAATAATTTCATGTAAATATGAAATAACTATTAAATAAATATAAAGTATTTATATCTATTATCCATATCAGATTATTAATGTCAAAATTGTGTGTCTAAAAAAAATTATTGTATATTTTTCAAGTTTACACATCGCCTAATTGAGAATAGAGACTTACTTCATGCTTAGGTTCATCATTTTCAATTTAGCCAATGAGAAATGATCAAACCAAGAGGGACAAAAGCTCGAAGAAAAATAAGAACACATCTTCACGTTCACCCAAATAAAATATTTCCAAGAATAAGCTATTTCAGCAAAACAATATTAATACTGAAAATCTTAACACGTGAAAAAATAATAGTTAAAATAATCTATAAAATATCTTACATGAAATCCATATATATATATAATCAAAATAATTAAGATTCTTCACACGTTGGGTGCTCTCATTAATAGAATAAAGAAAAATCAAAAAAATATAAAAAGAAAAGATAATAAAAATAAAAAATTAGAAATCTCAACATTAACATCATGTTCGTGCATACAAGTCCATAACATCCAATTCAGATGAATAAAATAAGTTAAAATATTGTCAAGATCTTCGTGAAGATAATCATTTCTTTTCTATTGTCTGAATGTATGTTATATAAATAGTTCCAAGTTGAATCTTCTCTTTGAGAAAAAAATAGTCTCGATATGTTTCCTTCCAAGTGTAAATATTAAATTAGAGACTATATATTTCACTGGCTGACTGTCATAATAAAAAGTAGCAAGAAAAAAAAATGCATATCTAATCTCATCAAGTAGATACCACATTCAAAGTATTTCACAAATAATTATCATCACTCTGACACTAAATCTCGAAACTAATTTGACTCTCACCATTTTACGAGACAAAATTACTTTCAAAAAATATAAAAATATATCATAAATCTTTTATTGATACATGTTGATGCCCAACTCAAATCTAAATATTGGACTAACCACAAATAGAGGTATCAGACAAGCACGGCGGCCCAAGCACGGCTCACAGCACGGCCCAGTTCAGCCATGCCTGGCCGGACACAAAATGGTCCAGAACTGTGCCTAGACTTGGGTCATGTGGCCCAAGGCGACGCTCATACTGTGTTGGGCCAGACAGAGATAGGACTCATGCCAGCTAGGCATGACTCGAGTGCATGGCCTATAGGCATGGTGTGACAGCACATGTACATTGCCCAGGAGCCAAGACCTCAGAACCAAATATTGGGCGCGGTCCAATTGAACCAAGGCTGCCCCCACCCAGTTTTTTTTTTTTTAAATATTATTTTATTCGTAAAAACCCACCCGACCGAGTTCACGCCGAGGCCGAGGCCGAGGCAAGACTCTAAGCCCGAGCCAAAGCTTTTGGACCATCAAGAAGCTTCAACTCTCATTTCTAACGGGCGACTAAAAGTACAAAAAGGAATAAAAAATAAAAATATGTGAAGATTCAAGTCGTTGGATTCACTTCCAATAACTAGGGCAGAAAATCTGACAGCTATCGAGTTTCTGTCCTATTTTAATATAAAAAAATTAAAATATATATATATATATCTAATTTTAAAAAAATCTAAATAAATAAGATTAGAAATTTGAGTTTTCATTCAAATCTCTCCTTGCAACTCCTCTCTCACCCACCTCTCTCTTCCTCATCTATCCTCTCAATCTCAGTTTTTTTTTTCTCTAAAACTAAAATTTATAATTTTAGCTTTAGAATTTTTTTGTAAAGCTTAGAGAACGTGAACTATTGATGTGAAGGGAAAAAAATTCAGGTGCAAGGTGCGGGCTATGACTTTTTCTCTCCTCTCCATAAGCCAATACTAATCGGATATTATTTTTAAATTTTTATTTAGTTTTTAAATTTTTAATATCAATTAATTTTTAATTTAAAAATTAGAATATAATTTATAAACTAAAATTTATTAAAATTGACAAATAATAAATTTAATGATAACAAAATTAATATTAAAATAAATATAGATAATATTAATAATGACAACCCTACAAAAATGTCAAAGACCAAAATTATATTTTCTCTCATAAACTTATTTTAACATGATATGAAATAAAAATACTAAGGATCTCGATGAAGAATCAACATAATACAAGTATTATAAAAAAATATAAACATGTAAAATTGCGTGTAGGACGAAGTACCTAAAAAATATGTCGATCATTATACCAAAAAATATGTTGCATTAGAGAGAGAAGATATGATCAAACTGATCACAATAATGAATCTTCTGATTAGATGCTCAAAGGATTCAAAAATAATCAGTATCATGTAGACCTATTTTCAGCCTACATATCATAGAATTCCTATGTTCATATGTAAGAACAACATATTAAACTATTATAAGTTAAAAAAATAAATAATAACTAAAAATTCAAGCAATATAGTAGAGTAGTATCAGTGACGTGACGTATGATATATGTACTAGTCAAGGTAAAAAATCTTTTATATGTCGCATCGCCCACTATGTAGATTTTAAGTAGACACTTAATAAAAAATTTTAAGATTTTTAGAGATTCTGCGTCATCATGATGAGCTTATCATATATGAGAGTATAATAAGAATCGTTAAATATTATAATATTCAAAATAAAATATTTAATATTATATTTGATAATGCATCCAATAATGAAGTAATAATTAATATATTTTTTTTGACCATTAGAGTCAAACTATTAGGAGAATTTTTTGATGTTAGATGCAAGTATCATATTATTAACTTGATAATACATTAATACAGGTAAAGATAAAATTTGTTTCTTCAACTTTAAAAAAATATATAATTCATTAAAATTTTATCAGACACCTAGCATGACAACAAAAATTTGATAGTCTCTATTTTTCCGCGAGTCTAAAGAAAAAAAAATTCTAAGTAGATATGAAACGCCATAGGAATTAAGCTTACTTGATGTTGAAGTCATGTGTTAGATACAAACACACGATATCCAAATAAGTAAATAGTAAGAGTGACAAACTTATTATTGGTAATAAAAACTATAATACAAAAATTTTATTTATGAAATTCCTGAAGATTTTTTATTATATACCATACATATGTTCGTTAGTTTATACTCTCACCACTTGTATTGCATTCATGTGCATATGCAATATTAGTGATATGTTTAAGAAGTTTAGAGATAATCAGACATTTAGTGACATAACTGTTGAGATAAAAATCACGTACTTAAAATACTAGTCCATCATTCTATCTTTTTATTATCTGACTATCTGCATAGATTTTAAGATTAAAATACATATCCAAGTGTATAAACCATAAACACTAATCTGAAGAATTTATTCACGTAAAATCAACTAAGTTACTAACATACTATAATACTAAGTATGATAGTTGTTATAGTCATGCTCCGAGTAAGAATAAGACACCATATTCGAAGACGACTTCTTCATTTAGTTAGCAAGGAAGAAACGACAGGGTAGACCGTCAAATAGAGCAAGATATCTCAGTACGTAGATATTAATTATTATTTAATCCTATCACATAATACTAATAAAAAAATTGTTATTTTATAATTATAAAAATCATATAAATCTACTTATCATGTGCTATTTAAGATGGCATGTGATCTACTAATTCCTATGGTATTAAAGATAGCATCAGAATCTACTTTTTTATTATAGCCAATATCATTTCGGATTGAAAATCAAGACTACGATCAGATATCATTGAGAGACTAAAACACATGAAGGATTGAAAGGATTTAAAATTAAACATCTTGGTTCATGCTATAACAAAAGTGGAGGAGTTACTGGCAAATGATGACTCATAGGACTTTGAGGATGTTGAGCTCACCGCTAGTGATACCATCAAACACTTGCACGATGATAATTAGTTACATACATTTGGATTGAGCTTGCATGTCATGTCGCAAGATTATGATTGACAATTTTTATTTTATGTTGTGACGTGTTTTTTTATTTTTTTTTTTTGGATTTAATTGGATGATAGAATATTGATGAAAATATTTTTTATATATATTTTGTATTATGAAACTATGTCATTTATGTTAATGAATTTTTTTTTGTGATTTATGTGAAATAAATAAATAATATAATATCGTGACTCACAAGATAACTTATAATTTTAAATTTAAAAAAATAAATTAAAATCATTAAACTGAAATTGGTGACCGATCGACCTAGGCTAGCAACCTCCAAACACAACTCGGCCCGGCAGGGCCAGACGTGACCCAGCCCGAATCTACCTTGACTCGGATCAGATGAATCGAGCATGACTGAGCAGGGGCGACCATAATCAAGTTGTGTCGTACCATGAATGGCATGGCACGGTGGCTCGACTGGGCCACTAAAAAATGGGGAATGCTGGCAAGTCACATCAAGTTTGACACCTCTAACTACAAATGCCTATGTTCCCTATAAAAGATCTCAACACCTAAAAGTATTTCACACACCTCAGCATGGAAAGAGTTGCATCAAGATGAACCTAACAAAAAAATCTAATAAATAATTAATTATATTGACTGTGTATGTCATATCTAGTGTTGTCATAGTCCAATAATTAATATTTTCTATAATTCTCATATGAAAAGTAGAGTCAACTAGATGTATCATATCAAAAATAAAGTCAATATTTATAGCAATAGAAATACCTGTTAAAGTACAACACAAAAGATCAATAGCTATAAAAAATATCAAATACATATCTCATATAAGAAAAGATAAGTACCACTCATAAAATTAGAAATATCTATGCTAATAAAATATTTAATCCTCTTAAAATCATTAATCAAACTCATCATCTCAAATAATTAAAATATCATTTATATTGATAATTAGCAAAATTAATCAATGATTAGGACTCATCTAAAAAAATAAAGAAAACTTAATAATATATTTGTACAACCCAAAGTGACTATGAATAAAAAGTCTCACAAATCAAGATTTTAGTGATTGATTCATGTCATAGAATACCTCTTGCAATCTAAAAATAACATCTAACTGTACTGCTCGAAACCCTGATAGTTACTCCATACATATCTAATCCTCATAGTCACCATTTAAAATATATATATTCTGGTGTATCCTCCAATTATAAAATATTATAAAAAAAATAAGAATACATTTTGAGATCATCTTGACCATTCAAAGAAACTATTTTGATAATCATTAACAAATATATGAGTATATCTACTGACTACAAGTCTCATCTTAAGGCAAGCTAACTTCTCATTTGGATATATCTCCATAATAAATACTCACACACAACAAAAAATAGATATTCCCAAATATTATGATACTAGTTCCAAAATATTAGAGCATATAGCATGTATCTCATCCATCACATTCATAGTCTAACATTATCTTAGATGAGATAAAATCTCAAAAGAAGAATGGGATATGCTAGTACTAGAGGTGTCAAACGGGCCGGGCCGGGCCGGCCCAGCACGAGGCACGGCAAGGTTCGGCCGTGCCTGGGCCGGCCCGGCACGATCAAAAAACGTGCCCGGGCCCGTGCCCGGGCCCGTGCCCGGGCGAACAAAGCACGTGCCGTGTCATGCCTTGGCACGGCACGCCGGCACGCGTGCCGGCGTCGTGAGTCGTGACTCGTGACCCAACCGGGCCCCGCCCCCGGTAAAAAGACCACGGGTCGGGTCCAAACAAACCCGACCCGCCCGGCCCCGCCTGCCCTGCCTTGCCGTACGCCCGTGCCCGAGCGGGCCGGCACGGCACGGCAAGGCCTTGCTGTGCCCGAATTTAAAAAACCGTGCCGTGCCCGGCACGGCACGGTAGCACGGCTGGGCACGTGAAAAACGGGCCGTGTCGTGCTGGGCCGGCCCGTTTGACACCTCTAGCTAGTACCATTAAGAAAAATAACAAAAAAAAACAAAAAATAATAATATGAGTATACAACAAAACTTGACAAATTGAATACTAAATACAGCTCATTTATCTCTTTCAAAAAATGATTAGAAGATCAATATAAGAGAGACTAACTATGGAATCGTTTAGCTTCTTGATAGACTCATCTATGATATGATCAAGTTGGTATATCTTTCTGTCCTAGTATAGACTCTGAGTTCTAAGTGATCAAATATCCTAGTTGTCAACTCAATATAAATTCATATTAGTGCATATTAATATAATACAATGTTATCTGAGTTTGAATGAGACCTTCCTAGCTGGGAACCCTTCCTTTTTCTAGACTCAATATGATCTAAATTTATAAAAAGGTATAATGATTCTATAGAAGTAACATCATACTCAGCATCAATATAATAAGAAATAATCAATGCATGACTCTCTCTATCAATTGATGGTCAAGGTAAAGCTATAAATACTAGAGAAAATTATAAATTTATGAATAATATTTGGGTTCATATTTGTACTAGACTAGTTAAAGAAAGCATCATGATCAGAAAAAATTATATTTTCACTCAGTAAAATCCTTGCTATCTCTTGTGAAAAACAATTGTATCTTTGGGTACTATAGTCCAAGAAATATTACTCAATGTCCTAGATTTCAGTTCATCTTGTCCTAGCGAACAAATAATGATAAAATAAATATATTCAAAAACTCTGGAATATATGATTTAAAAATGTACGCGCTAATAAAGAACAAAGAACAACACCCAATTAATGAATTAAATTATGATTAAAATTATATTTTCATGAAAATATTTTGGAACACATTTTCAAGTACAAGTGTCCAAGTCATCTCAATCAAATATTTATTATTCCATTCAACCACATAATTTTATTAATTACCTAACTGACATCTTGGACATGAAATCTAGTATGTCTTATGATCTTATTTTCTTTTGATTTCTACTATAAGTATTTAATTAATTTGATGCATATTTTAATACATTATTATTTCTTAAATCTCTAATATTTTTATCAAATACAATTTTCATCATTTCTTGAAAAGTCTAAAAAATTAAAAAAAATACTAATAATCTATCATGAAAGAGATATATCTATATATATCACAAGAAATTATCAATATACAAGATCAAATATTTAAATTCATCTAAATTCATATCTCTACTGTGATAGATTATTAGTATAAAGTGTAGAGAAGTGTCTAAAATTTAAAATATATATTTTAATATCTTAAAGAAAAATTTTGTATACTCCTCTTTTAAAAATATCACGATAGATAGACTTCGTAAAAATCTATAGATAATTCTAATAATCAATATATCTTTCTTGCAGCTACGTAATTCTCTCGACATCCTCTCCAAAAATAAAATCTAACATCTCTCTTTGATTTATTTTATCCTCTTGAAATGAGTACACTGGTATGTAAATGTCTTTCATCCACTACTGCCTCTAATTCATAAGCAACTTAAAATAACAAACATGAAAACCCCTTATAATTAGGATGGTTCACACATTAGGTGCTCTCATCAAAGCATTAAGAAAAATGAAGAACTGATAAAATATATATATATATAAATAAAAAGCTGAAAATCTAAACAAATAAAAAAAATTAAATTAAGTTGCTTTGTTATGCAATTCCTTGATAATAAGCTTAAAAAAAATCAAGTATACATAAAACATGAGACAAAGTAGTCTAATTCAAATTAAAATTCTCATAAACAATTTATTGAAATATCTATTCATTAGTTATTGTAACACAAACTATAATAGTATAAAAAATAAAGAAAAAATAATTTTTATCTACAATACGATTAATTACACAAAATAACTCAAGTCAAGAGTAAGAATACATGCAGAAAGATTTGTAGTACCTATAGTTGTGATGGTCCAATTTCATTAGCAAATTTTGATTGGGCCTGATCATTTCAACATCTCACACAATTTTTGAAGCAAAAGAGCACTGTATTTATTTTCAATATCATGTTTGTGAGCATATTTTTTATTAAAAAAAATATTTATTTATTAAATTAAAACAATTGGATCAACGCCAAACTAAATGAAAATGCTCATGTGGAATTTGGATCGAGCATAAGTTGGTTTCGATTTAATAGCAACCAAGCATATCCAGTCTATTGGGGGCAAGATGAGTTTGAGCACATAAACCCATGACTATATCAGACCGTTGGGAACAAATTGAGATAGAATTTTTTATGTCATGGGCCCAATTTGGTCAACCCAAATTAACTGGTCTGCCGAGCCTGTCCAAGCTAAGTCAAGTATACCAAATTCACCACTAGTGTGAATGTTTGCAAAAGAACATATTAATTGAAAATTTAAAATTTAGATATCCAATCGTTACAATACCAAAAATATGCTTTGATTTTTTTTCTTCAATAATTGTGAGAGTCTAGATCAGTTTGCTTGCACCTCACGAATCCCCCAAAAAGGTGGGCTTTCACTGGTTCCATCCTCAAGTAAATAGTAAGTAGATGCAAGAGAAATCTCTCTAACTCAAAAGTGAAAGTCAAACCTATGACATTTTTAAAACTTATTATTCTATGACTAACTCTTTCCAATTAAACCAACCAATGAGAACACTGACATTTTATTTAAGAGAAAAAACTCTAGTAGATATGTGCATCACTGTAGGCACGTGGAAAGTGTCTTAGTCTTCACTTCTTGAAGGTGAGAAATCTTCCATGAGCTTTGCGTGTATTTGTATATATCACAATTATGGCAAGCAATAACATTTAATTAAGATGATTACCACACTTTTATTACGTAGAAATATTTTAAGATAATTTTGAGGTGGAATAGTCATACCCAAAATATTTTAAGATAATTTATTACGTAGAAATATTTTATTACGTGAAAAGTGTATTTGCGTGTATTTACTTAGTCCTCAAGTAAATACAGAAAAAAGAAATCTCTTTAACACAAAAGTGTCTAAATATTGAGTTTTTGAAAAGTGCAAAGACACACAGTCTTTGCACTTTCACAACTATGAAAAGAACTGACTTTTTATTAAAATGGTTACCACACTATTATTACATAGAAATATTCAAAGATATTCGAGATGAAATAGTCATAACCTAAAAATATCTAATTAATGAGATATATTTTTCTATGCTTTTAAATCATGTGCATGTTTTTTTAAAACACCTCTCTTGAAAAGTAAGAAATGAAAGCATAAACATTTATATACACTTAATTACTCTGGTTATCAAAAAATATTTGAATATTTCTCATATATGACAAAGTTATTTTTTTGAGTGATTAGTATTTATAAGATTTGAGATTTAATCTTTTTTTAATAATTCATCTCTTACTGATTATCAAGGGCATAACCATATTAGGATCCCAGCAAAAGTTGTGAGTGAGGGATAGAGGAAGGTCGAGAAACAAAAATAAAAAAAATAAAAATAAAAATATTTTCATTAATTCTTAAAATTAAAATGTAACTATAACCTCATGTATATAACTTGAGACAACCGATAAATCAAGTGCTCTTAAATAATATAAAAAAAAATAAAATAAAAAGAAACCAAACTTACAAATAAAACTAAAACTCAACATCTTTTTAAACTGACGTGTACATATCACAATCACTCAACTTAAAAAAAACAAGAAAGAAATTTAATAGCTGATAAGTACCTATGTAGTTATCAAACCATCATGTATCTTCTATTCTATGAAATAAAAAACCATACTTTATGTATTTAATGCACTTGAGAAATATTAAATTGACAAATATATGTCAATTAGTGTAACTATCACAATAAAATATCATTAGCCCCCAAATTGATAAATAAAATTTTAAGAAATAGTTGTTTTATTTTAGCTTACAAATAAATGATATCATAGGTTTGTACTTTGTATTTGTATTAAATCTAAAAATAATATATCTCTTATTTTTTCAAAAAACAAGATTGCATTTGAATAAATACAAAATCTTACCACAAATCTCCTCTTTATAATCACTGAAACCCAACAAAAATCTAAATATATATCTACTTAGCTATACCACTGATCTCTAAACAAAATTTTATATTTTGGAGCACTTCACAAACTTGAAAATCTTAAGAACTAAATTCATATGAATTTATTTAGAATAATCTAACAAACAACTAATTATACTAGTACTATAAAAAATATTTTGATAAATCATTGTCAAATAGTTCACCTTTCTTACGATTCTCATATATTTGATAAAATTAACTGAAAAACTAATATTTATGAACAAATCAATTATTAGATCAAATAGTGAGTCAACTAGTGGATATCGTATCATATCAAGATCAAACAAAGTATCTAGATTATATTTCCTCTAAGAATAAAAATTATACATCTTATATTTTGAGATCAATAGGCAAAAAATATCTAAGCAACAAGTCTTTCTTCAGTAACCTAGTTTATAGGAACACTTTAAATAAGAATATACAAAATTGTTCTTCACTTATATTAGAATATTATCAATGTGTACCACTAATATCAAATATTATCTCTCTAACCCATATTGGTAGAAACAATAAAAAAACAACATAAATCTCCTAATATCAAAAGTAATAAATACACAAAAGAACCTAATACATGACACAATATAGCATACCAATTGAAGTAGTGCAACATTGTAAAGTGTAGTATGGGTAACCAAGTGGTATGGTGTGAGAAACGATGCTGTATAGTATGCCATAGTGGTGCTTTAAGTATTTTATATGGAGCACATGTGATTGTGTGGTGGTAACCCTTACTCATACCAAGTGATAAACAAAGATCCCCAGTTTGATGCATGCACTATAAAAAAAAATAAACATATAAAATAGAAATGTTGATAATTATTTCCAAAACATAAATCAATGGGACATCTATTTTCATAGCGAGCTTTTCATAATCTATTCATCATGTTTATACTCCTAGAAAAAATAAAATGAGCAATGTTGCATTAATAAATTCTTCTCGAGATCACCATGAATGAATATATTTCTCACATCCACCTAATATATAATTTATGGAGATGCAATAATAAAAAATAAACCTAACACTAATCAATTTAGATTATGAAAAAATCTCTCGATAATCAAAATGATAAATATGTATAAATCTTCTGCTACCAACTTAACCTTAAGTCGATCAACTTTTTTTTCATATTCAGTCTTTATCATGTACACTCATTTGTATCTCGATATTAACTTATCTAAAGGTTTTAATATGTGATCTAAAGTAAGAATAAATTTTATTGCACTCAATTCATTCAAAATAATTATTCATCATCATGAAAATTTAAGAATCTCAGAAAAAATATCATGAGAAAATAATAAACACAAATACATATTATCAAAATGAATATTACATATAACACATTCTAGATTCTTTGTAGAGCACACATTCAAAAATTAATGTTATCACTAGTGTCTAGAAACCGATGTCTATGTTCCCGGTGCCAACTACAGGCAAAACTCCTCACAACCAGTTGTGGAAGATTTGTCAAGACCTGAATCATCATGTGATATCCGTACTTCGTCTCAACATGACTCTTGAACAATATTACAACCAAAACCTTATCAGGGTTCTAAAAAAAATTAGGAGAGAGAAAGAGGAGAAAGAGAAAAAATAAAAAAATAAATTATTTTTATTACTTAAACAAATCAAATACAATTATATATATATATATATATATATATAGGGGAAATCCAATAATTAGGTGCTACAAAGAATTGTAAAAAAATAAAAAAAAAACAAACTTATAAACTAAATCAAACCATCACTGTAATGATATAAAGAGACATGAGATTAATCATTTATCATGTTATATTGTATTATTTGAGAATTTTAATAGCACAAATTATTTTCTAGTGGTCAAGAAAATATTAATCAAGATACTTGTTTTGCTTATTATTTCTCACAAATGGATGATTTCCTAATTAGACATTAACATTTTTTTTCTACATCAATCTTGAGATGCATATTTATATGTAACAAGTACCATATTTTTTTATTATTCTTCAACATATAAGGATCCATCAATATACTTAGAATGCAAAGTTTATACGTAATCAAGTTATTATATCACATACTTTATTACAAGTGATGCAAGAAACAAATACTCTTGATACATTATACTCAAACAAAGTCTCCTCCCATTCATCATTATTGAATGAATCTAAACACAAGCATTTGAGCTTCTATTGATTAAAAAATCATACTCTCTTTTTAATGAGAATATCATCGTGTAAGGGTCACAAAGATAATGATGATGACAATGATGATAAATATACAAAGTAGAATAGCATTTTTATGTGACAAAAATCACCAAATAATTAAATAATAATCTCAAGAACATTAATCCCCATCTTGCTGAATTGTTTAAAAATCATCAGATTTTTAAACAATCTTAAGAGAAAAAGTGAAATAGAGAGCAAATCATATGATAAAATGTAACACAAACAAAGCAAATCTATAGTTCTAGATCAAGTTTCGTGTCAGAGTGTTGTATCTTTTAAAAAGCAACCAAGCACTCAACCATTGATGATAAAATTTTGAAATTCCTTGAATTTGTGACTGATTGTAATCGTGTTACATCACGACTTTATAGTGCTTCTTTATTTCTCATGCATTTTATAATGAAAAGTACCTCTCATATTCTATCAATTCTATTATAATATAATATTTTACATTCAGAATCTAAACATACAACATCAAAATCTGCATTTTTCAAGTCATTGGCTTAGACACCATTACAATAAACACCTTTCATATCAATATCTCATACCCAAGAATTAAAATATTAGTTTATACGGATATATCAGTGCTTGAATTTTATGGATATATCAAAGATATATCGGTGTATATTTATATATGAGCACCAATCAAAGATAGATATATCGGTCTTAATGGATATATCGATATTTAAAATTTATGAATATTTCGGAGATATATCGGTGGATATATCAAAAATTTTTATCACTGCTCATACCTACTTTACAAGAACATCTTTACATGATTATATTGATCTTGTTTTGGAAAAAACTAAATTCCAAACACTGATGCGTGTTGCAAAAAAGCAAGAGTACTCACAATTTCATGTCCAAAAGGACCAGATGTTGGCACTTCTTGCAATGGACCTAAAAACAAAGAGATCTGGCACTATGAGATCAAAAGATGACACCAAAATAAAATAAAAAAGTACATTTACAACAGAAAACAGAGTAGGACATAGAAGGAGGCACACCATTTTCTGAAATAGAGCTTGTTACCAATGTGGAGCATATATCAGACTGACCAGGATATTCTAATGTCATATCAGCAAGCTCTCTCTGCAAAATATTAATTAAGCATGGAAGTCCACATATGAAGCAGCCAGACTACTTTACAGGTACTAGCCATAAAAAGAAATCTTAAAAACTGGTGCAGATTTGTAAATAAACAAACCTCATTATTTGAAGAAAATACCAACTCAGAAATATCCTTGATGCAACTACTATTTTCAGTTCTTCGTTTTAGAGAAGAATCAAACGATTTGGGACAGACTTCCATGTCACCAAGATTGACATTTATTAACACGTCACTTTCCGGGCACAGAGGTATTGCAATACCTAAAATTAGGGCAGAAATATCAGCAATAACAATAACATTTATTTCTCAAACATAAGAATGCTTCATGGAGAGATATATCTTACCATCATGACGGACACAAGTCAACCTATCATATCCATCAACAGACCCACCTTTGTTTTCATTGTCTATAATCTGACTATGCCGGGCAACTACAACAAATAGAACAATGGCAACAAAAAAATTAAATTTGGTCGCTAGAATTGTTCCAGAATCATAATCAATTAAAATTAATAAAAAGACATGAATTTTCACACGCATTTCTAAAAGCAATATCTTACATTTTTTTAAGCTTGGAGTGTGTTGAATCAACCCCACTAATCTTATTGTTCAATTCAAATTCACAGCATCACAATTACACAGCAAAGAACTAAACCCGATTAGAGGTTTGGAGAACAAATACTTAGCAGAAAAAAGAGAATTGAAAATTTTGTGTTTCCTCCAGTTATTTCTTTTATGATCAAAAGAAAAAAAAATAGCATGTGCCCGTTTAATTTCTTTCATGATGATAAATCCAAATTACATGCATTATGATTTGGAGAAAAAATAGCATGTGTCCACTTAGTATAGCCATATAGGATATGAGATAGATTAATATCTTAACAATCTTACCTCAAAATTTCAAAAAAACAATATTTCATGAGTCTTGAGCCCAATACTTATCACTCTTGAACGAAAATAATTATAACCACATCAAGATATGATTTCTATTATATGCACAGAATACAATAATTTTCTAGGCCATTAACTATTTCATTTACAAATATTATGATTTAGTTAATGAAAATAGCAAGCTCATTAATTTGCTTTATGAAACACACGTGAAAGCCCCATTAACCTATGATTTCATGAGCATTATCATCATGTATGTAATGCTAAATCTAAATGTCATTGTTACAATTTTATTTATTTATTTTTTTATTATTTTTTAGATATTTTTTATAGATGAAAATACTCAATATGTGAGTTTTCTCAATTCAAGTTTGAAGCTATTTATATATATAATTATATTTATTAGATATTTATGAATATTTATAAATGTGTTCATTTCTTTTAATTTTACCATGATATAAGAGCAAAATATTATTTTCCAAAAAAATGAAGGTTTCCAAAAAAAAATATAACTTTACATACCTTGGACAAATTTAAACTGTAGGCACTCACCTTCTTAACATTCTGACACCAATGCTTCCTCTAATGCATCAATGCCAAAATGCTTCATCAAGTGTCAATGATATTTTGTTAGTTACCAGGATCATTTGCACCCATCGGAGTCGAAATTGCTATAAGGACACCAATGTCAGCACCTTCTATTAAGCATCAAAATCAACCCATTGACATTGAATGTCAAACTGAGTCAGACAAACTGACTACCAAAATCATTCAAAATTTCTCAGTTCTCACATTTTTCTCTAAGACAATAATAAATAATTCTCATCTTTCGAGTATTATACCTTATGTGAATTGTCTTTTTATTTCAACCTTCTATATTATTGATCGAGAGCCAATAATTACATTACATATAATCATTATTTATTAGCTACTTTATTTTCTTATTTCCTAAAAATTATTATAAATAAAACCAATTCATCAAAAATAATTGATCATTACAGTATTTAACTAGGTAATTTATTTCTTCTACATGAACTCCTGATTATTAGTTCTCATTTGTCTTCCTTATGTAAATTAAATTTTAAGAAAAATCAATTTTAATTTTATTTATTTTATCAATAATATTTTATCAAATCAAAATGTTTTAAGAATACCACCCATTAGGATTGTGTATTATGGACTACATGATCTTATTAATATGATCAAGCATCCTAGAGTATTAGATATGTTTTTTATCTTATAGAGTGAAGTTATCAATTAGTAATATACACCAAATTCTCATAACTTGTTCACTAGACTTGTGTAAGTATGCAACCATTCAACTAAAAAATATTCTAGATGAATTTAAATATTTTATTATATTTATTAACAATGATATACATTTTACTTGATTGATTTTTTTATTTTAAACCATATATTTTTATTTATTTTTCAATAATTCTATAAAAAAATAAAAAAATAAAAAAATAATTTTAAAATATATAAAAATTACTAAGAGTAATACAATATAAAAGAATATATCTAATTATTTCAGTACTTATAATATTAATCATATGATTGTACATCAGAATTTATATAATAGTAAACTCTCACATCAATCAGATTACATAAAAAATAATAAATATTTAATTAAAATAACTTAGACACTCATCTTTGTTAGAAATTATCTCAACAACTAAATTATCTTTTTTGATCTTTTCTCACCAAGTCTTCTTTCAAACTTTTTATCACCTGAAGAAATATTATTCAACATAACTCACAAAACTTTTATTAATACTTTTTTTTTCAAAATCTCTCCCCATCATGTGACAAGACACAAAAATAAAACTTAACTTTCTTAATTACTTCAGTACCCAAAAAGATTATAAATATTATTTACCTGAGACCAATTAAGTATTAGTAAAAGTTGATATTATCTTCTTTAAATAAGAATGGATATTTAATGAGCCTAGAAAAAATATGAATAAATGAGATACATTTGGATCTATTATTTTTTTATATTTTTTTGTCATCCCTCTTAGAACTCCAATTAAAAGAGACCTACTAGCTTCAACAAAACTTATTGGTTTTAATTATGACAAATCTTCCTTGAAATCATCCTACATACCAATAGGCACATAACAGATTAATTTTATAGAAAATAAAATTTCCATATAATTAAATCTTCTTAAAGTTCAATCGATATGATAACTGGAAATTCTATTATAGTCCCAACTCAGAATGAGCAAGAAATATGAAAACTTAATAATCCAAGACTTATATTTTATTTTAAAAAAGTAAAATATACACTATCTGCCCAAAGAAAAAGTGTATATCCTAAGAAGCCAAATAATCATGTAGTTGATTCTTCTGATTTTATTATTTTAATCAATTTCAGAAAGAAATAAAAATATATATTCATGACATCAAAATAACTTTTATGTGAATTACTAAAATATTTTTTCTTTTTAAAGATCAATATGGTCTCAGTACACTTTTTTATATCAATGGTATCTTCTCACATATAGAGAATACACTAGTCAGTAATAAAAAATAATTTATTTCATAATGACCTTGACTAAAAGATATATATATATATATATCACCTGAAGTTTAATCATTATAATCAAAATCAATTTATAAATTATGAAAGATATTTTATGATTTAAAATTCACTGAAATTTTAGTTTATAAGATTTTCACTAGGAGTCCCCTCTTTTACTTTTCACATGTGCAATATTATTTTTTTTTTCTAGATAAGCTTAGATAGTAGATTGATCCTGATAATTGTGTACATGAAAAATATATTTATTACAAGAGATGAGTTAAGAATCACTCAACTCAAAAAATATTTTCTATCATAATTTTAAATAAAAGATCTTAATAAATTCACATATTTTCTTTAAATATAAAAAATCTACTTCAAAAAGAGTATTATGCTATAACAAATAAGATATATAGTCAATACTCTAATTGACATTGGCCATCTAGGATATTCTCTAATGGATACCCTGATTGAATTCATTATTATTTTTTTTATATCTCCTTTAGTTGACTTTATAATATATAAGAGAATCATTAAAAATATCAACTATTTAATTATCATCAAAATAGATATAAATTATGCAGTCAGTATCATAAGTCAATTTTTAGATTATCCTTAATAGTTCACTTAAAAGTAACTTTTTACATATTAATATATATAATAAAAATTTTTAGATCTTTAAATTTCTTTTAGTGATCATTAGCATTTACAATCAGTCGGATATTTAAAATTAAGTTGATCACTCTAGTTGCACCTAGATATTGTCTAACATGAATTTTTATACATTTTTTAGAAATAATCTTATGTCCCTAAAAAATAAAAAATATATATTTTTAAAATTTAATGAAAAGTCAGAGTTCAAAATAATAGAAACAATCACTTGCAACATATTTTAGCTCAAGCATTCTTAAAGAGATCGAGTAGATTTTATGGTGACAATCAAGCAACAATATATATAACATATCATTCAGTATTTCACAAACAAATGAAACATATAAAAATTAATTATATCTTTCACAAAAAAAAAAGATTCAGCATAAGACCATCACTATAATTTATATTCATATAACTTCATGAAGGCATTATAAGAGCCTTTGCACATTGTTATTTCATTTAAATGTATCAAACAGTCCAGGTGGCCCAAACACGGTAAACATAGCTCATGTGCCTAGCCCGACAGCAGTAAATCGACTGAAGACATAAAGCTGGATTTTTTAAAAATAAAGTTGAAAAATCAGGCACGCCCAGGCCCGACCTAGCAAGTCCAAACACAACCCAGCCCAAATCAAGTACTAGTCGGCCGGTGGTCCATGCTAGGTTGGAAGTTCTCAAGCCTTGGCGTGCCAACACGGCACTAGAGGTGTCAACCATTCCGGGCCGGCCCGGCCCAGCAGGAGACACGGCACGATTCGGTCGTGCCTGGGCCGGCCCAGCACTGAAATTTCCAGTGCTTGGGCTCGTGTCATGCCCGACCACAACACAATCGTACCGTGCCGTGCCAAGGTCAACCGGGCCTCGTGTCATGCCTGGCCCAGCATGGTACCGTGGCAAAATTAATTTATTTTTTAAAATTAGGATTACGAGGACATCAAAATCCTAATTTTTTTAAAATTAAGGTTTTGGGCATGCCGAAATCCTAATTTTTTTTAAAATTAGGGTTTCAGGCATGCCAAAACCCTAATTTTTTTTTAAATTTAGGGTTGGACCGACCGGGCCGAACCCGGCGGATCGTATCTCGGGCCTGTGCCAGGGTGAACCCCACAAAACTGTGCCTGGCCCAGCACGAAAGCACGGCCGGGCCGGCCATGCACGTCCCGTTTGACACCTCTACACAGCATGTTTGACACCTCTAATTTCATTCAAGTTTTATGTTTTGGATATTTACACACAAGGTAGTCTTTTTATTTCATTCACACCTTAGTGCATATAGTTTATATTACAATTATAAATTTATTTATTTATCATTTTATTACAAATTGAACATTTTACTTTGTGGATGGGAGTACTCAAAATTTGAAATACCCCAGTCCAAATAGAAGTTATTTATAGGTAGTCTCATGTAAATTTAAATAATGAGTAAGATTGTATTAGACATTTATGGATGTTTATAGATGCATTCATTTCCATTGATTTCAACAATCACTTTGTGAAAACATGTAATTGTGAATAAATGTAATTATAAAAATGTTGTGCATTATAGAGAATTATTTATGTTTTTTATTTTATTTCTTCTAATTCTCTTTTGAATTGTATATGAATTATCTGAATTTATAAGTGCCCAATTTTATTGTATTTTATATTTTTTGTAGTACATAGTGCAAATGATATAATTTTTGTAATTTATAGTTTCCCTTAAAATTAATTTCACACAAGTACAAATACTTATCATTACTTGTTATAAAAAATAAAAATTTTAATATATTTCATCTTATAATGTTGGATGCATCTCATCAGCAACTTATATATTTTTCGAGATTTTTTTAGCATGTTTATTTTGATAGTAGCTTAGTTAATATGATTAGGAATATATTGTTTTATATATTTGGTCATGAGATATCACTAGGTGGAAGTAAAAGCTCAAATGTTATGTAATATAAGCAATATTTAAATATTTACATGACAAACAAAAGATAAAAAGGTGGACTCTGACTGTCAAATAATGAACTAGCTTGTGGTATTCTTGATTGATGAACAATACCTTATCAGAGCGATAAGCATATAACTTGTTAACAAGATTGTTCACTTTCTATCAATCAGTTTTATTTGGTTTGGACCAATAAACAAAGAATAGTTAACTAGAATTCTTTATTTTTAATCACTTGAAAAGTAAAAATATGTATTAAAGACTCAGATTTTGAAGTAGCAGGAATTACCTACTTATCTCAAGGATAGATACATACAACTACAGAAATAGAAAGTGAACAAAATGAATATACTTGGGACCGTTGTTATGAATTTACACCCCAAGCCACATAAAAGAATGTTTCAGACATCACAAGTTTATCACAAACTACTACATCCAGTCAAAGATATTGTATATCTAGTGGGAGGAAAGATTTCTATTTCTAAGAAATAAATGGCAATTTTTTTTTCTTTACTTAATACAGACTTATCAAGAAGAATAGATTGCACTACTCATTCTATAGTTAGCCTTATTTCAAATTATAAAGTTGTTAGCTCGAAAGTCAATACTCATGTTACAAGTAACAACTTTTTTTTTACTATCTTTTTTGAGTCAAAGAGATAATTTCTAGTTTACACTATCGATATAAATATTATTCAATGTTGTAGGTAAAGTAAAATCAATGTCAGTTCACTTATGTTGGCATGTGGTATTTTCATCTTTGAGTTTTCTCATGGCTTATTATCAGTATATTGTATTGTAACATATTTAAAATATAACGTGCTATTCAATCTTTAAAATATATTTTTGTGCAAAATCAATAAACTTTGATAATAACTATCTTGACAACTAAATATTAGAAATTGCAATATGTTAGAGTTTATGGCAAGAAATCATAATAAACACAATAGCACTCAATAGTTAATAAAGTACAAGCAATGCCCTATTACAATGGACAAATAAATTATGTCATATCACATATTTGGTACTACAATCAATAATGACAAAAAAAAATAAAATAACAATAAAAAAATAGAAACAAAAAGACACTCTTCATCAAGTTAGTGCAAACAAGTTTAAAATATCAAACTTGCAAAATAAAAGAATATGCTGAAATTTTTTCAAGATATTTGTGAAGAAGACCACTTGATGCTCTCTTATCTATAAATATATATTATAGCAAGTTTATATGTGTGTGTTATAAAGATATTTGTGAAGATGACCACCTGATCCTCTCCATGTATATTCTCCTTGAAAAAGAAACAATTCATGTGAAAAAAGAAAATAGATACTTACATTCATGTGACAAGACAATATATCTCCTAGAAATTAGAATAACTCACTTATATTCCAATAAAATATTTGTCTCTCAAGGTCTTTGGTCTTGAACTAGAACTGAAGATATTATTTGACTTGAGCGATGCCAACTCATTAACTCACGTAAATAAAATATCACTCAAATATGCAAGAAACAAAATTATTCAATCATCAAAGCTTCTCCAAATAATAATTGTATAACACACATAATATATAAACTAGACGAAAAACTATCTATGAAAGTCACACAAACTAAACTTTCAGCAATTAATTCATGTCATATAAAATCTTATACAATCTACAAATTATGTTTGACTATACTGCTCAAAATTTATTTATATGTTCCATAAGCACCTCTTTCTCAAGGTCTTGATGAAAAAATAACATCTGAGATGTTACAATTAAAATTAGAATCCATACATATGTTATCTTAACCATTAGAAAAAAAGTATTATGAAACTCACCAGCAAATATTTGAGTGAAATCTTTAATAATATATTTTATCTTAAGGTGATATATTTTCTTATTTGAACTTATCTTTATAATGATTACACAATAACAACAAATAAACTTTCTTATAGATTATTATATTAATTCTTTATTCTCATTAAAATATAAAATATTTATTTCTTCCATTATGACCTAACATCAATTTGAATGAGATAATATAATAAAAAAAAATTTAGGTATTCTTTTAACATCAAAAGAACAAATTAAAAAAAGTTTAAGTATTCTTTTAACATCAAAAGAACAAATAAAAAAAATAGAAAAAAATATAAACAAAACAAAACTTGTTAAATCAAATATTAAGTACAATCCTTTTGTTCCTTATGAAGAATAATCAAAAAATCAATATCACAAATACTAATTGCAATATCATTTAGCTTCTTGGTAGACTCATCACTAGTCTTAACAAGTTACATAAATCTTATTTTCCTAATATTGTTTATAAGTCATAAATGATCAAGTCTCACAATATCAAATTCAACATAAGTATGAATAAAATAGACTCGTTGACTAATATGTCTATTATATATAATTTGTTTTGATATCTGCTTTGTATAATCGAATATGTTTCGGTTTTAATATTTTCATGTAAATACAGAAAAAAAAATATTAAGAGGCTGAGAATGCAACAATAGCATAATAACGAAAATTCTGTTATCCAGTAAGAGGACCAAAAAATTTTTGTAGCAGAACCCGACCCATCCGAGTGACCCGACCCATCCGAGTGATCCGACCCACTCCATCATTAATATAAATTAATTTTATTTATGTTTTTTGGGTTGTTATAATTTTTGGTGTTAAACTGTTCATCTCTGTTTTTTTCTACTCTAAGTGATTTTCATCACAACTGCTTCTGCACACATATTGTAAGATATTCTGAACATTCTATTTGGTTATAATTTATAAACGCATAAGTATTTTTCTAGTAGATATAGCTAATCGCGTTGAACAACTAGTGAACCACGTTATTTCGTGTGTTTTTGTTGTATTTTTTTATTCTGTCGTAGTTTTGTTAGATTGTGAATGTAGATATATATATCATTTGTTGTTATTTGTTGTTCTTTTCTTCTGAATCTCTAAAATCACAATCGTGAAAGCGGAATTGCCCAAAAGTATCATTTAAAACAAAAGAAGATTTTCTCTCCTAAAAATCACATTTTCTTCATAATCAATTTTATATGTACTTGTTAATATATAATAATAAGTCTATAGAAATGAAATCATATTATGAACCAACAAATTCAGAAGTTTAACTTGTAAACTCAAACCCTTCCTAATCTTACTAAAAAATGAGTCCTACTTGAAAAAAAATTATTTCGACCCTGCATAATACTCTACCAGTCTATAATAAAAAAATACTTGTACACTTTTTAGATACAAATATAGCAAGTAAATATACATCTCAAGACCTTTAATCATTTTATCGCATCTTGGAAAGAGATCGTGTGCAAAGCAGATACTATCAAAAATACTAAGAGACATGTTGAATAATTTTTCCTCAGAATTTAGGACCTACAAAAACACGCATTAAGAAAAAACAAAAAAAAATGATCCAGTTAAAAAGATAGTTTGTCAATAAAACTACCTCTCAAAAAAATATTTTGAAATACACATATCAAAAAATGAGTCACAATTGTCTGATCCAAATACTTATTTTTTGATTTTACAACCTCATTGTATGAGATGTGCAAGCACAAGAAATATAGTATATTATCTTGTGATTCATACAGTAAGTACTAAAATTTCCTGACATATATTATAATACATTATTATTTCTTATTTTCTTTATATTTTTAATAAATTAATTTTTTATTATTTTAAAAAATAACTAACAAATAAAAAAATTGTGACCAAAGCCAAACAAAAACAAATAACTAATTATCAATAAAAATAATAAAATACATAAATCCTTCTCATATTCATTTCTAATTGGTCACCATATATCTAGGTGCATCGTATCAAATGAATCCTTACTCAAACCAACATATTGTTCAAGTGCAAGATAAGAAGCTACTAATTGCCTTGCTAGGCAAGAATCTTGAATATCACCATTCGATAAGTGTTATGGTGGAAAAATTTTGAGAGGACCCTTAAATATATTTGGTAAATGATTTGTCTCTCACTATTGTTTGTAGTGTTATTTGTCTTATCTCTAGAAATATCTCACTACAATTATCTCTCATGTGATCTATCATCTTGCAATGCATTCACAAAAATAAGGCTCTCCTACCACTATCTCTAAAATTATTAGCATTTCAATAAGAATAATTCTAATTTCCAAGATTAATAACTAAAATTTCACATAATTCATACCAAATAAATAATCAAGTAAACACCAAAAACACAAAATTGTCCATTAAATCAAAATTAAAATTTTCAATTAGATATCTTAATTTGTGGTGGGAAACCACCAAATCCCATCAATTCATAATTAGGGTTTTCAATTTGAAAACTCCCGTAGGTATTAGCAATTTGGAATTAAAGTTTTAAATCCAAGAACCCTAAGATTAAAATAACATTAATTTTGTCTCAATGCTTAACTAAAACACCAAGAGCATATATGTTGGAAAGCAACATGCCACACCTGTAGCTTTCCATGGCACGTTAAAAAAATTACTTTTATTTGTAGTCGTCGCATTTAATTCCAAAGAAAAAAAGCAGAAATCCAATGACTGTTAAATTTTTGTTCATTTATATAATAAATAATAAATATATATTATTTTTATATAAAAAAAATTTATAAATATAAAATAGAAATATTTTAATTTTCATTAAAATTATTTTCTCCTCTCCTCTTATGTAATGTGTGTTGTGTTTTTATTGTCTATTATTGGCTATGGACTAGATAGTTCGAGAAAAGAATTGAACTAAAATATAGATTGTTGTTCAAATAAATTTATGTGGTTACGATACATATTTTTTTATTTATTAATTTGTAAATTATGACAATATTTTTCATCTTACATATAATAAATAAATAAAATTTTAAAAATTGAAATTATTAGATTTTTTTAAAATAAAAAATATAAATTAAATAAAATAATGACAACTAAAAATTTTAATGATAATAAATTTGATGTAGATAGATAATTACAGTAACCAGATCAAAAAAGTCTATGGTTGAAACTAAGTTATCTAATAATCTTAACTCATTTGCCTAAAAAACCTAAAATTCGACAAACTTGAATAATTTAGGCTCACTTTTATATATTAAAAATAAAAATTCTAATTATATCAAATAAAAATATTATATATATATGTAGAAGTGTAGTGGCACTAGATACCTTTAAAAGCATATTAATCAATACAGAAAAAAATATAAAATATTAGATCCTAGAAAAACTCAACTCAACTACTGGACCTTTGAGTTGGATCGGGTTTAAATCATTAATCCCTTTTATTTATAGCAAAGAATTTGGAAGGATATACATGTTTAAATTAATTATGAAATGTGTCTTCCAATTAAATTTTCAAAAAATCTTAAAATTGTCAATATTATGAAAACATATATTCAACCAACTTAACATAAAATTCATATGTTCACTAATAGAAATAAAATAATAAAATATTATAAGTTAAAAAATAATTAATAATTAATAATTAATAAATTTAAAAAATATAATAGAATAATATCCATGATACACAACATATGAACTAATCATGATAATACATTATTTACATATCTCACCGCCCATTATATAGATTTATAATAAAGATTTGATAAAAAAAATTTAGAAATTATTAGATTCTATATCCCCATGATGACTACCATATACAAGTGCATGATAATTTTTAAGAAATATGATATTCAGAATAATATATTTAATATTATATTTGTAATATTTCAAATAACAGAAATATCATTAGTATATTTGTCAAAATAATTAAAAATGAGTCATTAAGTAAAATTTTTTATGTTAAATATTTTTGTTATATAATTAATTTAATAGTACAAGCAATAATAAAAATTTATTTTTCCTGCTATAAAAAAACTAAAAAATTTACAAAAATATCTTATGAAACTAGAGTCATATTTTTTAGCAAATCTAATAAAATTCTAAAAGATACGAGATACTATTAAAATTATACATATTTGATATTAGATGCATATGTTAACTGCAAATACGTAATATAAAAATTTTTTTATGAAAATTTTAAAGATTTTTTATGGTACATATATATATATTTATCTGTGTAATTTTTTACAACTTGTATTATATTTGGATGTATGTGCAACATTAGTAACATATTTAACAAATACAAAAGATACCCCACATTTAATGTCTTAATTATTGAGATAAATATTAAATATTTAAAATATTAGTGATTCATTTTAACTTTATATTAAGATACATATCCACTTACATGAACCAAACAGACAAACTTAAAAAATTTATTAATAAAAAATTAACTAACATATTTATATATTATAATACTAAATTTAATAATTATGAGGTTATGAGGATAAATATTAATACTATATTCAAAGATAATAACTTTTTCATTCAGTTAGCAAGCAATAAACAATGAGATTGTCCATCAAATAGAAGTGTATAATCTCAATACTTTAATAATGATTTATACTTCGTATTATCAAATGATTATAATAAGTATCTAAATATTTTGAGTTGGTAAAAATTATATGAATCCACTTTTACCAAGTCATCTAAGATGTCACGTGATCTACTAACCCTTATGATAACTAACATAGCATTAGAGTATACTTTTTCTATGACACGTAATATTATGTAAGATAAGAAATCTAGACTATGACTAAATATCATAGGGATACTTGCTGTTAAAGGACTGAAAAAATTTAAGATTAGACATTCAAGATAAAATCAAAGAATTATTGATAGATGATAATTCATGTGACATCGAGGATAATGAGAAAACATTTACAATCATACATAACAATAATGATCTACATCTGCACTATCATACTAACACAAACAGATGACTCATAAGATGGTATTTGAGAATAATATTAGTTTTCATAAATTAATTAGTTTATCATATGTTATATATTATATTTCAAATAAATGTGTCAAATGGGCCGGACCAGGCCCAGCCCCATGGGCATGGATTCTTGGTATGAGCGGAAAATCACCCCGACCCAGCCAGCACGATGCACTGACCCAAAATGATATCCCAAGGCCTAACAGATCCAAAATTTCAATCGGGCCCGGAACAAAACACGATCTTTTTTGACCTAAGTCCGAATCCACCCGAGCATCTATTCCAGAAGCCAAAGCTTCCGAAATAGACTATTTGGGTCGGTTCAACGATTGAACCGACCCAAATGGTAAAAAAAATTAATTCAATCTAAACCATTGAATTTCACCTCCAAAGACTGAGGCAGAATCTGATGGCCCTACAGATTCTGCCCCCTTTTTAATTATTAAAAAATTAAAAAAATCAAAAAATAAACTTTAAAAAAAAATCTTTGTATTAATCTATAAACTACTCTCTCTAAGATTTATGTTTTTTAAAAATATAAATCATCTCATTCTATCTCTTGCTTTGCCTTTGCTCTTGCTTTTCTTTCTCTCTCCTAATTTTTACTCTCATGATTTCAACTCGGCTTTTTGGGACTCACAACTCAGCCTTGGTGTTTGGATTTATGGTATGCATGCAGTGATAATATAAAAAAGCTAAAGTGTATGCTGCTTTACGGGTATTTTATATTTTTTGTAATTAGTTAACTGTTAACTTATTTTTAATTAGTCTTTATCTATCTATACTCTACTCTCTAGTTTAAAAAGAATTAAAAAATAATAAATAGTAATTTAAATAACAAAAATAAAATTAATTTAAATTTAGAAAATAAAAATCATACGCAAATGTCTGAAGCTACAGAAACTTTAGTTTCTCCGGTCGCCTCAACTCAAACATCTAAAAAATAAAAAACTAAAAAGATTTTAATAGTTTGGACTCACTTTAATATAATAAAATAAAAAAAATATTAGGGATTCCGAAGAAGAATCAACATAGTACAAATATTATTAAAAAATTTTAAGTTATAAGAGTTCTTGTGGGACTAGGCACCTTAAGAGGCATGCCAAACTATGCACCAAAAAATATGATACATTAGATCCTATGCAAACCCAACTCAACAGTGAGTTTTTTGAGGCTAGATACAATTCAATCTCAAGATTTACCCCTTTCATATATCACAACGAGTTGAAAAGGGAATGCATAACCAAACTTATCACCACGATAGGTCTTCCAATTATATTTTTAGAGGATCCAAGAATAGTCAGTATCATACAGACATATTTTCAGCATGCATATCGTAGGATTCCTAAATCCACATCTAGAAATGACAAACTAAAATATTATAAGTTAGAAAAATAAATAATAACTAAATAAATTTAAAGATTATAGTGTAGTAATGTCCGTAATATCTAATATCTGGACTATTCACGATGATGCATCTTATGCATACCTCACCACCCACTATTTTAATTCAAAATGAACTCTAAATAAAAAAATTTTAGGATTCTCTAAGATTATCTATCCTCATAATGGCCCGACCATTTTTGAGTACATGATTAAAATCATTAGAGAATATAAAATTTAAAATAAAATTTTTAATATTATATTCAATAACATATCTAATGATGGAGTAGTCAAGGAAGCACGGACACGGCTCCCTACAGCCGTGTCCACATGTCCGACACTCGGACACGATATGGACACAGCACGGATACGTGTCCGATACGCCACGTGGCATATCGGACGGTGGGGTATCGGACTTCCAGTGGCAAAAGTCGCCGCACAAGCGACGTTGGCCACTCGACGCAGGCAGCGAGCACAAATTGAGAAGGAAAAGCAAGGGGCGGGCGCGAATTGAGGGGGAAGGCAGGGGCGGGCGCGAATTGAGGGGGAAGGCAGGGGCGGGCGCGAATTGAGGGGGGAGGCAGGGGCGGGCGCGAATTGAGGGGGGAGGCAGGGGCGGGCGCGAATTGAGGGGGGAGGCAGGGGCGGGCGCGAATTGAGGGGGGAGGCAGGGGCGGGCGCGAATTGTGGGGGGAGGCAGGGGCGGGCGCGAATTGAGAGGGGGAGGCAAGGGCGGGCGCGAATTGAGGGAGGGGGGGGCGGGTGCGAATTGAGGGGGGAGACAGGCGGGCGGGCAGGAATTGAGGAAGGAGGCAGGCGGGCAGGAATTGAGGGGGGGAGGCAAACGGGCGGGAATTGAGGGGGGGGGAGGCAGGCTGGCAGGAATTGAGGGGGGGGGAGGCAGGCTGGCAGGAATTGAGGGGGGGGGAGGCAGGCTGGCAGGAATTGAGGGGGGGAGGCAGGCGGGCGGGAATTGATGAGGGAGGCTGGCTGGCGCTAAAATAAAATAAACTATTTTAATAAAATAAAATATTTTTATTTTATAAAATAAAAATATATATTTTAATATAATATAAGATAATTTTAAAATATTATTTTATAAAATAAAATAATTATAAATATTATCTTATAAAATAAAATAAAATACAATATTTTTATTTTATAAAATAAAAATATATTTATTTATTTTATAAACTAAAATATTTTAATTTATTTTATTTTATTTTATAAAATAACTAATATTTATAAAGAACATAATTTTTATTTTTATTTTTATTTTTTTTATCATGTCGTATTCTAGCCGTGTCCGTATCCTAGTTTTTTAGAATTTGTTGTGTCCCCGTATCATGCCGCATCGTATCCCCGTGTTCGTGTTCGTGCTCGTGCTTCTTAGGGAGTAGTAATTTAAATGTTTGTTATGAATATTAAAGACAGATTATTAGAAGAGATTTTCTAAGATAGATGCGTGTGTCATGTGTTTAACCTAATTGTATAAGCAAGAATTAAGATGTATTGTCCCACTTTAAAAAAATATGCATAACTCACTAAAATACATTTGCATGTATTACAGAAACACGAGTTCGATAGTTTCTATTTATCTGCGAATCTTAAGAATAAAAAATTTCAATCTAATGTGAGACACCATTAGAATTATACTTACCTAATGTTGAAGTCATGTGTTAGATATGAATAAGTAATATCCAACTACGGTAATAGTAAGCGTGACTCAATTATTATTGATGACACTGACAGGGCTATAAAAATTTCATTTAAGATATTCCTGAAAATTTTTTATGACACGATGAATATGTGTTCGTCATTTTATACTCCCACAACTTGTATTATACTAAGTTACATATGCAATATTAATAACATATTTAGGAAATATCAAGATGATCCGACACTTAGTCATATAGTTATAGAGAAGAAAACCAAGTATCTCTTTATTGTCTGGCTACCTGCATAGATCCTATAATTAAGATGAAATGGATAGAATATATTTTGACTTATATTTTCTCGTGCATGAACATGGAAGACTCACTTAAAGGGTTCATTCATGAGAAATTAACTAAATTTTTTATATACTATAATATTAGGTATAGTGATAGCAGTTGTGAGACTCCGAGTATGAATATGGATACTATATTCAGGGATGACAATTTTTTTATTCAATTAGAAAGGAGAAAACGACGGAGTGAACCATCGAATAGGAGCAAGCTGTCTCTATACTTAAATACTAATTACTGCTCAATCCTATCACATTCTGATACTAGTATCTTGATATATTATAGTGGTGAAAATCATACAAATCTAACTTTCTAGTACTATTTAAGATGACACGGTATCTACTAACTCTTCCGGTATCAAGCATAGCATCGGGAATCTATTTTTTCTGTTACAGTTAATATGATTTCAAATAGAAGATCAAGATTATATCCAAATATTATTAAGACTTTTGTACACATGAAAAATTGGGAGAATACAAGCTTGGGCATCCAGGATAGTGTTAGGACTGTAGGAAAAACGAATGAGTTGATTACTGATGATAATCCATATAATAATGATATTTATATTAATATTGAGGATGATAATGATATGATGATTAATGATTGATGACGTTGAGCCTAACAGTTGACGATTGCTAGAATGGAACACTTATGTCTGATTCTGATTTTTTATTTTGATTTATTCATTTTTTATTTACATTATATTTATCTTTATCATTTGTGTTTGTTTAATTTTTGGTTGTGATGCTTGAAATTTGAAACTTGAATATTTATTTTTTTTTATTTTCATTTTGCATTAATTTTAAATTTTTATTCATATTTAAGTTTTAATATTTTATTAATTCATATTTAAATATTTAATACATTTACATTGATGTCTGATAGTTTGATACACATATATATTACATATATAAATTATAAAGTATTAAAAAAAATTAATATTAATAGTTAAGAGTTAACTAATTACTAAAAAGTAAAAATAATTAACATTATAAAAAACTTTTAAAATATTAAAATATTAAAATATTAAAAATTTTTAAACATAAACTAATTAATGAATGCATAAATAACATAATCATAAAAAATAAATATATTAAATTTTAAAAACTAACCCGTATGGGTCCGACCCGACACGATTTCTCAACCAGCCGAGCCTATGAGTAGTGTCGGACCTGGCCTGAAGAAGCCATGCCAAGCCTGGCATGGCACAATAGCCAAGATGGACGGCCTAAAATCAGGCCGGGCCAGCCCTGCCCAGGCCATTTGACACCTCTAATTTCAAATTATATTTTTTATGATATAATATTTAAATTTTTGAGTTGAGCTGAATATCTAATGATATTTTAAATTATTGATTTAATTAATTCATTTAAATTTCTAATAAAAATTACAATGGACTTTTTAATTATATTATTTCTAATATATATAAAATTAAAATTTCAATAAATTTTAACTTAACATTCAGGATGCCCATAAGCAACATGACCATGCACAACCCAAAATCAACACAAGATTACGGGCACAAAATTGCCTAGCTATGAGTCAAATGATTCATGTCAAACTAAGTGTTTAGTATTTCATATCATGTTTGGCACAACACAATAGCCCAATTGGGCCAAATAAAAATGGGTCATAACGATATGACACAACCTATTTGACACCTCTAGCAACTATCATCCTTAGCCAAATAAAACTCAATATGACCTTCAACAGATACATACAACAAGAAGACTTCATAGATGATCAGTCATTCCAAAATTATTCTCACTCAAAAATATTTTATTTTAAAATTCTTATGAAATCCAAAAAATAACTACTTTTAATAATTTCATGTACTTAGATATCTTTGGAAAAAAAATTATTATTTATGTTTTCTAAAATAATTAAAACTCAATATGTATGACCATGATATTAAAATGTTAAGACATTATATTTTAAAATGCACTTCTTGTGAGTTTCATGCCTTTTGGGAATCAAAGAATGATACAATAGATATCATATATTGATAGACTTGTACACCATAGAGTTAGGTGTCAAGTGGATAGAGCAATCCATGAACAACATGAGGCACAGCCCAAATTGACAGTGTCATGCCTAGAAAGACAATCAAGAACCATGTCTGGACATGAACTATATCGGCATGAAACACAACTCATGTCATATTAGGCATGAGTCATATGAGCCTCATGTCGAGCCAGGCACAACCCACGTGCTTGGCTCGATGGCATGATCCATCAACACAATAACTCGTGACCAAGCATGGGTCAGTCACGGGTTACGAATCACATGTCACAAGTCAACGAGCGCCAACAATGATAGTAACAAGTGAAGGATGTCGTTGTCGCTGCCTTAGAAAAATAAAAATTAGTTTTTTTTAAAAAACATATTCAATCAATTTATTCCAATGACTACATTCTAGAAATTCGATAACGGTCAAATTTTTAGTTCAAAAAAATATAAAAATATTAAAAAATCAAAAAAAATATGTTTTTTAAAATATATAAAATTACTATAAATAGAGATTAAAACCCTAAAAATTTATTCTCAAATCTAAATATCATTCTCTCATCTTCTAAAATTTTCTCTCTTCTCTCCTCCCCTGAAGTTTTAATATATTTTTGTAATTTTTTTATTATTTTTATATTTAATTTATGCATATAACATACATGATGTAACTTGCAAATTGCAACTAAAAATTTAAGTTGAGATCAAATTCAAAAGTGATGCAATACAAAAAAAAATATTTTACAATATAATAGTTATAGACTTATAGCACACATTTTTTTATTTTTTTGTAAATTTTTAATTAATTTTATTTATTAATTAAAAATATTTAAAAATAATAATAAATTATGAATATAATAATAATGAATTTAAAATTAATATAGATATAAAAATAATGACAATCCTACTAAAAGATTTGAAGCCGAAACTAATTTTATTCAATGACATCGGCCCACCCTATTTTATCACATAAAAAATAAAAAACTAAGCAAAATTTAATTCTATGCACACATTTTAAAATAATAAAGAATAAGAATCTTAATGCTATCAAGAAAGAATCGTTATAATATATATTATTAAAATATATATATACATGTAGAAATGCATATGATACTAGTCATCTAAAGAGACATACCAATAAATGCAATAAAAATTTGATATATTAAATCTTAAGCAAACTCAATTGAGCGGCAGTCTTTCAAAATTAAATCTAGTTTAATTTCATTAACCTCATTTATATATCACAATAATTTAATGATGGAATTAGATGTGCTAAAAGGGTCATGCCAATGGCCATTTTTTAGTGGCCCACTCGAGCCACTACGGCATGCCTGGCACAACACGGTACATGAATCATGTCGTGCTTGGCACAGCATAACTCAAAAAGGACAGGCCCAACATGGCTCGATGGGCCCAAGTCTGCAAGATTCGAGCTTGTTCGTGCATGGGATTGGAGATTTCATGTCAGATCATGTCGGGAAGAGACATGTTATTTCAGCCCATTCAGAACCAAGTCATCACTAATTCTAAATATTCTAAATTTCAATAAAAATTTAATTAATTAAAAAAATAAATATAACAAAAAAATAATATTATAATCATAACTCATAACTCACAAAAATAACATAAAATAAATATTATAAATTTTAATCATTTCATTTTTATAATGTAATACAATTAGAAAATAATAATGCAAGCTCAAAATATAAAAAACATTACATTAATTATCAATCTTATAAGCACCTGATGATATCACTAGCAATAAGCTCAATCTCAGTCATCATCAAAATCTCATGAATCATCATCTATTACCAACTTATCCACTCTTGCTACAGTTATAATATAATCCTAGATTCTCAAGTTTAAATCCTCATAATCCTTCATGCATGCTAATATCACGATAATATTTAATCATAATTTCGATCTCTTATCTGAAATCGTATTCACTACAACAGAAAAAATAGACTTCGATGCTACGCTCGATACTGAAAAAATCAATAGATTACATATCATATTAGACAGTATAAGATAAGTGAACTCATATAATTTTCACCATTATAAAATATTAAAGTTCTTATTATCTATATGTAATAAAATTAAACAGTAATGGGTATCTAAGTACTAAGACAGCTCGCCCTTATTTGATGATCAACCATATTGTTTCCCCTCGCTAACTGAATGGAAAACTCATCATCTTCGAATATGATATTCATGTCCATACTCAAAGCTTGGGCTACTACTACAACCATACCTAGTATTATAGTATAAATAGCTCAATCAACTTCTCATGAATAAACCATTCAAATTAATATTCATGATTCATGCATAAGAAAATGTATGTCAAAATATTCTCTACTCCTTTCAACTTAATACTGATGTCAATGCAAATAGCCAAATAATAAAGATAGAATAATAGACTAATATTATAAATACTAAATTTTAATCTCAAGAATCATGTCACTAAATATCAAATTATCTCTAAACATCATAAGCATACTACTAGTATTACATATACACCTTAGTACCATACAAGTTGTGAAAGTTTAAATTAACGAACACATATTCATTATATCATAAAAATTTTTTTGAAATTTCATAAATAAAATTCTTATAACATATTCAATATCATCAATAATAAGTTCGTCATACTTACTATTAACATGTTTGTATGTAACACATAACTCTAACATAAAGTATATATAATTCCAATTATATCTCATAACCAATTGAAATTTTTTCTTCTTTAAACCCACAGATAAACAAATACTGTCAAACTCATGTTATCTGCAAGGTGTACAAAAAAATTTTAGTGAGTTAAGTATATTTTCTAAAGTGGAGAAAATAACTTTCATCCCCACTTATACTATGAGATTAATGACGTGACACACGTATTTAAAATAACAAATCTTTCCTAATAGTTCATCTATAATGATCCTAACAAATATATTAATAGCTACTCTATTGTTAAATACATTATCGAATATAATGCTATATATTTTATTTTGAATATTATATTTTTTAAAAATTCTCATTATATACTCATAAATAATCAGGTCATCATGAAGAAATAGAATCTCTGAAAATCCTAATATTTTTTTATCTAGTTTCTATTTAGAATCAACATGATAGGTGATAAGGCATACATAAAATTCATCATCACGACTAGTCCAAATATTGGACATCTCAAACACCATGTCACTATATTCCTTAAATATATTAATTATTTTTTTTATAACTTATAATTCTTTAGTATGTCATTCATAGATATAGACTTAAGAATCCTATTATATGAAGACTGAAAATAAGTATACATGATACTGATTACCCTTTGATTCTCTAAAAACCTAATTAGACGACTCATCATAATGATCAATTTGATCATATCTTCCCTCCCTAACTCATTATGGTATATAAAAATGATCAACATAAAGACTAAACAAAATCCAATCTCAAAGACTCTATCACTCAGTTGAGTTTGCCTAAGATTACTATATTTTTTGGTGCATTATCTAGCATGCCTATTAAAATGCTCAGTCTCACATACACTCCTATAAATTTATATTTTTTTATAATATTTGCATAATGTCAATTCTTCATCGATACCCCTAACATCTTTATTTTATATAATATTAAAATAAGTCTAAACTATTGATTTCTTCTAATTTTTTATTTTTTAGATGTTTGAGTCAAGACCACAAAAAAAACTAAAATTTCAATAGCCTCGAACCTTTCCATAGATTTATTATTATTCATATTAAAATTATATATATTTACATTAATATTAATTTCATTATCATCATTTAAATTATTATTTATCATTTTTAATTTTTATTAGTTTATTAATTATATTTAAAATTATATTTTAAAATTAAATATTTTTATATTAAATTATTAATTAAAATTAAAATAAAAAAATTAAATAAAATTTTAAAATAATACCCGTAATGTGTACAAACCAATTTGTTTGACGATATGTAATGTCTGATATCCGAATTCAATGTGTGATATCCGATATATGAATTCGATGTGCGATGTCCAAGAATCCAAATTTGATGTATGATGTCCGATATCCAAATTCGATGTGCGATGTATGATGTCCGATATCCAAATCTGATATCGACACCACACCCAAGTCCCTAGAGGAGAGAGAAAGAGAAAAAATACATGAAAGAAATAAAGACATAAAATGTTAATAAAAATATATTAGCAAATGAGAAGAATACATTTATAGATATGAAAAAAAATAAAAATACTTTTTAAAATTTTTAATAAATTTTTTAATATTTTTTGGGCAAAAACCCAACAGCCGTCGGATTTCTACCCATAGCAGTTGAGGGTGCATCCAACGGCTAAAGGTGCATGTGTGTTTTTTATTTTTTTTATTTTTTTATAGCCATTAGATTAGTTCGACTTGATAGTTCCAGAAGTTTCGGCTTGTGAGCTCGAAATCAAATTAAGGCCCAACAGATCATGGGAGTCGAGCAAACAAGAATCACAGGTGGTCAAGTTTGGACCATGCCCGAATCTAGCTTGAGATCTGAGGTATGCTTCAGATTATGCAAAAAAATCATGCCTTCCAGCCAGGCAGTCAGGTCATGCCTAGTCCAGCAGGAGGCCAAGGATATCTCCACATGGCACAGCATGGCACGGCACAAATCATACCTCAAGGCAACCCAGCATTTGCCTAGGATGACCAACCTACTTGACACCTCTAAATGAAATACATAATCAAATTAATTATTATCATATAATTTCAATTAAATTTTTAAAAAATCCTAAAATAATCAATATTATATAGTCCTAATTTTAGTATATTTATCATTAAATTTCTAAGTTTACTAGTATGAATGAAATAATAAAATATTATATATTAAAAAATAATTAATAATTAATAATTAATAAATTTAAAAAACATAATTGAGTGATATCAGTGATATCCGACATCTACTCAAGTCATGACGATGTATCATTCACATATCTTACTGGCCACTATATAAATTTAAAATTAAAACTTAATAAAAAAATTTTATGATTTCTTGATATTCTTCATCCTTATCATGACTATTTCATAAATGTGTCAAATAGATAGTGTCGTGCTGTTTGTCAATGGTTGATAGCATGTCAATGGTTGAAGGTGGAGGGAATCAATTTTTTATTGATTTGTACATTACTATTAAAGGTAATAAATGGCATAACATCAATGCAAATGAGATAAGTATTGAGATTGACAATTTAAACTTAATTTGAGGAAACAAATATGGTGAGGATCATGGGCATTTGCTCATGAGAGAGGAGTCCCTTTAAAAACATATTAAAATAAAGGTTAACACTAAAATTTTCAATAATTATTTCTATTCACATTTTATTAATACATAAAATTGTATTAAATACATGATTGAGTCTTAATTATGATACAATCATAATGAGAATAAACATGAAATTATTATGGTTACAATTAAAGATACATTAAGAAATAAGCAATGGTTGATAGCATGATCCAAGGAAGCAGATATGATAGAGAACATCATCATTTGCTAGTCATGAATGAGTTTATGCAAAATGAAAGTTAGCACTACGAATAATTTAAATAATAATTTATGTTCTTTTTTCCATTTATGTAAAATTAAATTATATACATGCATGAGTTTTAATTATGTTACAGTTTTAAATATAATGAAAATAAAAGTGGTCACAATTAAATATATTAGGATAAGTATATAGTTGAAACAGTTATAATTTAATAATAAGGGTGTGGTTATGGAAATGGAAACGATACACCACAATTTCAGCCTAATTAAGCTTTGAATTGTTTTGAAGATAAATATGTGGTCACAGTTGATTTCTTCATATTCTACATAATTGCCCTGATCACTCTCATTACACCACCATTGACTTCCAGAGTATCCTAGCCAACCGATGCATTAAGCCCATATAAAACAAATTATACAGAAAAACTTTACCTAAATTACACAAAAAAACCAAATAAATGAGCGGCTCACAGCATTCGAGAAACTGATACTTGGTAATTAGAGAGGACTCGTTGTTTCTTTCACGCTTTTTGAATTTTTTAATAATTTCTACCGACGCAGAATCCTCCACCTCTTCGTGCTCGTTGAAGTCGAACACGCTAAAACGATTCCCTGATCTCTGTCCAGTGCGTTGTTGCCGAGTCATTGATCGGCCTCGACCGCAGTGAATGATAAATTTAGGGAAGGTGCATTGTACAGCAACGTCCTCTGTTTGGTGGAGTTCCGAATCAAACAGATCAAGTAAATATCAGACAAAGAAACTACCGTGATCGTAACTCGAACGAGTCGAACCGACAAGTCCAGCATTATAATTTAAATATTAGTTCGTTGAAGTGAAACTCAATATACCATTTATTTGTATTTTTTTTTTTTAATAATATGAATGGAAATGAGAGATTTGCATGTGTTTTTGGTGCATCAAAATCAAAGTAATTTAAAAATTTTATTTTTCAAAATTAAAAAAAAAATCATAAAATTAAAAATAATTAAATTTTGATGCACCAAAGTCAAAAATGCATCAATCTAATTTTACCCCTTAAATATATAAAAAACTAAATTTTAGTTTTCAAATTTGGAAACTACTATTTAATATTAATAAATCAATTTTCCAATTCAGAAACTATTTTCTTTCTTATACAATATTTATTAAAACAATTTTGACAAGTTTAAGGTTCAGACCCAAGTAATTTATCATGTTAAATAACTATTAATCATCTGAACACACAACAAATCGTTTGCTTTGAGATAAATAAAAATATATAGGGATATACATTATATATATATACACAAAAACATATATAAGAATATATAATAATAATAATTTATATTTATATATGTTTATGTATCCACATATATTTATATATAATTATATATATGTGTGTGTGTGTGTGTATTTATATTTATATATTTATATATTTATATATTTATATATTTATATATTTATATATTTATATATTTATATATTTATATAAATAAATATATATAGATACATATAGGTATATAAACATATAAATATACACACATACATATAGATTTTTATATATGTATTTATATATTTAAATATGGTTATATATAATATATATCACCATATATAAATATATATTATTATTATATCTTTTAAAATACATTTATGTAGATTTTTATATATCTATTTATATATTATGTATATCGCCTTGTGTATTTATTTATCATGAAACTATCGGAACTAATTTATACTAAATCAATTTCTTATTATTTTTCCATTTTCTTAATTTATATTTTTTTCTTGTTTTAAATAAAAGATTTTATAATATTAAAAAATTTGTAAAAATGCATATTTCCTTTATTCTATATTATAAAAGAGGGTAACACTAAATTTCAATATGTATATCTTGATTACGGTGATTAATGATGTTCAAACTTCTAATACTAGTACACTTGAGCATATTAATCATGATCAATACGATGTGATCATTATTTATTCATAAAGAGTAATGTCTATAAATATATTATAGAACTATATGAATTAGATAACTTTATCAAGTATATGATGAATATTGATTACTAATTAAATATATGTCCCGTTAGAAAGATTGTTGATGCTTGCTTGAGAAATCTTATAAGAGATTGATTGAATTAAATTATTAAAGATATAATTCCATCATTGGATATCTGTAATCTTAACTTGAAAGTTGAATTAGTGTTAAGTAACAAAAAGAAAAAATTATTTTTAATTAACTGAGTGAGTGCAACTATAATTTTGTTGTGGTATAAATTATAATTAATATAAACTATTATATTAAATAATTTATATTGAGATCCCAATATCTTATTTAGGACATAGCCTATTTTGTAGCCTTAACTAGAGCAAAAGAAGATATTTTAATAATTTTTATTTATTTAAAATATGTACGTGCATGTAATTGGAATATTTATTTTTGATTAGAATCAAATTATTCGATTTTATTATTAAATAAAAGTTTGCTTTATGCTAGAGCTCTAGACAAAGACAAATTTAGTTTTACCTAAATCTTTAACTTCAAATTCCTTTTTTCAAATACTCAGTAGTTTAAGCTAACTCTTCTAGAGTTCCAATTAAATTTATGCCATCGACATAAACTACTACAATAGCATGTTTGGTTTCTGATTTCTTAATAAACATGCATATTTTCAAATACTTAGGAGTTGATACCACATGACTGGATTGCTTTAACCCGCACACAGATCTTTGTAATTTTATTGAGAATAAGTATTGGGGAGTGCATGCATCATACATTTTGAATCCCTCGAAAAATTTTATATAAATATATGAGTCTAATAAGCCATATAGATACGTTTTCTCAATGTCCATAATATGCATTTCCAATCTTTCATAGAGTATCAGACTAATGAGAAAATAAAATGTAATTATATCCATCATAGGTGAATATGTCTCATCATAATCAATCCTAGGTCTCTAGGAGAATCCTTGGGCAATGAGTTGGGCTTTATACTTAACCTTGTTTTTCTTATTTCATTTCCAAACAAATACTTATTTATATTCAATGGCCTTTATATTATTGGGTATGCGAGTTATAAGTCTAAAAATCTCTCGTTTAGCTAGTGAAGCTAATTCAGCTTTAATTGCTTATTCCACTTTGACCAATATTGCCTTTGATGACATTCAATAATAGATTGTGGCTCACAATCATTATCCATAATTTTATGAGTAACTATTAATGTAAAAATATCATCAATGATGATTTCATTCCGATCTCAAATCTCATTATAATATGCAATTGAATCCTAAATATTTCTAGGGTTTGTGATCTTTTGATGGGTTTGTGCCTTTCCATTTTAGAAGTAAGCACAACACTAGGCCCTCCTGGAGTGGATTCTTAATTCTTTCCTCTTCATTTTTGAGAAATAGTGACTTTCGATCCTAATGGTCTACAACACTTCAAATATGTGGGATTTTGATCCATTTTAGTTTGTCTTTCAGGAACAACTATCCTAGCTGAAGTATTTATAGCTAGAATATGAAATTTTGTTGCCTTAATAGTATCATAAAATGCATCAAGAAGACTTTTGGTTATAGTTTGTAAATGGATTTTGTGTTGCACCTCATTTTCATACCCAGGAGTTCTTTAGTCTAATTGAGATTGAGATAAATTTTTCTCATTCCAAAAGAAAACCTTATCTAGTTTGTGCATCGCAGCCATTTCAAATTTAGGTATCTTAATCGATGAAAACATAGTCTCATTGAAATAATAATATATGATGACAGTAAAAAGATTACCAGTAATTAGTTCCATGAACCTAATAATGGACTATGAATTAAACCCAACATAAATGCTCAAACGGCATTGGAGAATCATGAAATAAAAATTTCACAAGCTAATAACACTTGTAGGATGAGTTATTTTATGTTTTTGAGACTTGAGTAGAGTTTTTGCATGTTATGATACCTTAAGGTTACTGATGCTGGCAAGGTCTTCTCTTGTAAGTCCCTATTCTAGAATTTGCAAGGAAGATGACGATGTTATAGTAGTTAGCATCATTTGAACTTCTATTTTTAAATAATAAAAAAACAAATTGGTCTGCTTCATAAAATGAAGCATTACTTATTTGTTATGAAGGTGTTCATTTTATTATTTAATATTTAAAACAGATTTAATATTAAAGATTTTAATTTTATACACACGCACACACACACACAATTAATATAATATGAATCTAGTACGTAGAATAATTATCCATCAATCAGCATATATTGATAAATTACTTAAATGCTTCAACATGGACAAATCTCACCCATTGAGCACTCCTATGGTTATAAGGACTCTAGATCCCCAAAAGGATTAGTTTTGTCCTAGAGAATCATATGGAGAGATACTTGGACCTAAAGTACCATATCTCAATGCAATTGGGGCTTTGATGTGATTAGCATAATGTATGAGACCAGACATTATTTTTACAGTAAATTTATTAGCACATTTTAGATTTGAGCCAGCTTGGAGATAGTGGAATGTGGTTAAATATATTTTTCGTTATCTACGAGGAACCATAGATTTGGGATTATATTATTCCAAAGATTCCACTACCTATGGTTTAGTTGGATATTCTGATGCTTGATATTGATCTGATCCACATAAAGCTCACTTTCAAATTGGTCATTTATTTTATTATAATGGCACTACCATTTCATAGCATTCTATGAAGCAATTACTAGTAGCTACATCTTTTAACCTCTAAGATTATTATTGTATATGAAGTTGGAAGAGAGCGTGTTTGGTTAAGATCTGATATAACACATATTCAGAATTCATGTTGCTTAACACCGATTACAAATTCTCTCATTATAATTTATGAAGACAATACTACTTGTATTGCACAAGTAGGGGGAGGATAAATCAAAGGTGATAGGACCAGGTATATCTCGCCAAAATATTTCTATATTCTCGAACTCCAAGAAAGTTGACAAATTGATGTTAAGCAAATTTGACTCATAAATAATTTGCATATCTTTTAACCAAATTATTTCCAATATCAACTTTTGAGAAATTAGTATATGGCATTAGCATACGTCAAGTTCATAAGATACAAGATTAACTAGCCCTAGTAGTGGCTATACAACTCAAATTGAGAGAGAGATATTGTGAACTATGCATCACACTCTTTTTCCCTTTTGTCTAGTTTTTGTCCCATTGGGTTTTTCTGGCTTAAGATTTTTATTGAGATAGTATAATTCAATGTATATTCATGAATACAATGAATATTCAAGGGAGAGTGTTATGAAATACATAAATGAATATTCATTATATTCAATGTACCTATTATGGCATATTTGTAACATGTATACATGAATGAATTTTCAATGTATAAATTCAATATATTGCCATTAAAGATACGTACATCCTGTTTTTCTTATAAATAGAAGCTTAGTTTTTATCTTTGATATATGAATGAAATACTTGTAATAAAGTTTCTCCTCTAACTTTCTCTACTATCTTTGGTGTTTATCTACTATCTATTATTAATCTCTCTTTATTCTTTCTATTATATTCTTGTAACATAATATTTTATAATAATTTTAAAATATTTCTCATTGTACAATATTATGTGAGTTGTAGCACAATCACTAAAACATGCATCTTATTGGTTGACATATAATTGATAAAGCCTCAAGAGGGATCCATATATCTTCAAAAATAAAGAGAAAATTTAGAGAGAAAATGAACTTCAAAGTGTTTATTAGATAAACAACTTCACTACTAATAAAATTAATCTTCGAATAAGTCAAAAATATCAAAATGTGTTAAAGGCACTATAACACCACCATTATGGGAATTGGCTGCAAAATCTATTGTGCCTTCACCATCAAAAAAGATTGTTTTATTTTGTTTCTTTTCTTTAATATCAGAGGCCTTATAAAGGTCAACTAAATGCTTTTTCATATGACAAGCGCATGATTAATAACCTTCCATCCTACATCTATAGTGTTCGGTCTCATATGCTTGTTTATTATGTGATGATTTTTTTTTCTAAATAATATATTACATGAATAATAAGTACCATATTACATGAATAATAGTGACCATAAATGGCCATGTCCTCACCCTAGCCCACAACTATGTCCACGTCTATGTTTATGAGTAAAAACTAATATAGTATTGGCATCAAGCAATGATATACAAAATCTTGCCAAGTGAGATTAATGATTTTTTAATAACAATTCATTATTTTCCTCATCTACGAGAAGATATGCAATTAATTCCTAATATTTAGTAAAATACTAATATATGTATTGCCGCTGTAGGGGTATATTGAATGCATGAATATTAGTACGTGTTTTCTCAAGAATGTCCTCATCAGTTGTCATCACAAATAAATTTGAAATAATGTAATTATAAACAAACTCAATCATAATGCACTTTCAGAAGTATTTTAGTTTTTTAACGATCATATCATTTTTCAATGTTTTCCAAAGGTTCAATGGATCCTTGATCACTAGATATTCATTTTTCAAGTCTTCATGTAGATGATGGTGAATGAATATAAAGACCCTAACATGATCCTGCATAGATCCAATATATCTTTCTTTGATAGTATCTCAAAGATTCACATCAACCAAGTGGATTTCAAGTATCAACATTAACCCCATATATTTCTTTCTTGCTCAATATATCAAGGGCAACAAATTCAAGCATGTAAATGTTAGATATTTTTCTGGTTACTTTTTGGGTTCTTTTAGAGAACTTTCATACTGATAACATATTAAGAAATAGAAAAAATATATAAAAAGAGGGAGATTGAAAAGAAGAATAAATATTTTCTTACTTAAGATGATCTTTATACAGAGGATTGGAAGCTCCTTTATAGGCTTTCCAAGTAACATGTCACTACCTATATATTTAATATGAGTAATTATGAACTTTAATATGGAAGCTTGATTAGAGGACCTAGTTGGTTGAATTCCAAACTATCCATGCACAAAGAGAGAAAGAGACGCGCACACGCACACACACACACACACACACTAATATATGGTTGACCACTCATTATTATGATTCTTTATTTAGAAAATTGAACATATTAAGTGTTTTACCAAAAATTCTCAATTAGTAAATCTTAAAAAATAAAGTTTCATATTATTTGGTCAATACAAAAATATTTAGTATGAAAAAGATAATTTTTTTCATAATAAAATTGTAGTTGAATTTTTAAAGGTGAGAATGGGCATGATCTTGCATCTCGACCTAAGAGTTGCATGGCATAGTGATCATAGTATTTTATATGTCAATCATAGACAGGGGTTTATTCAAAATTTTAAAAAGTGTTATTACTATTAAAAAATATAATCAACATCACTAACAATTAATTTTTTAGAGTATTATGAATTAATAACATTATCATTAAAATAAAATGAACATCTTGTCCCATCAACAAAATTTCCATGCTTACATTTCTTAAGTATAATATTATGATAATTTAATAAAATACATAGATTCATTATATGTGTGTAATTTTTTTCAACATGTTATGAGAACTCAATTAGCATGAGTTAGCAATTACCTTATTAAAAACAAACTTTAGTAATGCATATAAGGTAAAGTGGAAACTAAACACTATGCATGATTTAGCAATTATCATCCAGTTTTATGATGCTTTGAATGAAAGTTATATGTTATTGAGCTAGGTTGCTCTCCATGACTATATAAAACTAAAGCGTGGTTAAGTCTATCAAAAACATTAATTCATAGAAGTTTCAAATACTTCCTAAGATTTTTCATTTATTAATTGGTACTTATAATTTAATAACTTATTGATTTTCAAAACATTATTTTAAAAGAAATAATGTTCTAATTAGTTTAATATTTTAATCAAAATTTACAAAAGCTTTAATTCATTGAAGGCAAAATACAAATCCAAGGAATTTTATTAAACAAAATTGGTATAATAATTAGAAAAATATATGCAACATTGAATAAGTAGTTTCATTTTGTGTGAAACAAATGTTAATAGATCAATCTAAAATATCAAATAGTCAACATTTTATATTAATCATTTTATTAATTAGTTAACTAACTTAAAATAATTAAGATATTAATTATACATGTGCTTTAGTTTAATCACTAAATTTTTGTTAATTATTTTAAATCATCAAAATATATCTTATAAATCCAACAAAAATTTTCACCATACAATGTCCATAGAAAATTATAAAGATATATCACACATGATTACTCATTTATCACAATGTTACAAATATAACACATCAAAGTCGTTGCATTTATGTCATGGATCATGAAGTGTTGTAGAGAACCCAAAAAATTACATGAAAAATCACCAAGAAATGAATATGCCAATACATAATGAAAATCCATTCTAGAATGTTTCAAAATATTTCATTAAGAATCGATACAACTCATTGTCCTAGAATGCTCTTAGAGTTTATAAAATGTACATAGGATGTAGGATTGTGATAAGTGGTATAATTGTTTGGTGTCTGAACTATTGAGCATTTTTATGTATTTTTTTGATTTATGATGATGTGTATGCAAGGAAATACTCTCTTGTATTTTGCTAGGTTTTGATGAATAATTATGAAATCGATAGATTCTTGGAGGTGTTTTGCTAAGTGGTAGAGTATGGAGACAGGGAGTCTTGTATAGTTTCAACATACATTCTTAGTTGAAACTCTACTTAATTGATCATGACAACCTTTATATGCCACAACCATAATAACTCATTAGCACAATGCTTATACTTTGTGATATATTCATTGTGGTTGTAATAACAACAAATTTATCTTATACCAAATTATGGAGTTACAACCAAATTTATCTTATAAAATTCAAATGACTATGATATTAATTACATGTCATAACAACAAAGTACCTCACTAGTGCTAAAAGTCATGGACATATCATAGTATCATGACTTTTTTAGTAACATGGCTTAGTTAGTTGTGGTTTTTTTTCATAAATCTATTACTTTTGTGCTACAAAAAATTGCAGAGCCAAAACTATACAAATAAAATTTATGAAAATTATTAGTGCTAATATTTTTGAGACATAAAATATTACAAAAGACATTACTCGAGTAAGACTATTTTCTAAAGTTGTCTCTCATCATCAAAGGAATGTAAAGTCATGACTTTTATGTATAGTCTAATTTCCAGTATCACGACATCTTTATAGTACCATAATAATATGATATATGAGAGAAGCAAAGGCTAGTATCATGCCACTCACAGCAATATGGACACTTAGACATATGAATAATAATTTTTTTCTGCAATCATTTCTCATTGCTGAACCTACATGATATATACGAGAAACATTCTTTGTATCATGATTATTTCATAGTGTCGCCTCCATATGATGATCAAGAAATGCTAATCTCAATGTCATGGCTATTTTACAATATCAAATCCATATAACAATATGAGACACCATTCACAATGTAATGGTCTCTCTTAGCATTGTGATCCTTCATGAAGAATAAGAAGACAAACACATGAAGTCATGACCACTTCATAGTACCATGACTTTGTGTTATAGAGATATTAGGCACATGTCATAAACATTATATAGTGTCATAACATGTACCATAAGTTTGTGTTATAGAAATATTCATATACATTCTTGAATTGTGGCTATTTTCTAAAGTAGCAACCTCAATCTTAAGAAAAGTTATAGTATAATTATTTATCTGATGTCAACTTGGGTTTTACAAGTAAAAAAATAATTATATCTTATTTTTCCTCTTTTTCCTCCATGTAATAAGAAAAGTTACAGTATAATTACCAAACCATAAAGGTAAATTTTGTACTCCCTAAGGGCTCTACAAGTAAAAAAAAATAATACAAGATTTAATGATAATCCCTATAATTGGGAGAACAACTCAAACATTTTTTTCTATGGTATATCATGATTTTTTATCAAAATTGCTTGTAATCTAGGATTTTTGTAATTTATTTTATCTGATGTCACTTTGGGCTTTACATTAATAAATGTGTTTAATTTATATTGTGTTATAGATATTGATAGATGATTGATTAAATAAAACTTGAATTAGATTTTAACTATTGGTAGGTTTGTGTGAGATTATCATGATAGATAGTGACATATAAACTATGATGCTCACTCATGCATATATTAGGAAATGATAGACCTTCTAACTATGGTGTATGAGAGAAACCTATACATCAAAACATGAAATTTGGATATGTTAATTATTGTGATTATGATATTTATAAAGCTAAAAATACAAATGCTTTTACATGTATTTTATATTAAATATTCTCCTAATAGTTTTTACATTTAGTGTGAGAGTTGCATCATCTACGAAGAGGATGGTGATAGGCAATCATTATGACATGCATGAATTTGTTGTGACCCACAAGGTGGTGTCAACCATTGTGAGTTTCTTTTACACATAATTTTCTATGGTAAAACTTGAAAGAATTATACATTAATTATGTAAGTATAATGCTTACGAATCTAAAAGTCCAAACACTTAATAACCATGTCAATTATTGGGCTTTATGACATCAAAGGCTAGTGAATAAGAGTATATATATGAAGTAATTATCAAGCATGATTGATGAATTTACCTAAAATTTATGAAATTATGAATAATTTTCAAGCAGAAATAAATTATTATATATGTAGTGATATATCTAGAAGAAAACTACGAGGTGACTACCATTGAGATGGACCCAATGATGATAACCACCTTGTATACTGGTAGAGTAAGGAGTCATTTCCCAATGCTCTAATCTTTATTTTATGTCCATACATAATATAATTTAAGTTAATTTGAACAAACACCACCTAAAATCAATGAATAAACTCATAGATCTAAGAGTGATCCCATAATATAAATATTAATTTTTAAAGAATTAAATTATCTAATTGTTGAATAACCAAACTATTGATTATAATTTCTATGTGATTATTATTTGGATAAAAATTCTATTTGTTACCTGTATGACCTATGCACTTATAGATCTTTATTGATGAAATACTTTCGATAATGAGTTTTTGGGACATCACTTAACTAACAAATTAGGTGGCATAAGAAAGTCATATTTGTTAGATAATCTATAATCCAAAATTTTGTTATTTAATCATGGTGATAATAGTTGTGGAAGTATTATTTTTATGTTTTGAATAAATTTGAGCAAAGAAATACCTCATTAATGGTTTAAAGATAGCTTTGGTCATTCTTGTATTATCTTCACTAGCCCCCAATCCATAAAGATGACGAAGCTATAATGGTGTAACATTGCTGAGTCATATGAATATTTAAACCAAAAAATAAAAATCAATTACCAATACATTAAATCAACCATTTTGATTTTTTTATTAAAATAAATATCATATTAAAGATTCACATATTTATTATATTATACACACACACACACACAATCAAAATCAATTAATAATAATAAAATTAATTTGATAAAATCAAAGTATTCAATTATAATTAAACTAATTATTCTAATTATATATGTGCACATATATACTAAATAAATAAATAAAAATATTTAATACTTATATAGCATCTAGATAAGGCTATGGAATGGACCTCAGCTTGTATAAGATCTCGGACTTCAATATAAATTATTTCATATAATAATTTATATTAACTATAATTCATACCACTGTAAAATTATAATTGTATTACTCACTTATTCAAAATATCTTATGTCTTCCGTTACTTAACACTAATTAAACTCTTCAAGTTAAACTTACTGATACCCATTGATGGAAAGTATTAATAATCTAATTCAATTAATCACTAATTATTTTTTTGATATTTTCCAATTAACTTATTTGAATTAATGGATTAAAATCCATCTATAGAGTTTGAAAATATCAAAACTTAAAACCTTTATCAAGAGGGTATCATCAATCCTTTAGACAAGAAATGGATTCTATTAGTAATCAATATTCATCACATACTTGATAAAGTGATCTAATTCATAGAATTCTCAAATATATTTATAGATATCACTTTTTATGAATCAAAATAACTATTAACATATACATGTAAATAATAAATACTTCAAGAATAGAATAATGGTACTTATAATAACTATTAAAAAATAGACCTAAAATCTAGTACAATAATCTTATGATAGGATGTTCAGTTCTATCTAGATTGTCAATAAGCTAATCTCTATGGATCGAATCATCTACAAGTAGAATGCATTATTTAATAAATTTAATTTATTATAAAAATTTTTATTAAAATTTTAAGAGATTATAAATCAAGAAAATAATTATAAATGATTTTTAGTATAAACTAGTTCCACCAATAATAACAATCCCAATTATCCATATAAGGGAGCTCTTTCTATAAAAAGGTCCTCCCTTGGTTGTATTCATTTAAAAGTTACTTGAATTATTTGTAATATAATGTCAATCTCTAAGTTATATTAACCTATCTTTCATATTCGGACATTTTTTGATTTGTTTTAGTGACAAAAAGGGTGCCCTTCAGTTCTTTTATATAAGAGTTTTATGAATCATAAATGATGTTAATTTTATCTCTAAAGTTATATTGATATATTTTATATATTCATATATTTATTGATTGGCTAGAGTGATTTCCTTGGGAAAGGATAATAGTAAGTTGAAAATGGCACTTCAAAGATAAGTGATTCATCACATAAAAGTAAAAGCACACATGAAAAGTGATAACAAAGATGAGTTATATTAAAACAAGTTTTTTATAGCATATATTTTATTGATTGATAATGATATTGATGAAATTCATGATGTTTACTTACCTTTGAAGTGAATTGCATCACTAAAGTGGAGTTAGTCATTTGAAAACATGACATGGATCTAAGGATACCAAATAGAACATTGAAAATTGATTTTTATGAAAGAAATGGATTGAAACGAGTTGCAACATCATTCAATATAATTGTACATATGTTCACCCAAAGGAAATATGTTCTAGAAGTTTTTGATGATTATGTAATAAAAGACAAAGGAACCAACAAGAGAAGTTGTAACTCGGGAAAATTGGATGACATTTTTTATTTGTTATAATGTTTACAAATTGACAATATCATTTCAAGTCAAAAAAGTTTAAGGAGAAAATATAAAAAAATAATAGGATAAATTATTTTGAATAAAAAATAATACTTACAAGCACAAAGCATCACAATAGATATAAATAAATTTTGTTTGACTTCTATGTATTTCATTGACATTGTACTTCTCTAGTGACATCGAATATGTGATGATGTGAGATGTAAAAATCATGTAATTGATTCTCATGAGAAGTTTTAAAGATAATTTTACTACTAATTTTTTCTTTAGCATGAATTACACAAGGCAATAACCAAATTATAAAGTTTCTTCCAACATGAAAAGATGTGGCTATATCTATCATTATGAATAACTCCTCGAAGAACAAAGAACAAAGAAATACTAGACAAAGCCAGAACCATTGATATTTTTTAATATCATGTATTGAATATGTAATTACTCTAGTCATGTCAAGATTTCTCCCTTTACCATGGAGAACAATGAGAAAGAGAGAGATTAGCAAATTTTATTTAATTATGCTCAAGTTCATCAAAACTATAAAGTTTGGCAAACAATTGGGTTTCATATGACCTAATAGTATGATATATGACTAAAAGATTATAATCATTATTGGTATAAGAGCATCAAATCTCTATATCAACTACTAAGTTTTGGTGACACTCCAAGTTGGAGATTTGAAGGGCACAAAATTTATCAAAATTATTTTTTTAATGAATAAGATTTTGTGGATAGTGTGGACTTTCTTAACTAAGTTAATTATCTCTTAGTACAATTTCCTAATTGCTAGTATATTTTTGAACTATGATACCAACGCATCAGACTAATGAAATGGAATGTTGGTACCAACCTACTAAAATACTCTAGATGATTCAATTAGCCAAACAAGTATGTGTGATGACTTTGTTACACAATATTAAAACTTATCATTTATAATATAGTCCGAAAAGCTTGATGGATAATTCATTTCATCCAATGAAGAACAACAAGTATATAGGTAATACAAGTAATAAAAAAATCATAAATTTATTTATCAATCTCATTAGGATTGTATGAGTAGTTTGACCAACTAATAATGAACTAAATATTACTCGAGTTAAGAAGACAATATACTTGAGTTTTAGAAAGATACTTAGACTCTAGGATTGACTTATTTTATTATGCATGACAAGATTTCTATGTTATTTAGATAATATTATACTTAATTAATCAGATGAATAATAATTTAATGAGGAATTGCCCCTTTGCCCTCTTAGCATAAAAGGTGACTTTCACTTTTGGGTTATCGATATCAAGGAAGATCCTCTCATAGTTGTGACTTCGGTATTTAACCACAAAAATTATAATTGTTCCATTCATTAATTATTCATAAATTTTCTCCTTTTATGCAATATGTCAATAATCAACTATACTCAATGACTACTTTGAGAATGTATTTATATTATCTAACTTATAAAGTCACAAAAGAAAAAAAAAGATATGGTAATAATCATGTTTGTACATTTGGCTTTTTGAGTATTACACTCTTATTGATTAACATACATAATCTTATTGATTTTACCTATGGAAGTCATATACGAGAAAATAACTCACATGGTTGTCACCACCTTAAGAAACACCTTCACTTATATGTGTTCCATGACGGACCTATTACTACCCACCACAACCAATATACAATTCCCACACTAAAACATTTAGGTTATACATTCTAAATAATCTCAACATCATCTTGTGGTTAGTTCTTATAAAATATGCATATTAGAATGATTATAAATTAAATTGATTTTTGTTAGTTTCATGAGTATCATACTCACATCTATTAAACTTATATAAATTTTGGATTTTCACATAAATTCATCTCATGAGATAAAATTAAAAGGTCTATTACTTCATTAGGATTGAATCTTATAAGTGTGCCTCTAATTTACCTATCACCAACTAATATGACCAATACATATAAATCTATGTTAGAATGAATCCTAAATATATATTATAAATAACATCCATATCCATTAATAATCAAACCATAATATCATCATAATTAAATATTATACAATCATAAAATACAATCATAATATACAAATATAATAAAACAACCATAGATTCCTATTTAGTATGATATTTGAGAAGAATTCATATAAGATATTTTATGGGTTATCTTGTCAAATAAAGGGTTCCCAATAGCATGCACGAGGATCTAAATCTCAAATCATATTCTCAATCAATCCTTTCTCGAGTCCACCTTGAATTTGATTCTAAGCTATGGTTGGAATTCATAGTGCCTATGGTTTTGTATGCTTTATACTTTGAAATCTGAATCTCCCTAATCTTTTGGCAAAATCTCTACGTCTCCTTTTTATACGTCGGGGATCCATTGAGTTGTAGTGAGACTTTTCAAGTTAAAAGTTATGATTTTAGGCTGAGGTAGCAACTCTGCCATTCTTCAAATCTTTTCTAGATATAAAACTCATGGTAACAAAGGAATGTCATGACTAATATAATTTTCTCTTAGTACACAAAGTTGCTATGTAAAGAATGTATCAATAGATGAATAATCTTTTTTGAACACAAAGTCACGGGGGTAAGAATGTCATTACTTTTGATGTTCCCCTCGATATTAAAAAGTTACGATGTAAAAGTAAAAGGTTTGTTGTGATTAAAATTACTTGGTGTTATGTAATTTTTGCTTTGTAATAAATATATCATGATACTAGAAAATATCAAAATTTTTTGTGCTAGTGGGGGACTTGATTTGTTGTGATATGAAAAAAAAGTTGTGGCCAAAATTATATTCTAGTACTAATATGCTTTGACTCCAAGATATAGTAATGACCATGAAAAAGTATTGTACAATAAAAAAGATTATGATAACTATGTAGTTAAGTTGTGACGTATAAAAATTTTGACAACTTATTTTGTAGAGTCAACCAAAAAAGACTATTATTACTACTCAATAGGTTTGAACTAGTATAACCAAGTTAGCCTTCTACTATGTTTTATAATTATATTCAAATTATAATTCATTTTACTAATATTCATCCAAATCCATAAAAATCAATATTTAATTAAATATTTTAATAATAAGCCCATATTTTATACAAACACATAATGAAAATTTCAATACACATTAACTCAAAATAATTGGTACTTTGAGTGCCAAATAGTTTGACTACTTATAAAAAATTTTACAATATTAAAGAACAAATAATCATAGAATTTATGAATGAGACAATAATAAAAGTATAACAACTTCCAATATCCTTTAAATATATCATGTTATCCTTTAAAGTATAATAAGGCTCAATGTACAACCACTGGTTTAGACTTCATCTTGCATGTTACCAAAGAAACCAATTGGTGGGCAATTGCACTTCCATAGTTGTGATTTTGAGATACAAAAGAAGAAAGAACAACAAAAAAAACAGAACAACAAACAATATATATATTCAATCCACAATCCAACCACAGCAGAATCAAAAAATGAGAAAAAAAAAGGAAACCAGAAATAACATGGTTCACTAGTTGCTCAGTATGACTAGCCACATCCACTAGAAAATGCTTATACGTTACAGATTAAACCAAAAATATCTTACAATATGTGCAGCACAGAGATAGTCACGCAGCGAGAGAAAGAGAGAGAGGATGAATAATTCTGGATCCTGAAAAAACAGTAACCCAGATAAAATACAAAAACATTTATATTAAAATTTTCTCGATTCAATTAACCGGAGCGGGTCGGATCATCGGACCGGTCAGGCTCTGCTCCAAAAATTTTGGCCTACTGACCAGACAGTAGGACCTCCGTTATTGTGCTGCTACTACATCTCTGACCTCTTAATATTTCATTTTATGTACTTAATGAAAATATTAAAATAGAATCATTTGATTATACAAATTGATTTCAAAACAAGTTATATATATAGCACCAATGGATGATTCAACTATTTTGGATATGTATTAGAGTACAAATTATACAATAACAACATAGAAGGCGAGATGATAGCTAGAAAGCATTAGTCATGTTGGCTAATGGCAAAGCTCCTTAAAGAAACACAACAATGAAAATACATGAAGACCCATCTATAAAATATCTAAAGGAAAATATAAGATGTCAATCTAAGCTAGAAAAAATTAGTCATATTTGACCAATGGCAAGGTTGCTTGAAGGAACACGTAAAGAAAAATACTTGAAGACAATAACATTTTAGAAATATATCTCATTGTTTGGTGGGTAACAAAAAAAAGTCATGCAAGAGTATCATGATTATAAATACATTAATTATATAAGTATATATTATACACTAATCTTGCTAAGGATAAATATTATTGGTTGCATATAAGAAATAATATTTGAGATGCATGTAAAGACTCATTGATATATCAAAATTACAAGATTAACTAGAAGATATGTGCTTGCCTTTTTTAGTCATTATTGATTTTAAAGGCTTCACAAAAAGTATCTCCAAGGATTTTATCACGAGATCACCTAAGAGGGTAAGTTTGATGAATTTTATCATTGCAGACTAATTTTTGACATATGTTACATCAGTTTCGACATCTAGAAAATGTATAGAAAAAAAGTAGTTAGATTATTCCTAAAAAACTTAATCAAACATTAGGGAATTTTAAAATTTATTGTTAGGAATTGAGATGTGAAACTAATGAGGCAAATATGGTTCAAATTATTGAAGTTAATGGATCAATTTTACTATTTTTTTAATGTCCACCCTTTAAATAATGAGAAGACAGAAATAATTAATACTTTGTACAAGATTTATCATGGAATCTATGAGTTAGTTTAATTATAGAATTGGTCATGATTATTAGTTGTGAAAAATTATCTTATAATTTGAAACAAGGAAGTCCACAAGTCAAAGTCCCTTAGAAATTGTAATGAGACAATAACTATAAATCTCAAATACCATTGTAATAGATTAATTATTAAAAAATAAAGATTGTCAACACAACAAATTATTAGAATTTTCTATCTATGTATATAAGTGATTATGCTGAACATAACATCAATAGATTATGTAGAACATAACACAACATTTTCAAGGAACAAGAACAAAACACAACCACATTAAATACTAGTTTTAATGTGGTTCACTAGAGCTTACAGATTTATTAACCTAAATGTTTCAGTAAATAACTGAGAGAGAGGGAAGAAGAACAGAGCACTCACTTTGTGATTACAGTTACAACATTTATATATAAAAAATAATTAAGGTTCTACATAAAACAAAATGGGTCAAATCTTTAGAGTGGGACCCCCATTATTGTTTCAATGCCACATATCTAATCTCTCAACATATTAGTATATGCACCTATAAATAAAATAGAGAAATAAAATAGAGTATTAAGGAAATAGATAACAAAACAAATTATATACTACACAAATTATCATAGAACATTAAAAAAAGTCAATTTTCCATAGTTTGACTATACATGATTGCCACTCGATCTAATAAGTGAACTAAAAATAAGTAATGTGATATGAGATGGGAGAGTTAGTACTTCTAAAATTGTACTTAAAAAAGAGTTTATTAGACATTAGTTAGACAATATGAGGGACCTTTTGAATTCTTACAAGAGTAAACAATTTATATCACTTATATTGAATACCACAAAAAATTTGGTATTCTGATTTTTCATGTATACATGTTAAAATCATTCCATAAATATTAGGTTGAATTATATAGAGGTGAGTCACAAAGAGCTCCATATGAATAGAGACATCCTATGATTAAATATGCAAGACATATTACTAAATAAAGTTATAAGATAAATGAATTACATATTAAGAAAAAAATGCTTGAAATGGATATAGTTATTTGATAAAAAAATCTCATAGAGATTTCACTAAAGTATTACAAGAATTTTAAAAGGATATAGCTCGATTTCAAAATGAAATTTAATAAAGGTATCATTGAATAAAGAGAAAGAAAATGAACATTGATTCTAGAAGGTTCAAGAATGCTCTAATAGAATTTAAGATCCTCATAGTCCTAGGAAACTCACGAAACTTATATTATATACTTTGCATATATGATTATGAGATGTAGTATAATCTAAATTATTTATGTGAGAGTGCTCTCCTTTTCTAAAGCACATGTCCCTTAGCTTTATTAGTCTAAGAGTTGTTTAAAGTATTTATAATATGAATCTTGGTTTTGAAATCTATTCACTTTAACCTTTGTATTGGTATATTTTGTGTTATGATTTTTTTTATGTAGGGAAAAAGGTAAGCTAAATTATCCTTTTCAAAAGAGTTATTTATCACCCAAGACCACCTATGGAAGCAATTATGCTTGTGACTGATGACAAGATGATTGTGTAGGCATATTGACATATATGGGTACAAGGTTGTGCTTAGATGTAGTGGTTAATTTCTAAATAAGGGTGCTAAAATTTTAAATTAATCAAGTGATAAGTAGTTATTGAGGTCCAACATGTTCATGGGTGACATGGTACAATCACTTAGAAGTTTGTATTTTTTTTGGATAAAATCATGGGTTGTTCTCATTGAAAATGTATGAAGAAGCGACCATGTGACACCATAAATCTTCAAAACATAAAAAGTAGGTGAGATAATCAATTTGTTGTTATGTATGCAATAAGTTTAATTTTTTTGTAGCTTTGTCGAAAATTTGTTATGGTGCTTAGAGGGAGGGGGTGTCAATCACACATCAATGCATAGACTACTTTATTCCTCCATGAAAATAAAATAAAGGCTTAAAGATATTTCTTTTTTGAGTTGTCTTTCATTTCATTTTATTTTATTGTGTGACTAAGTGTTTGCAACTAGACGGACTTAGTCAACCTTGATTATTTTATGGAAAAAGAAACTATGAACCATTGAAAAAATTCAATGATTTTTTGCACTATTGTCTAAATTCAATGAATTTATGTACTATTTAAATTATGAACATCCAACTTATATAAAAATGAAAAAATATAGTCATTAACTAATTACACGAAATAAAATAATATATAAGTGCATAATAAGTTGAGTTTCTCAAATTAAATAGTACATAAACATACCCAAGTTCAATCAAAATTTTATAAGTTGTGACCTTCTTCCATTCCAAAACATTTACAATTTGATATTTTCAAAATTATATCCTCTTTATTTCTTGGATGAATGCATTGTTCATCTCTTCACTCCCAAAGAAATTAGATCTCATTAAGACAATTGAAGGAGTAGAAATCCTTCTAAGTAAAAAAAATCAGCTTTTCATGATCATGTAGGTCAGTTTGAGATATTGAAAAAGAAAAAAAATCAAGAGAACCCGTGGAAAAAAAACATTAAGAAAAATTGAGGTAGAATAAAATTAAAAAATTTTATTATATTTCCATTGAAAATACATTTCATGTTTGAGATATTACTCTTTCTCTCTCTATATATATATTGCACTCAATCATTATTTCTCCTTCTTTCTAGACAAAAACAATTTTGATCCCTTCCTTATCTTTTAGATCTAACAATGAAAGGTGGAGTACAAATTCTCAAACAAAAAAAAACACACAATGGTATTCTTTCTCCTCAAGACATTCATACGAATTATAGTTGACTGTGTGTGTTATTCTACTAGCACATGTGGGTGAAAACCAACCATAGATTTGTTTTTTTGTCATCTTATCTTTTTTAATGTGATTTATATTTCATCCATATATACACATAAAATTTGAAAAGTTGCACTCAATCAATAAAAAAACTTCATGTGTACAATTCATCCATTGCATCCATGACTTAAATGGAAGAAAAATCTGGCCTTTTGTTTCTCATTCTTCTCTTCTCTTGAAATGTGATGTTTACCATCTTGATATATTGTAAAATAGTTGATGAATGTTGGAAAACAAGCTAATAACATATTAATTTTATGAAAAAAAAATTAGAGCACACCTTTATGCAAGACATTCTATATATTTATATTAATGAAAATAAATAATGCATTTATTTGAAGATGAAAATCTAAACAAAGTGTGTGGGCTCTTTTATAAACTAGCAGCATTATTTGTGCATAAAAAACATTTAATTATACAACACATACAATAAAAGTATGAAAAAATAAAAATAATAGGAACAATACTCCATTCCATAAGCCTGTGTGTGTGTGTGTGTGTAATGGTAGACTTGATATAAAATAAATGATCTAGAAAATTTGGAGGTTGGCTCATATAGAAATATATTGATAGAAGTGAAAAAAATATATCATCCATTAGTAAGTGATGAAAGAAAAAAAAAGCAATCAGATCGAGGTTTTTTTTTCTTCAAAAACAAGCATCATTATAATTAAACACAAATTTCTAAGTTGTTGTGAGTATAAAGTCTAGATCTACTAGATTACTCAATATAATGATAATCTCATGTTGAACAACAAAGAATATATGCTGAAGTAGTAGTTTCAAATAGTCTCAAAAGTATGAAACATAATGAATGAGTATGACTCAACTGCTAGACCCCAAACCTTCTTATATATCATGCAATAAGAATAAAAATTTTGAAACATTAGCATATATCATACCTACTCATCTTTATCACTGATATACACTGGCATACATGTTGATTGTAATTTCAATCAAGACAATAAATCAATCATATAAGAAAAGTTGATTGTAGAAAAAATCAGGTTCACCCAACCCAACCATTATAAGTTTAATACACCAATAAAGGCAAGGGGGAACATTGCTTTAATTCTCTCCTATTCCATCATAAAAAAAGTCAACTAAAAATTAGAAACACCAAATTGAGATTTTAGTGGTTGATTATAAAATCACTCAAACATACAAAATAATTTCTAATCAAATTGGCCAAGATGAAAAAAGTAAAGAGGATATCATTACATCCAAGGTAAAAGATATGAATATGATCATCTATAGTAGTTGTTGGTGGCAATGATCGCAGAGAATGATTGGTCTTAATCTTATTTTATATTGAATGTTGAGTTGAAAAATATTATATTTTGATAATGAAAACAATAATATGTATAATATTTATGTTTGAGGTGGAAAAGATAAACTAGATGTGAATATTGTTTTATATATTAGGCGCATCTATTATGTAATGTACATCAAAAATATAAAAAAATTAAACATAATAGGAACTCAATTACAATAACAAGCAAAAAATAATGGTCTAAATTATAATAGACTCTCATATTGCTTAAGAATTAAATGAATATGAAATGAAATTTGACTTCCCAATTGACAATTAAATTGTAAAATGAATGGGAATAGGTCAACATCTTATTGCCTAAAAATTACAAGTATATAGCTAGAATAACATTAATTGCAAGACCACAACCCAAATAAAAAGATTGACCATTAATGATAAATAGTGGCCAGGGTGGGATTGCCCAAAAGTTTTGATGGTGTAATATAGGTATTGTAGAACAAAAATAGTTCACTCGTCGGGCCATACCCTAGGGAAGAAGAGATGAAAAACAAATTATTTTTGAGAATTTCAAGGTCAGCTTTCTCTAAGCATCATGTATTCATGTATGAAAATAATTATAATATATTTTTAGAAATGCTTTTGAAGTAAAATGATTCTTTTATTTCTCCATAATATATAAATAAATATAATCCATGTGGCTAAAAATTATAAATGGGTATCAACTAGAATAATATTCCCCACAAGGCTTTAATTTGGTAGAATGAATCATTTTAGATGAGTATGAGATATCCAAAAAGGCTATAACCTAATATGAAATGATAAATGTCCACATAAAGAAATTATATGGACTTAATCATGCATATGAGTAATTAGTGGGTCTACTTGAATTGTGTAGAATTAGTTTTATTTGATATGTGTTACTATTTTGACATTTTAAATTTAAAATAACAATAAATAATTTTTATTTTAAGCCTACATGTTTTATTTTTTAATTTCTATTTTTTTTAGTTTTTTTTGTAAATGTGGAAAATTTTAAAATTTTGGAAAATTTTAGATTGTGGGTAATTTCCCACAATCTAAATTCAAAAAAAAAACTAAAATGGAAAAATTGGATATTCTCATTTTTCTAAAGAGGCACATGTTTGATGTTTAAATTACTAAATATTTTTATATATTTTGGTAGTTGATGATAATGTCTAGACATGAAAATGAAGCTAATGTGTATTGATTTCATGTTTTTAGTGTTTCAAAGAGTTTTGATAGATAATTATGAAATTAATAAAATTTTGGAGGTGTTTAGTAGATGATGTAGATTAGTGACTTCACATAGTTTCAACATCTATTCTTAGCAAAAACTCTACCTAATCGATCAAGGCAATTTGTGCATGTCATAACCTTATAAACTCGTTAGTACGATCTTTCCACTATGTAACATATTCTCAATGTTTATGACATTATCTTGAAGTCATAGCCATATTTAGTTTAGAAAATTTTAACGACTATGATATTAATTCTTCATCACAACAACCAAGTACCCCTCTAGTATACAAGGTTGTGGCTAATTTTATAATATCATGACTTTATCTATATATGTATCTATAGTCTCAAGTCAAAGCTACGATCTTTTTATAAAACCATGACTTTTAAACTAGAAAAAATTATAAAGTCATAATTATTCATATCAAAGTCATGATAGTTATTCAAAGTCATTATTTTTATGAAACAAAATATTACAGAAAATATTACTTAAGTATAGCTATTTCCATAGCTACAACTATTATCTTCAAAAAAAGGCATAGTCACAACTTGTATGCACAAGCTAAGTACTAATGTCGTGATATTCTAATAGTGTCACAACAATATGTTATATGAGAGAAGAAAATACCAATGTCATAGCCACTCATAGTGCCGAAGACACTTCAAAGATATGAATGTTTACTTTTGTGTTGTGGCCAGTTCCCATTGTCATAGCCATAGTCAACACACAAAATACTTTTTCAGTGCATTGACCATGTAAATCTCAATAAAGACTATTTGCTAAAGTCGTGCCTCAACATAGCACCATGACTATATAATAATATAAGAAGTCATATTCACCCTATAGTCTTTTCCCAACACTATGGCCCTTAATGGAATACAAACAAACAAATGTATGAAGACACAACTATTTCATATTATCATGATTTTGTGTTATAGAAAGATTAGATCCATATTGTATTCATTGCTAGTTCCACAAATTTGTATTATAGAAAGATCAAGATGTAGAATAAAGTTATGATTATTTTCTAGAGTCATGACCTCGAGCTAAAAAGATAAAAGTAAGAGTTATAATTTTTTTCTGAAAGCCACAACTTCCTACTTAGAGAATACAAAGCTGCATGAATATAAAAATGGAAGTTAGCTAATTCTCCAAAAATCTATCATTTTTTATCCTTCTTTCTCACATAATAAGAAAAGCCATGAAAACTATCAAACCTAGGTGAAAATTTTTATATGACTTCCACAAGCAAGCAAGGGATGCATGATTTATGCAGATCCCTAATTTGGGGGGATTCGGCTCTAAAATCATTCTCCTTTATGGATAGATTCAAGAATTTATATCAAATTAGCATGGGTCTAAGGTTTGAGTAATTTAAATTATGCGATATAATTGATTTTATTTTATAAATGAATGAATAATTTGATTTATCTTCTATATGTATTGATGGTTGGTGACCAAAATACAACTTGAATTAGGGTATTTATTATTTCTATATTTATGTGAGATTTTCATAATAGATTGTGATAAATAAATCATGATGCTCGCTCATGCATATGATAGGAAGGAAGTGATAATCATTCTGACTATGATACATAAGATAAACTTATATGTTGAACCTCAAAAATCTAGGTAGGTTAATCAGCATGTTATGAAGCTGAAAGTACTAATATTTTTTCATGCCAATCCATTATACATTTCTTAAAGAAACTAAGTTTTGATTGAAATGGATGTTATATGGAATGTTCTTCTAAGAGATTCATATTTAGTTTGTAAGTCAAATCGTCACTAATATATAGTAATAGACAATCTCGGGATATGTGTGAGTATATTATGATTCACAAGGTAGTTACAACACTGATGGGCTACATTTATATGTATGGTTTCCACCAATAAAATTTGAGGAAATTATACATTATTTATTTGAGTATAATGCTTATGAAGCTAAAAATATAAATATTTATAAATCATGTCAATCATTATAATAACCGAGACCAAAGAATAAGAGTATGTATACGAAATAATTGTCAAGGGTCATTGATGAAATTGCCTAAAATATATAGAATTATGAATAATTATCATGCAGAGATGAATTAGCATCTCGCTGTCACTGGAGATGGACTAAGGGACATCTAAGAGGGGACTAACATTGGGAGGGGCTCAATGGTGACAATCACCATTTATGACATTAAGGCAATAAGTCATTTCAAAAAATCCCAACATTCATTCTATCTCTAACACAATATAAGTCAAGCAACTTACAAAATATCTTATAGATTAAATGAATAAACTATGAACCAAAAATTATCTAATGATTAGAGTATCCATTTTATTAAAATAGATTGTATTGTTAAATAATAAAACTGCTAATACAATCTTTTTATAATTGATATCTAGATGAAAGTATGTTGGGTAATTTCGCTTTCAAGGTTTGTAATTTTATAGATTCAGAAGAAGAAAAAAAATAGCAAACGATATATCCAAAACCATAGTATATCAAACCACAGCAGAAACTTGAAAATAACATGGTTCACTAGTCATTCAACACGACTAGCTACATCCACCAGAAAAATACTTATGTGTTTACAGATTATAACCAAAAAAAATGTTCTTATAGTTTGTGAGTAGCAATCATAAAAAATCAGGCAAAGAAGAGAGACAAAAAAAGAACAATTTTGTAGAAAAATGGCAGTAACTAAAAAACAAAATAAAAATAAATATTTATATTAATAGTTTCTCAGTATTCAATAATGATGCAGGTAGGATCACTTGGATGAAATGGATTGTGTTTCAAATTTTTCTTCGGCCCAAGAATCGAGCAACAGAACCCCCATTATTGTGTTATTGCTGCATTCCCAATCTCTCAATATTTTCTTTCCTGCTCTAACATTAAAAATATTGAAACAAAAAATATTTTGGTTATATAAAATAGTTTATCAAAACAAACTATATACAACAAAATCCATTATATTATTTGTATGACTGTGACCCATTCATTTGTGGATATCAGTTGATAAGTTACTCTCATTAATAAACTTTTGGGATATTATCTAACTAATAAAATGAGATAATAGAACAAAGTTATAACAAGTTTTTGGTACCAATATTAGAAATTATTTAGTTTGATTATTCAATGTGAATTGATATAATTGTTCTTATAAATAAATAATTTATTTTTAGTAGTTTAAATTGCATTAAGTTTAATAAATATTTTTTCAGATCAAAAAGCTAAATCATGTTTACTTATTTGAAAGTAGATGATTGTATTTGATTTTGTTTATCTTCTTGTATTTCATATTCCTTTTTCTTTTTTTAGTACTATTTTCTAGTTGATGCCTTGCTCCTCAAAATAAAAATCAAATAAAAGAATGCTGACCATCTAAAGAGAATGAGAAGAAAAAATCAAGAAGAATCTTCAAGGGAAAGGTTGATTGTGATAAAGGTAAATACGTGGAGATCCAAAATATATGATTTTGATGAATTATAGAACATATGTATGATTGAGGAAATGTAACTCATATTACATCTAAAAGCCATGGTACTCACTAAAGATCATTTTCCAATCATGGATGTGACTTTCTATGGAGATGCAACTTTTAATGGATAATTATTAACAGATTAGGAAAATCTAGATGAGCTGATTTTGAAGGCACTACCTATTCACCTTCATTATGCTTTTCTAGAAAAAAAACAAAATAAAGATCATTATCATTTCAGCATTGTTAAAAAAGATGTGAAGTTGATGATTGAACCTTTGTGATGGTTAAATCTAATTATGAAAGATAGTAAAAAAGAAATTGTTAAATAGCTAAACTCGTGTATTATTTATGTAAAAAAGAAATCTAATAGCCAATGAGTGAGCCTCATTCATCTTGTGTCGAAGAAAGGAAGGGTAACACTGGTAAAAATAGTTGATGGTGAAAAGATTTTCATGTGAGCAACAACTGAATGGAAATATGTCTTAATTATCAAAAGTTGAATAAATGAATGAGGAAAGATCACAACCTTATCTGGTTCATGGATCATATATTGGACATGATTTCTTTTCTTTTATATTATTGTTTTCTAGATGGGTATTTAGTATACAAATAAATCATGTTTGATAATGCATACCAAGAGAAAACAATATTTACTTGCATGTATGGGATTTTTTCTTTTAGAATAATACTATTTGGACCATGTAATACACCTACTACATTTCAGAGATCCATGAATACGAATTATCACTAATCTTAATGAATAAATCATGGAAATATTCATGGATGATTGAGCTTTTGAAGATTCTTTTGAAAAATATTTACACAATTTAGAAATTGTGTTAAGCATTTGTAAATAAAAAAATTCTATTTTAGATTGAGAAAAAGTCCACTTCATAGTTAATGAGGAAATAGTATTGGGGCATTCTATTTCAACAAAATGATTAGAAATTGAATATGTAAAAGTATCCATCGTCAAAAGTTTACCTCATCCTATCACTATAAAGGGGGTTAGGAGCTTTCTTGTACACTTGAGATTTTATAAGTGATTTATTCACAATTTTTAAAAAATAACTAAACCATTATGTAACTTGTTAAAGAAAGATGTAGCTTTTAGCTTTGATTAAGAATGTATAAAAGTATTTGAAGAACTAAAAAAATTAGTTGAGAGTTCAATCTTGATTTCTCCAATATGGGAAAAACTATTTCTCATCATGTACGATGCAAATACATCTGCATTGAGAGATGTATTGGGACAAAAGTGGGATAAAATATTTAGAGTGATTTTATATGCAACTCATACATTAAATGAAGCCTACAATGAATTATACAATGACAAAGAATGAATTATTGGTTGTGATTTTCTCCTATAATAAATTTCAATAATACATCTTTGGGGAAAATGGCTATCTATATGAATCATGCAGCAATGTGATATTTGATGATAAAATAAGTGGCTAAACTTATATTGACAAGGTGGATACTACTTTTCTATGAATTTGATCTTAAAATTATAGATAAGAAGATGAGTAAAAATGAGATACCCAATTATTTATCACAATAAGAATATGAAGATGAGAACAATAAAAAATTGAAATTTCAGAAAACTTCTCGGATAAGCACGAGCATATTTTGAAAGTAAACTTTATTTCCATGGTAAGCTGATTTTTCCAATTATTTAGCATGTATTATTTAACCTCCATTTTTCATGGCACATCATAAAAGTTTTATTTATCATGTGAAACATTATCTCTAGGATGACCCAATGTTGTTTAAATGATTTACTAATCAAATTATAAGGAAATGTATCATCAAAAATGAGCAACAAATGATTGCTCTCAAATACCATTCATCATCATATGTATGAAATTTTGGGAAAATAAAACAACTCATAAAATATTATAATCTAGTTTCTATTGTTAACATTATTTCATGTTTGTCAAAGCATGACATGATATTATGATAGATGCCAACAATAGGAAAATATATCTAGACGATATGAAATATCACTGGATAATATTTAAGAAGTGGAAATCTTTGATATGTGGGGTATAAACTTCATGGGTCATTTTCTAGTATATTGTGGAAAATAATATATTATATTGGTAGCAAATTATGTATCAAAATGGATGGAAGCTATAGTAGTATAGAAAAATGATGCGGAAATGGTTTTTGATTTCTTTTGCAAAAATATTTTCACTTTATCTGGAGTAATACAATATATCATAAGTGATGGAGAAGCCATTTCTATAATATAATGCTTGAGGCATACTTGGAAGGCTTGGAAATAAATATAAAAAGTGGCTTGCATATCATCCACAAACAAATGGATAAGTAGAAAACCAAAAATCTTAAATAGGGAGATAAAGAAAATTTTGGAGAAAATAATCAATACAATTAGGAATGATTCATCCCATCATTTGGAGACATTGTATACCTATAAAATATTCAATCAATAAGTTGAATTATGATTTGAATGATACAAATGAAAGATGGGTCCTACAAATACGCAAATTAGAAGAATTGAGAAATGAAATATACTCACACATTTATTGAGACAATTCAAAATAATGATATGATAAGAAATTATTAAGACAATTCTCAATTGAAGTTGTTCTTAGGAAAGTTAAAATCTTGATGAAGCCATCTATTTGAAATAACAACCATGAGATTTTATGGGCAATCATAGTGAAGATAAAATGCATAAGAGAATTAGAGGTGAATATAGAAATAGTAAAATATTATATATCTTAAACAAAAATTATGGGAGAAAAAAATCAAAAGATAAAACTATGACTACGTACAATATCACGACTTTGGTGATACAAAATGATTTAGTTCATCAGAAGCCTAAGACAAGACGTGACTATGCGCAATGCCATGACTTTAGAGTTATAAAATAATAATAATAATAATAAAAGGGTGTAAAACAAAGATGTGTGGTAAAGACTTCTTCATATATGCAAGAATTCCATAAAATACACAATACCCAAAATTACACTTTGGACTAAAATATAATTTTCAAGGATATAGAAATCTAAAAATCTCAAATCCAATACATACACATAATCTTGAGATTTCAGGGTGAATGCACTAGATCTCATCTTACATTATTCTTTATTTGATAGTGTCAGTACGTCGACTTCTTTAGGTGATAGTGTCAATTCGAAGAGAATATTCTATCCGAGAACTTTTTGAATCTCAAAGTGTATATATACTGCATAATATAAATACATAGAGAAATTCTACGATGTGTGTGTGTGTGTGCGCATGTGCACGCATAGTAGAAATGCCACACAACAACACAACAAATTTGAGAGAAGAAATACCTGGTTCCAACAAGAGAAGAAACAATATCAAATTGATGCACAACCGAGAGAAATGTAGGGGAGGGCCATAAGAAACAATCTGCAAGGTTTGCCTACTAGAAAATGATTTATGTCCAATAAGAACGAAAAACACATACTTCTAAATGCTATAAATATGATTCAGTATCAAGTTGTTTTTTTTTCAAATATATTGAAAATCATATGGGTGCACTCCCCCATAAAAGAGGGCACCATGCATGCCCGCTTAGCCTACCATGCTACACACTTTCAAAAAAAAAAACAAATTTAAAAAACAAACTAGTTTACATAACATAACTTAAACAAACCTAACAAAATAAATTCTAATTTAATTACTCTTTTAGAAGTCTTTGATTAATTATCAATAACTATTATCACAAAGACTAACCATGACATATAAGAAATTTTCAATTTGGATATTTTATATTAGTATTACAAATTTTAAATTTTCTTGATATAATATTATTTGGATTAGTTTTGAGGTAATGATTTCATGGATGAGAATATAGAGCTCCAAGTATTTGGATATCAATACCAAATAAAATTTCATTTTCATATGAAATAGAGAAAATTATAATCTAACTTCAATCCAACTAGATCTGGATTCTATATAGCGAAATGATTGTTGTTGAACATGCCATGTATTTTTTTCATAAATGGAATTTTAAAAATTACTTCTTATATATTTTGAAACATTCAAATATAAAATTGTTAATACTCATAAAAAAATTGCCAAATTTTATCAACAATAAGGATGCAATATTATCAGCACTTCATGAATTGTTAAGAGAATGTTGTCTTTGATCACGTGGAATCTTTTTGTCTAACATATAATAAAATTGCATCAATATTCATTTTGGCATTGAGAGATCATTATAATTTGTTATGATTTATAACTAATTTGTTGTCATTGTATAAACTCGAGCATTACTTATTCTTTAATCTAGCAATATGTTATTTTTTTTTATTTTATCAATTTTGAACAACTTGCAAATATTTTCAATTATTTTTTGTCAAAATATCTATTAATACTTTACTCATATTTCTCAAATGTTCATAATATCTGAAAATTGACACATCTCACATGGTATTTATTCATAATCAATCTTCAATTATAATCCTAAAATAATATAAGTTATAAAAAAGTTTACATGCTAATTTATTCTATTGTTTTAATTGATAATAGCAGTACTATTAATCTATCAATGAGATAGCTATTGAATGACAACAATTGATCGTTGATTCTTGACATCGTCGTTGCCAAATTATGAAATTATACTTGAAATTGAATGACTATTAACTATGAATAATAAAAAAAATAAAAAAATAATAAAAAATAAAAATAAATAATAATAAATAATAAATAATAAAAAAGAAATAATAATAAATAATAATAAATAATTAGAAATAATTAGAAATAATAAAAAAACAAAAAAAAAATAAAATAAAATAGCTATGAATGATATTTCTTTTATTTTTTCTAGATTAATTACGAAATTTATTATCAATAAAAATAGGTGATCCTCAAAGACAAACACGACAACATGATGACAATAGTTATATAAGCCACCAAATAATGAAGATGGCTCTTCAAAAAAACACATGCAATTTTTTTTTCATAAAAACGAAGCAATGATGAATGAATTGGGCACCGAAACAATATGAAAATATTCAATCATTAGTTGAAGAATTTGTAGACATATTTGTAAACCCACAAGGACTTCCACCTTTTATTATCATTAAATTCCTTTATTGCCTAAAATTGCACCAAATAATAATCATCCGTAATAGCATCCACAATTCCAAAAAAAAAAAACATATAATTGAAATCATTTTAAAAAGATACTTGAATTTTTGTTCATAAAACTAGGGTAGGTCTATACTTTGATCTATTTATTTGTAAGGAAGTAGGATGAATATTAGTAAATATGGATAAATTACCAAGCAATAAATAAGAAAGATAAGTATTTTATCCTAAAATATGATGAATTGCATGAATAGTTGTCTTTCCATCTCTCTCTCTCTCTCTCTCTCTCTCTCTCTCTCTCTCTTTGTCTCTCTATCCCCCCTCCCTCCCTCTCCTCCATCTCTCTATCTCTCCCTTTGTCTCTCTATCTCTCTGTCTCTCCCTTTGTCTCTCTATCTCTCTGTCTCTCCCTTTGTCTCTCTATCTCTCTGTCTCTCCCTTTGTCTCTCTATCTCTCTGTCTCTCCCTTTGTCTCTCTATCCCCCTCCCTCCCTCTCCTCCATCTCTCTGTCTCTCCCTCTCTATCTATTTCTATGATCTCTCTCTCTCTCTCTCTCTCTATACTTCTCTCATTTTCTCTACGCCACCCCCCTCCCCCTCCCCTCGTGCGATGTATATTACATATAAACACATAATACAAAAAAATATATAAAGGAGGCATAGAAAATATTTACTTGAGAAGGGAGAGGTGACAAACAAAGTGATAAGAGAAATATGACTTAATTTTAATGTTATTCCAATAATTTTTGTAAGCAGGATTTTGCTCCCATTAATTATTTTTCCCACCACACCCCAAAATACATAACATTTATTTCCAAGCAATCATGAAATTACAAGACTACTCCAACCACGATGTGTTTATTATACATCACATTCAATCACATAGTTTTCATGTAAATAAAATATAATGATTCATGTTTCACTAATTAAATAGAACAAATAATGAGGGCATTATAGTCTGGTCGGTAAAAGATATATATATACTCCAACCATGAGGATATTGATTCAATCTCCACGAATGTGTTTATAGATTCACATCACCAATCACAAGCAAAGCCCGTGTGGGGATGGAAGTGTTTACTCACCAATATCTCATTCTTGAGTTTCAAAAAACCAAAAAAAAAAAAAAAAAAAACTTTTTTCTGTCTGCTTAACAACATTACTCTGATTCACATCTTGAAGAAGATCGAGATTGAGAAGAGTTGAAAAACAAAAAATGCCTGCAATTTATGTACGCTCCTTCGAGCACACTTGTTAGCTTGAATTTTAAGATGAGAAGGAAGAGACTTGTATCATTGGTGAGCATGAATTTTATCATCCTCAACAACAGAAAGTATAGGAAGGGTGCTTAGGAACTCGTCGAGACCTTCGAAAAAACTAATTCCTTCTGCATTTTCTTCTTCCTCCTTTCCGGTCTTGTTGCCATACCCACCATTCACTCCCTGCACAACTTCCTCGCCCTCTTGACTAAACATAACATTCAGATCTAACTTCCCTACACCCTTTCCTGTCCTCGTCTTCAAAGAATTTTCATCGGCTTTCTTCATCGTTGCTGCATTAGCATCGCCAGTGGCACCAAATTTTTGCGTTTTCCGGACGTTTTTAGAGCGGGGTTTTCTCTCATTCGCGTTCTTGCATCTCTTTCTTTTCTTAGTACCCCAATCATGATCGGAGTCAGTTTTATCATCATCACTTGATTCAGAAACATCCGTATAAACACCATCATTTGATGCTGCATTCTGTTTAAAACTCCGCGACCTATTGTTGTTCTTCTTTGATTTCTGATGATCCCCCATTTCATTCCCACGGTGCAAAGGATTGTTAACCATTACTGAAAATGGTGGCCAGCTACAACCTAACTGACCCTCGTCGCTTTCGCTACCAGAATACCCTAGAGGAAAAAATGCCCACCAGCAAAAGCCTGCGTCATTACCTGTTATCGGCGGTGATGGTATTTTCGCCGCGTGGAAAGCCCGCTCGCATTTCTGACACCTAATAGCGCACCCCTCATATTGCTTAGGATACTCGTATAGAATATAGCAATACGGGCATGCAGTCCAGAAACTCGCCACAGCAGGACGGCTCTCTTTCTGTGGCATTACAGGCGTAGGTGAATGCGTGCCCCGTTCCACACTGGTTCGTGACGAATCCGTTCCTTTTGGCTCCGTTGTCTCGTCTGCTGTGTTTGATAAATACACATCACGCCCGCACATTTCAGTTTTGCTCCCTTTGGAACTTAAATTGGGGATGGGCTCAGTAAAGTCAACTCGTTTCTCCTCAGTTGCTTCAGATCGCATCAGCGCCGAGCCAGAAGACGCTGTAACAGACTGACCCGGACGACTCATCTCGCTCAATTTTAAGTCATGATCGTACTGTGCTTTCTTCTGTGGATTCGATAACACTGTCCAAGCCTCGCAAACAAGCCCAAAAGCCTGATCCACGAACGGAAGCTTGTTCTTGGTAGGATTGAGCAGTAGAGCAAGGTTACGATACTGAGTCGCAATGGTTTCCATCGACTGTGTAAATCGCCGGAGCTGAAGTATCGCGTAGTAATCCCGATAGTTATTTTGGTTCACATCTACCCGCAACTGAGATGCGAGCAGCAGGTCGGCCACAGCAATGATTTGATTAGAGAATTCCGTTAGCCTGGGATCACAACCGCAGGCTCTGATAGCAAATGTTTTTGCCCCGTTGAGGTCGTGAGTCGACAACAGCTTCTGCGCCGCAACCGCGCATCTCTCAGCTTCCACTCTGTCGCTCCCAAGATCCATTTTTCTGTGCGAGATGTTAAAAAGATAAAAGATTTAAAAATCTGAATTCTCAAGAGAAACGCTGGTTTCCAACATGAGTCAAATCAGTCAATTTCGTCATTTCGAAAAAAATTCACAGTTCATCTGAATTCGCAAACGACTTCGGATTTCAATAGTTGACGAGATCACGAGAAGTCGATGTTGATTTTAAATATGATAGATACCTCCTGCTTCACAATCACGCGATTATCCAAAATCGAAAGGGTATCATGCTAGATAGTGGGGATACCATAAAAACTAGCTGATTTAGCTAAAGCATAGTCAACCTCTGAGGGTAGAAAAAGTATCGGCCATTGAGTAATAATACCAGACTCTGATAGATCCTGCAATCTGGCATAAATTGCATAAACAACCACCCCCACGTCCATTTTAATTATCACATGGCCAATGTGGATTTGAAAAAGCCACCTAATGGTGTCCCTTAACCCCTGAGTGTCTGCCTCTTACATGAAGATAAACATAAACCTCCATTAAACATGGATACGATATTCACTATTTTACCCAATTTGTTCTTTATGATGAAACCAAAGTGGTCAACCCCACCGACATATTTTAAAATGCATCAATATTACACCTATACAACATGGTAGTATGATCATGGTAGTCCAATCGCGAAACATCAACAACATGGTAGTCCAATCGCGAGACATCAACAACATGGTAGTCCAATCGCGAGACATCAACAACATGGTAGTCCGATCAATAGAATGTGATAGATACTCTAATCTTGAATACATGAGTTTGGTCCTCAGGAATGTAGGTTATATTTTAAAAGGGTGGCTGCCGGATTACTTATCAGATTATTGAGATGAGAGTCCTAATTGCTCTAACTTTAGTGTCTCATGATTCATATATGTGTCTAGGAATAGTATGAGTTAGGTTTGAGAAATGATAAAAAAATGACTGAGACCATTATTATTTACCAACAAGCCACTCAATCATAAAAGATATGCATAAGTCTACTATACACATTGGAATAGTGATGTGTTGTTGTCAAATATGATCATTTCTAACTCGCAAACCCAGCTCATGTTGATGATGATGATGTTAGCTAAAGTTCAATATTGGATGACACACATACAATCAAAGAAGATGTGCATATGAAGCTCATCATTCTCCTCGCATTGGATACAAGTGTTGCCCACATCAATGACTTTGAAGAAGAACCATCATGGGGAGGAAGATAATGATTGCATACTTTCCATAAATAGCTTTTTATTTTAAGATTAATATCTAATTATTAAACTCATGTGAAAGCCCATTCATACCAAGATGAGATTGCAAGGTATTTCCTAAGTCCTCGGTGGCCTAGCGTTGGACAATACCTCAATTAACTCCACTATCTAATGCTTAAAACCATGAACCCATAAATCATACACTTTCAAATCCTCCAACCCCCTCAATGGGACTAGCAAATAAATGAAAATTATGATCATTCTTCAACCATGAGTCCTTCCAAACTCTAATAGTCTAGCCATCTCAAATCCTCTACCTGTAATCTTATTTTAAAACCATCTTTGAAGAGGTAAAGTTTCTCCCAACTAGCCCAAGAAATTCTTCTACCATCATTTAGGTTCATATCCCACCAACAAGAGTCTATCATATGTTGCAGCTCTTTACCCATAGATTGGCAGAAAAAAGGGCATCATGCAATAAGATGGAATAACTTGATCTGCAACCTTAATAATAACCTCCTTACCTGCTTGAGATAATAATTTACCTTGTCACCCCTTTTACCTCATTCACATATTATCTCTAAGAAATGTAAATATTAATTTTTTTTACCAATCAACAAGAGAAAGAAAACTTAATTGTCTTCTAGTATTAAGAAAATTATGAACCCCCAGGGGTCAAAAATCATCATTTGACTGAAAATATTCATATTAGAACATTTTGGACTTTTGAAAATCGATAGATTGACTAGAATCATTCTTATATGATAAGAGAATATGATGCATCTTAGAAAAATCTAATTAGTGGATCTGAAAAAGTAAAAAACTATCATAAACAAAAAAAATGAGAGAACTTAGGATCTGCAAATTTTGTTCCCATGAATATTGCCTCATCTTAATGATTTTTGCACGTAAAATAAAAAATTATAACTTGTTTAATCATATATGACATTTGCAAGTAAAATAAAAAAAATTAGGAGAGAGAGAGAGTGTGTGTGGATTTCCTTGTCTATAACCTCAAATCAAAATAATAGGCCCCACCTCATGATGATTCAGCAACCTTATCTTCAACATAGCCACCATAAAGCATGATCCAATTAATTCACTTGGAGTCAAACCACATATGTTTCATAATAGCTTATGAGAATCTTATTTTAAATGGTCATAAGTTTTGAAGACATCAAATTTAAAAGTTATATTATATTTCCAACCTCTAAGCCATCCGCTTAAAATAATGAATAAACTAAAAAGCAATAATCATTTATTCAAAATAAAATTGTGTGAAATGTTTGGAGTAACATCTCGTAGAATTAAAGTTCTCAATGATATCTTTAGTACAAATCTAAATCTCAAAACTTATCCCAACTAATTCTTGTTTGAGTTCATATTGGATTTACCCCTAATTGGGGTTGGAAGTCATGCCACCTAGTGATTTGCTTTATTTTGGCTCTAAATATGATTGTTCCACTCACTTTTTGTGAAAAACTAAAAATATTTATTTTATACTTTGATATTTTATACAAATCTCTAACCTATAATCATGATACTATGTTGAAGTTATGACTTTTTTATCTATTTAAATCTTTTTTAGAGTACAAAAGTCATGGCGACAAAGGATTTCCAAAACATAAGTCATGATATACAGAATTATGTAACCTATACTTTTACTCTCTAAATCATTAAATTGTAGCATAAATATTGTTGTGCCTAAAAATAACTTATAATTATACAATTGTTGGTTCCGTATTTATTTACAATGCTAAAAAATTATATGATTTTTAGTACCAATGAATACTTGGTTGTCTTGATGTGAAAATAAAGTCCTGATCATTTGTGTGTTTTAAAAATATAGTGGTCATAACTTCAAGAAAATATTATGGCCATAAGAATAATACTACATAGTGAAATGATTGCAAAAACTCGATGGTAGAGTTATAATATAAAATATTAACTCAAATTATTTTATAAAGTTATGGCTAAAAAAAGATGCCGAAACTTTTTAATAGGTTGGTAAAAAATATAACCAGTGAAATGATTGCAATAACTCGATGGTAGAGTTATAATATAAAATATTAACTCAAATTATTTTATAAAGTTATGGCTAAAAAAAGATGACGAAACTTTTTAATAGGTTGGTAAAAAATATAACCAATTCATGATATGAGAAATATCATGTCAATTTATTATTTTTATCTCCTCAAAGTTATCATTCCACTAAGTCCAATAATTTAACCTAAGATACATTCAATCTCATTTTCACTATAATCATCTTCATTTCATCAAAACAACTCATTTTGTGAAATCCATCCATTTAAAGCTAAAATAAGTACAAATATATCAAAAATTTTATGCTAGACAACCCAAAGCATTTGGTACTTGGAGTGTTGTGCAATAACTCATATACTTATAGATTTATGTTGGGCTTAAATACTCATCCAACGAACTTTTGGTGATGTGATATAAACAATAAGTTTTTTGCATTGCAACAAAGTCATAAGAAGTTTTTTGCACCACTACCAAAGATTATTTTTTGTTTGATTGGTTATTATTGTGTTGACCTAACTATCTTTGAAAGAGGTTGTTTTGCTTCAAGTTATATAGATATCTATCAATTTTTAGTATTTATTTTTGTGTTTGCTCGTTTGTTTTTTCAACCACCAAATTTTTGTATCAAAGATCTGAGATTGAGCCAATGCCTATGGCTCAGAAATTGAGAGAATAATAATATAAATATTGAGACGGAGAACTAAGAGAGCAATAAAAATAATCAAGAAAGCTTGAACTATTATTGGACTAAAGAGAGAGTATTTATAATATCTCATTATAACTCATTCTTGTGTCTACTTCTATAGGTTCACTTAATGTTGGAAGTCAACTAAAATCATATTCTAAGACTTCAAGTTATAATTGGTCTCCAGCAAGATATTATAACTACCCAAATTAAGTGAATAGAATGACTCGAAAAACTTTATCATAGTATGATATCAATCTTTTGTCACGTAATATCATGATTAAGTATTGACCATGGAACATATCATCTTTATGCAAATTAATATTTACTTTATTTTCAAGTAGACTACTAAATAAATGATTTTGACAAGTCTTATTAAACTCATTTGAGCATTATCATACATTTCTAAGTCTTAGTTATCAAGAGGGTCAATAGATATTTCACTCAATTAAAAGTAAGATAGATTCCTTCAATGTCATTTACATTTATCTACATAACTTACTTCATACCTAACCATAATTTGTATTACCATCTTGTTAAGGATGACATTGAACTATATCAAGATATGAATTTAGATCATATGACTCAAATATCACTATTACAATGAGGATTAATTATGGCATAATCCATATAGTATTTCTCATAGCTAATCATCCCAATATCATGAGCATTAACATTATATTGGTTCTAAGTAACATCTTAAGTTTATGATCAACAAAATATGATCATATATTAGAAAAAATAAATTATTCTAATTCATTATTATTCCCATAGTAATGACTGACTATGAAATAATTACACTAATATTGTATGCTTTCATGTTTTACTATCAAGTCACATACCTGATGTTATAAGGTAAAACTAACTATTCAATGATCTCATTTATAAAGCTAAAACATAATTTGAAAAACAAGATAAAATAATAAATACCTCATATATAAAATATAATTGTTCAATAACAATGTATATGCTACTAGGCTAGGACATAACACCAACATGTCTCATCTAGGTAAATTCCAGTGACGATTTGCATAAAGATGTGTAATGGATTGAGTGGCAGAGATTATCATAGACTTATAATTGTAGAATCCATGACTCAGTACGAATATACTTCTAATGATTAACATGTAGATTGGTTAAATGATACAAGATTTGGGGGAGCTCTATTGGGGTTTGTTAGATAATTTGATATGATTGTTTAATAATTTAGACAGGCCGAATCAATTATATTTGGAAAGCTTTTCATAAGTCAATATCTTAATAATAAAAACACAATTTGGTCAACCACGTGCAAATTGGTCAAGACTTGGAGTTATTAATTTGATGAGCCTAAGATATGATGAAATGAGTTCAACTTAGAACCAATATTTGACATTGAACAAAAGATGACCTTCAAATAAAATGGCCATGGGGTACCATATGAGTTACCTCAAACATTGAAACTATAGGCCCATGATAAGTAGTAAATGTAATCATGTACTTTAAGTGTTATGACTTTGTTATGCTGCCTTATTTTATTAGTTATGTGATGTCCTTAGAGGTGTCCGTGCCCATGCCGTGTCGAGGCCAACCGGGCCTCGTGCCGTGCCTAGCAACTTAGCAAGGCATGGTACCTAGTAGTCATGAGCTGAGGTACTGCTACTGTACCACCACGTCGGGCTGAGGCTCAGCCCGACGGATATAGAAATCGGGCGGGCTTGGATCCAAAGCAACCCCAACTGGCCAACCCCAATGACCTATTATAGCCAACGGTTCAAATTTTTTTTAAAAAAATGTTTTGAAATTTAGCTGTAAGATTTCGCCTCCAACTGCTATGGGATAGAATCTGACGACCCACATGATTCTACCCAAAAAAAATTATTAAAAAATTCAAAAAAATAAAAAAAAAATACTTTTTTTAATTCTAAATTTTTTTCTATAAAAGCCCCCCCCCCCCTCTCCCCCTTCTAATTTTTATGTTTTTCAAAAACATAAAATCTCACATTCTCACTCTCTCAAATCTCTCTCCTAAAATTTTCTTTCTCAGGATTTTAGCTCAGCTTTTCGAGACTTGCAATTCAGGCTCGTTTATAGTTGGTTTTTGTATTGGTCTTTGGAAGTTAGATTTTTGGTGCACGTGCTTTTCCTTTACACTGCTTTATAGGTATTTTTATTTTTTTTCTCTCTTTAGACTTTACTCTTTAAGCTATCGTATTGTCTAAAAAAATCAAAAAAATAACAAATACAAATACTAATAAAAAATAATTTAAATTTTGAAAATGAAAATCTTACACAAAAGTCCGTGGCTGCTGAAACTTTGGTTTCTTCTATCGTCTCAACCAAAATATCTAAAAAATAAAAAACTAGGAAGACTTTTGTAGTTTAGACTCATTTTAATATAATAAAAAAATATTAGGGGTGAGGAAGAATAAATATCATTGTACAAATATTGTAAGAAAATTTTAACTTATAAGAGTGTGTTTGGCATTTGGGACTGGACACCTTAAGAGGCATGCCGAATTATGCACCAAAAAAATGATGTATTAGATCATAGGCAAATCCAACTTAACACTGTATTTTTTGAGACTAGATCTAGTTTAGTCTCAAAGTTTATCCCCTTCATATACCACAGTGAGTTGGGTAGAGAAGACATTATCAAACTTATCACATTGATGAGTTTTCCGATCATATTTTTGGAAGATCCAAGGGTAGTTAGAGGTATCAAAAGGGACGTGCCGGCTTGGCCCGACCCATTTTTTTAGGCCGTTCGTGCTTTCGTGCCGGGCTAGGCACGACATGGTTTTGTGGAGTTCAGCCCGGCATGGGCCCGTGGCACGATCCACCTTGGTTCGCCCGGTCGGGCCGAACCCTTAATTAAAAAAAATAGGGTTTTGGTGCGTGACGTCGTGCTGAACCTCTAATTTTAAAAAATTAGGGTTTCAGCGCACCCAAAACCCTAATTTAAAAAAATTAGGGTTTCGGCATCAACGTAACCCTAATTTAAAAAAAAAATTGGTTTCAGCACGTTAACGTGTCGATGGGCTACGATACCGTGCTGGGCCAAGCACGGTACGAGGCCCAGTTGGCCTCGGCACGGCACGACATGATTATGCCATGGTCGGGTACGGCACGAGCCCGGGCACGAGAAATATTCATGTCGGGTCGGCCCAAGCAAGGTCGATTCATGTCGTGCCTCGTGTCGGGCCGGCACGGCCTCCTTGACACCTTTAAGGGTAGTGAGCATCATGCAGACATATTTTCAGCTTGTTTATTGTAGAATTCCTAGATCCATATCTAGGAACAACATACTAAAATATTATAAGTTAAGATAACAAATAATAATTTAAAAATTTATGTCATATGGTGGAGTAGTGTCAGTGATGTCCGATATTTGGACTAGTCACGATGATGCATATTATGCATGTCTCACCACTCACTATTTAGATTTTAAATGAACTATGAATAAAAAAATTTTAGGATTCTCTGAGAATCTCCATCCTCCTAATGGTCATGCCATTTTTGAGTGTATGATGAAGATTTTGAGAATATAAAATTCAAAATAAAATTTTTAGTATCATTTTCGATAAAAAATCTAATAATAGAGTAGCGATTAACATGTTTGTTAGGAATATTAGAGACGCACCATTAAGAGAGATTTTATCTGTCAGATGAATGTATCACGTGATTAACTTGATTGTACACGTGGGGATGAAGGTATGTTCCCCCACTTTGGAAAATATACATAACTCACTAAAATACATTCGCACGCTTCATAGATAACATGAGTTCGGTAGTCTCTGTTTGTCTGTGAATCTTTAGAATAAGAAATTACAATCTGATGTGAGACACCAATAGAATTACACGTACATGATGTTGGAGTCATATATTGGATACGAACATGTGATATCTGACTACGTCAATAGTAAGAGTGATGAAATTTTTATTAACAACACTGATTGGACTTTAGGAATTTCATTTATGAACTTCTTGAATATTTTTTAGGACATGACGAACATGTGTTCGTCGGTTTATACTCTCATGACTCGCATTGTACTCAGTTGCGTATGCAACATTAGTAGCATATTTATGAAGTATCAAGCTAACCCGATACTTAGCAATATGGTTGCAGAGATAGAAACCAAGTACTTAAAGTACTGGTCTACCATTCCATCTCTTTATTGTCTCGCTGCATGTATGGACCATAGGGTTAAGGTGGAAGTGGTAGATAACATTTTGAATTATATTTCCTAGTGCGTATATATGTGTCAAACGGACTGGGCTAGGTCGGCCCATCCCCTTTTGTTAGAGCACGGTCGTGCTTTCGTGCCTGGCCAGGCCCGACATGGTTTATCAAAGCCAGGACCGGCACGGCATGCCGTGGCATGCCTGGCCAGGTTCAGTTGGGCCAAACCTAGCCATGCGGGCCTGGTTTAAATTTTTTTTAAATTTTTAAACTTTAATTTTTTAGTTTAAATAAAATATAAATTATATTATATATAGAATTATAGATAAAGTATAATATATTATAATTATAAAATGAAAATTGTTAAAAATATATCAAATTACAAAGTTTAATTTTTTTATAATTTAAAATAAAATTAGTTTATAATTTATTAGAATTAAATTATAGAGTTTAAAATTTTTAAATGAAAAATTTAAACAAACAAATAAATTAAACAAAAAATTTAATTAAAAAAAATTAAAAAGTCAAAAAAACCAAAGCAAACCAAATGTGAAATGACTAATCAGGCAATCAGCCAATAGATACCGAAGGTCCGAACCAAACAAATTCAAGTTTCAACGTAACGTAAAAATAAAGCGTACAATCAATAGAAAATAAAATATCAAAATCAAAAAACAGTGGATCATCATCAATTGTCAATCGGCAAATCATGAGCATCATCAGCCACAACATCAAGATCACTATCATATGGATTATCATTATCAGTAATCAACTCCTCTACTTTCGTAGTGGATGCAGACGTAGTCCTTGTCCCAGCTCCAGCACGATCATGGATGCTATACCTCGAATCCTCCCAATCCTTCAAACAGGCAAAGGCCTCAATAATTTCGGGACGTAATCTCGATATCCTATCTGAAATTACGTTCACTACAACAGAAAAAACAGACTCCGATGCTACGCTCGACACCGTAGGAGTTAGTAGATCCCGTGCCATCCTAGATTGCATGGCAAAGGTGGACTCATATGATTTCCACCACTGTAATATATCAAGATTCATAGCATCAAAATGTGATAGGATTGAGCAGTAATCGGTATCTAAGTACCGAGAAAGCTCGCTCCTATGTGATTGTCCACCCCAACGTTTTCCCCTCGCTAGCTGAATAGAAAAATCATATCTGAACAAGGTATCCATGTCCGTAATCACAGTCTTACTACTACCACCACCACCACTACCATACCTATTATCGTAGTATGTGAACAGGTCAGTCAACTTCTCATGAATGAACCCTTCAGGTGAGTCTTCCAGGTTCATGCACGAGGAAATGTAAGTCAGGGTGTATTCGACCCCTTCCCTGGGTCCATGCATGCAGCGAGGCAATAAAGTGGTGGAATGGTGGACAAGTACTTTAAGTACTTGGTTTCCATCTCTGCAACCATATGGCTAAGTGTCGGGTCAGCTCAATATTTACTAAACATGCTACTAATGTTGCATATGCACCTGAGTGCAATGCAAGTCGTGGGCGTATAAACTGACGAACACATGTTCGTCGTGTCATTAAAAATCTTCAAGAATTTCATAAATGAAATTCTTGAATCCCAATCAGTGTCATCAATAATAAGTTTTTCACTCTTACTATTGACGTAGTCGGATATCACGTGTTTGTATCCAACACATGACTCCAACATCAGGTAAGTATAATTCCAACGATGTCTCACATCTGATTGAAATTTCTTCTTCTTAAGATTCACAGACAAACAGAGACTACCAAACTCTTGTTGTCTGCGAGGAGTGCAAATATATTTTAGTGTATTATGTATATTATCCAATGCGGGGGAACACACCTTCATACTAGCTTGAACAATCAAGTTAACCACGTGACACATGCATCTGACATGAAAGATCTATCATAATGGTGAGTCTTTAATATTCATAACAAACATGTTAATCACTACTCCATTATTAGATGCGTTATAGAATATGATACTAAAAATTTTATTTTGAATTTTATATTCCCTAAAGATTTTCATCATACACTCAAAAATGGACGGGCCATCATGAGGATGGAAAATCTCAGAGAATCCTAATATTTCTTTATTCATAGTCCAGTTAGAATCTACATAGTGGCTGGTGAGACATGCATAAGATGATTCATCGTGACTTGTCCAGATATCGGACATCACGGACACCACTCCACTATATGATATAAATTCATTAATTATTTTTTATTTTTCTAACTTATACAATTTTAGTATGTCATTCCTAGATGTGTACCTAAGAATCCTACGATAAGCAGGCTGAAAATATGTCTGCATGGTGCGCACTACCATTGGATCTTCCAAAAATCTGATCAGAAAACTCATCAATGTGATAAGTCTGGCAATGCTGTCCCTACCCAACTCGCTGGAGTATATGAACGGAGTAAACTTTGAGACTGAACTAGAACCAGTCTCAAAAAATGCAGTGCCAAGTTATATTTTCCTAGGATCTAATGGACCATATTTTTAGGTGCATAATTCGGCATGCCTCTTAAGGTGACCAGTCCCAAACAAACTCTTACAAGTTAAAATTCTCATACAATATTTTCACTGTGTCATTTCTTCTTCCTCACCCCTAATATTTTTTTGTTTTATTATATTAAAATGAGTCCAAACTATAGAAGTCCTCCTAGTTTTTTGTTTTTTAGAGGTTTGGGTTGAGACGACTGAAGAAACCAAAGTTTCAGCAGCCTCAGACCTCTGTGTAAGATTTTCATTTTCTAAATTTAAATATGTTTCATTAGTATTTATTATTTTTAGGATTTTTGTTAAATAGGACACTTATGTAGAGACTAGATTTTAGATTTTAGATTTAACTAATTTAGGACTAGAGAGAGAGAGAGAGGAATACTAGACTAGAGAGAGACTGAGATAGAAAAAAAACTTAAAATAAATTACCCGATAAAGTAGTGGAGTTGATCACGTGCACGGTGCACCACAGTCTAGCTCAAAATTCAAAACTTGAGTTGAGATTCCCGAAAAGCCAAGCCAAATGACGAAATCCCGAGTCCCGAGAGAGAGGAGCAAGATTTTTAAGAGAGTGAAAATGTAAGATCTGAGAGAATAAATATTTATAAAAAACATAAATGTTATAGAGAGGTGATGAGAATTTTATAGATTAAAGAGAATAATTTTTTTAAAAAAATAGTAATTTTTTTTTGTTTTTTTTAATATTTTAGGGGCAAAATCATGAGAGCCATCATATTCTGCCCCCTAGCCATTGGATCTCGCCTCCAACAGCTAAAATTTAAATTTTTTTTTGCCCGTTGGGAGGGGGGGGGGAATTGGGTCAGGTCGGGAGGGACCGCGGGTCGGGTCTGATTAGACTCGACCCTCAGTCTGTGTGTGCAGAAAGCTAGGCCCAATATCGAGTCACAATAGGGTGATCCATGACCCGTGACTCGTGACTCGTGAGGGTGCGGAAAGCCGGGAGCCCAGGTATGCCGATGTGGGTGCGAGACAGGGTGTGACCCCGAACCGTGCAGATGGGCAGTGCCACGGGCCACCAAACCATGCCGGGTTAGGCACAGCACAAAGCCTAGTTGGCCTCGTCATGGCATGGCATGGCATGGGTTGTGCCTTACTCGGGCACGAGTAATTCTCATGCCGAGCTGGCCCAGGCACGGTCGAACCGTGTCGTGCCTCGTGGCGGGCAAGGCCGGCCCGGCCCGGCTGATACCTATACGTGCATAAACCCAAAAGACCCACCCAAATGGTTCATACACGAGAAGTTGACTGACCTTTTCACATACTATAATACTAGGTATGGTATTAGTAGTAGTGAGGCTCACAGTACGGACATTGATACCATATTCGGAGATGATGATTTTTCCATTCAGTTAGCTAGGGGTAAACGATCGGGTGGACTGTCAAATAGGAGTGAGTTGTCTTGGTACTTAGATATCGATTACCTCCTCAATCCTATCACAATTTGATACTAAAAATCTTGATATATTACATTAGTGAAAATCATATGAGTCCACCTTTCCCGTGCTATCTAAGATAGCACGGGATCTATTGACTACTCTGATATCGAACGTAGCATTAGAGTTTGCTTTTTCTGTTGTAGTGAATGTGATTTCGGATAGGAGATCGAGATTACGTCTAGATATTGTAGAGGCTTTAGCATGCATGAAAGATTGGAAGGATTCGAGGTTTTGTATCAAGGATCGTGTTAGGACTAGGAGTAGTACTACAGTGAAAGTGGAGGTGTTGATTGCTGATGATGATCCATATGACAGTGATATTGATATTGATGTTGATGATGATATTGATACACCGATGGATGATTGTTGAGGTTGCCACTTGATGTTTAATGGTTGATGATTGTGAGATTGTGACTCACCGACAGTGACACTTATGTTATAGTTATGCTTTTGCTTATGCGGTATGCTTGATTTTGATTTTTGATTTTGATATTTTGTACTTATTTTTATTTACATTATATTTACTTTGGTTTGGTCGTTTGGCACTTGGTTTTGTGAGTGTGACTTTGTTATTTTTGTTAAATAAATTTTGTGTTTATTTTATTTTTGTGTTTAATAATTTTATTAAAAATACTAAAATATAATTCTAATAAATTATAATTTAATCTAATTAATACATAATTAAAACAAACATAAAAAAAACAAACTTTATAACTATTCAAATATTTATAATTTACAATTTAAATATTTTTAAATATTATCTAATTTTTATTTTATAATTAAATAAATATTATAAACAAAAAATGAAAAAAATAAAATAAATTTAAATTTTTTAAACAGGCTCGTACCGGCATGTTCTGGTCCGTACAGACCTGACCCGACATCACCAAAAATTGGCAGTGCCAATCGAGCCATGCCACCCTTGCCTGAATAAACCATGCCGGCCTGGCCAGCTGGCCAGGCCCATTTTGCACCTCTAGATGTCCTAAAGACTTGTTAATAAGAACATCCCAGCAATAGAGATCACAAGTACACATGTCATATAAGTAGTAAAGAATACTTTAATCTAAATATCAATCTCAAATGGATTGCATTGACAGTTTAGTTATTTAACAGTGAAAAAATTAATTTTCAGTAAAATGGATATTTTGATTATTAGATCATACTAGATCTATGTCTTATTCATTAAATCTATGTGATAATGTTTTTACTATATATATAATTTGTTTTTACTTAATAATCTGTTTTAATATTTTCATGTAAGTGCAGGAAAGAAAATATTAAAAGCCAAGGGATGCAGCAGTAGCACAATAATGGAGGTCTGAAATTTTTGGAGCAGAGCCTGGCCCGTTCCATGATCCGACCCGCTTCGGTTAAATGAACCATATGTTTATTTTTCATATAAAATGATTTGTATTTATTTTTCGGGTGGCTGTTTTTGACCCGTTGTTTGAACTGTTCATCATCCCTCTCCTCTCTCTGCGTGATTTCGCGACTACTGCGTGTTGCATACTGTAAGACGTTCTATTTTGGTTTTAATCTGTAACGCATAAGCATTTTCTGGTGGAGGTAGCTAGTCGTACTGAGCGACTAGCGAACCACGTTATTTCCTGTGTTGATTTTTCGTTTTTGATTCTGTCGTGTTTGCTGTTGGATTGGGATATATATATATTGCTTGTTTTCTGTGTTTCTGTTGTTTTCTGTTTCTTAATCTCACTGCCCGTGGAAGCGCAATTACCCAACAAGGGCTATTACTACTTTATGAGATACCACATAGTTAGGCATCTCCTAAGGATTGACTACTATCATTCTCCTTGGTAACAATGCAACTCTCACACTAAAGATGAACTCTTTAGAATAATATTTAATATAATATCCATTCTAATCAAGAATTAGTATTTTTAAGATGTATATAATAAATTAGTATGTAAAAATAATTTATACTTTTAGATTCGTAAGCATCATACTCACAATGATTAACTTACTCAAACATGAGTAAGTTAATCTCACACAAACCTTCCAATAGTCAAAATCTTAGTTTAAAATCTATATAATCACTAATCATAGATATGAATAACAAAAAATAACAAAACACATTCATTCATAAATAATCAATGTCACATTACATATATTCAAATTATATAAATCATAGATCCATGTTATTTTAGTAAAAGTTTCCAATCCACCCTAGAGACTATGTGTTTGAGAGTCATGCTCTCAAACTCTAGAGATTGCATTAAGTCACATATCCCTTGCTTACTTGTAGAACCCTTTGAGATTGCAAAATTTTCTCATGGGCTTTTGTACTTACCATGGTTTTTCTAATGTCATGTAAGAAGTGGAAGAAGAATGAGAGATATATTTTAATCTTTATATCTTCTACTTATATACTTAAGTGATTTTATATTATTACAAGTAGGAAGTAATGACTTCCAGAAAAAAATCACCACTTTAACCATCAAATATTAAGCTTGGCATCATGACTCTAGAAGGTGGTCGTGACTTACAATCTTCTTATCTTTAATAAAGGGCCATAATGTTATGCTTAATGTCTCTATAACACAATGTCTTGATGTTGTGAGATAGCCACAACTTTGAGCCTTTATCTTCTTATCTTTAATAACGGACCATAATACTGGGAAATGGTGTGGTGAGGTGAAGAGATTCTCACATTGATATTTGGTCATGACACTATGAAAAAGCCACAATATTTGCATTGGTCTTTCTTGATGATTAATAAGATTAAATGCCAAAGATTCTAGGAAATGACCATGATATAAATTTTTTTCTTATGTATCTTCAAGTATCAGTGGCATTGTGGGTGGCTAAGACATTGACTTTCTTTTCTCTCAAATATCATGTTGATGTGGCTCTATAGGAATGCTATGACACTAGCAATTAACTTGAGCATAAAATTTATTAGCTTTATTTTCCTTTGAGGAATAAGATTTATAGCATTGGGAAATAGTCATGTTTATATAATGTCCTATATAGCTTTTAAAGTCCCAAAAGTCATGGCTCATAAAATAGCCATGACTTTCCAAAGTAGTTCGGATAGGTAAATTTTTGTAGCTCAAAAATCATAACTTTATAAAATTATCTTTGCTTTAACTTAAGACTACTGACCTATATTAAAGATAAAGTCGTAGTACTTGGACTTGGTCACGACTTTGAGTACTAGTTAGATACTTCGTTTTTATGATGTAGAATTAATATCACAATCATTTAAACTTCATAAGATAGGTATATATGCGACTCCACTTCATGATAGCATCACAACGACTAAGAATGTATCAAGCAATGGAAAGATTATGCTAACGAGTTAATTGGGTCATGATGTACAAGAATTATCATAACTAATTAGATAAAGTTTCAACCAATAATGAATACCAAAACTTTACAAGATACAATATTTTACTTTCTATGTTAAATAATTACAAAAGATCTATTGATTTCATGACTATTAATTAAAACTCAACAAAACTCCAAAATGATGAAAATAATCCATAATTTCTCTTATTCAATACCTACACAATATCATAAAGTACCAAAAATACATAAGAATGTTTGGTAGTTTGAACTTCAAACAAAAAGCTAATCATTTAATTATTATCATTTTATACTCTATAAAATAAAATTGTATTTTATTATTATTTTACTAATAATTATTTTCATGAATAGTTAACTCTAATTTGGACCATCAAGTGTGTGACTTAATAGTAAAATCCTAAAACTTAAAAAGTGTTATTCTAAACTATATGATCAGTTATTTTTGGTTAAATAATAATGAATGATGACTTGTCAGATTTCTAATCGATGATTATGTATCACTGATCATGAATATGTGATACTAAGTCATCTCATAGTATATTTTGGAAAATAATATATTAGACAAACCCGATATGAGAATACTACATATATTAAATGTCATAAATATTTTTCATTTAGTTATATTTTTATTCCTTAAACCCAAATTTATATTGGAATCCTATTTGAGAAATTATAAATATTTTGACAAATCTCAACATCATCTATAATGAGGTGGTAATATATATTATGATTTGATATAAAATGAATCATTTAAATGAATATGTGAGTATAAGAAGAAATTTATCCCTCTTTTGAAAAGAGATCTTTTGGCCCTAGATAAGTTAGACTAAAAATTAAATGACCTGCTCAAATGAATTAATAAGTATTATTACTATTATTTATTTTTTTTCAGTTTATTTCATATTAAGAAACATGGTTGAACCATATAAACATGACATTCACATTTTTGAATCAATCTTAAATAGTTCTTAATTCAGAAAAAAAATAGTGAGAATAGATTTTGTCTCGCTATAACTTAATAAAATACAATATTGTATGTGATTGGTAGATACCGACACCAAACAATTCATCTAATTTGTCTCTCTAATCAATCCATGACAAGGAATTATTTAATAGAATAAATTTTTTAGACTAGTATAGAAGTTTAAGATCTAACATGAAAATGATTATGTTGATGTTACTTCTCTCATGATTTCCACTATGAATTCTAAAGTTCCTAAATACAATGTTTGAATTGGAGGCATTCACTAAAATATGTTGTTTTAAAGAAAAATTTGAAAGATTTTCCATCATTAAGATATTATTATTTTTGGAAGATGATTGAATGAAGCTTAGTAAGTACTCTTATTCTAAAATAAAAGATTATCTGAATCATTTGGAGAAATTTGGTCTACTAATTAACCAAGAATTGGCAGTCGACATTATTCTCTAAACTTTACTAGGTGCATATGATGGTTTTATAATGAACTAAAATATACATAATGTAAAGAAAATAATTACTAAGCTATATGATATATTTAGAATAATCAAGTAAAATATTAAGAGTACTAGTAATCTAATGTTAATTCAAAAGGGTAAAAGCATGATGAGCAAAAATTAGGGTTAAGGATTACATGAAACTCAAACTCAATCCTAATTTTAATCCTCCGCTGAAGGTTAAGCAGCTTAAAGAGCAAGAATGTCTTTCCCACTATTAAATTGATCATCATAAATAAAATTACAAACCCTACTTAAAACATTAAAATAAAAAGTAGGGAAGTGAGACAACTCCTTCATATATTTATGTTATTGAAGTTAATTTTTCAACTTATATTTTTTGGGTATTAGATAGCAATTTTGGATGTCATATTTGTGTCAATGAGAAGCATATAAGAAATAGTAGATTATTGTCCAAAGATGAGGTAGAGCTATATGTTGGAAATAAAGCAAGGGTTGTTATGTTTACTGTAGTAACTTATTCTTTATCTCTACCTTTTGGACTTATTTTAGATTAAGAAAATAATTATTATGTTTATGCTATGAGCAAAAATAAAGTTTTGTATTTATTGTTTGGACATTGCTAGATTTTCTTTTATTATTAAAAATAATATTTTCTCCATTTAGCATGGTAATATATTATATCAGAATGTTTAATTGTCAAATTTCCTATTTGATTGAAACTTTGATAATCTAAATGCAAAGTTGTTTTATAATATTAATACCAAAAGATTAAAATTTAATGATTTAATTACAGACTATCTTTGGCATTCTCGTTTAAGCCATTTAAATGAAAACTTCATTTCAAGACTCTATGAAAATAAACTTTCATATTTATTTAATTTTGAATCTTATGTAGTATGTGAACTTATTTATTTAAAAAAATAACTAAAGCTCCTTTTATAGGTCATAGTGAAAGGGCTACTAATTTATGAGAGAATTATGAAAGAATAATGTTTTGATGTGCCAATCCACGGAGGAGCCCGATGGAGCTCGATGGAACTCCTCGGTGATGAGCTCGTGGAGTATCCAGGAGCTTCACGAGCTCATGGGGCTTAATGACCTGGAACTTATCGAGCTAGTCAAGCTCGTTACGAGCTCCTAGAAGCTCTTAAAAGCTCCAAAAGCTATATCAAGTTACATCAAGCTCCATCAAGCCCCATGATCTTGATGAGCTTGTGAAGCTCGTCAATCGTGTAACGAGCTTCTTACGATCTCTGGGATCTCAATGAGCACTAATGAGCTCCTTGATGGAGCTCATTATGAGTTTTTTTTTGGAGTTAAATTAGTTAGCTATTTAAATAAAGTCAATTTCGTATTATCATTAATTAATGCAATTTCGTATTATCATTAATTAATGCATCAAAACTTAAATATTAAAACTTATATTTTTTTTTTCAATTTTTTTGGATTGGTGGTGCACCAAAACATATTTCTAGCATTATTTATTGGGACTTATACATAGTAATGCAAGTGGACTAATATGATTGACTATTAAAGAAGCTTATCAATACTTTTTTACCTTTATAAATGATTTTAATATATATATATATATCTAATGAAACATAAAGTTAAATCTTTTAGTAAGTTTAAATATATTCAAGAATGTGGTACAAAATCAATTTATAAAAAGTAAAAAATATTTCAATCAGATCGAGATGATGAATAATTAAGCTAAGAATTTGTTGAATATCTTAGAGATTTTAGAATTATTTTATAATCAAATCCACCATGAAAATGTCAATGAAATGATATTTGTGAATAAAGAAATATGACTTTATTACATATGGTTTGATATGATGAGTCAAACAAAGATTTTAAAATATTTTTGGGTTATGTTGCAAAGATTAAAGCATTCATTCATAATCATGTTTCATATAAGATTGTTTGATAGATATCATATGGTAAATGAATTGGGAAGTCTACCAATTGTCTTTTATATGATTTGGAGTTGTGAAGCTTATATAAAATATTACATTTCTGACAATTTAACATCTAGATTAGATAAATATTCTTTTATAAAATATCCTAAAAAAACTAAAAGATATTACTTCAATAATATTTATGAAAATAAAGTATTTGTTGTCAAAATTGTATCATTTTAGTAAAAGAGTTTATATGATTAGTGAGAGTAAAATTCAACATAAAGTTAAAGAACCACCAAATTATGTCACACTGAATATGGAAACTCAACAAGACACACAAGTTGTTAAAGATGTACAAGTAACACAAAATTATAGAATATCTTAAAAGATATGTGAGAATCCCGAAAGGTATTGATTTCTCATTTTTGATAATTAGGACATGATATTTAAGTATCATTATGATCATACATCCTACTAAGAGGTAATATTTGTTTCATACTTTATGGAATAGCTCAAGGCATAAAATAGGAGATCCAATCATTATATAATAATAAAGTTTTATAACTTGATTGATCAATCTGAATGTTTAAAAACTATATGATGGAAATGTTTTTTTTAAATAAACTTGATATGGATAGAAACTTGCATACTTTTAAAGCATGATTGATTGTAAAGTGTTTCAAGTAAACTCATGGTATTGACCATGATGAAGCTTTTTTAACAATTTATATGATTAAATCTATAGAATTATTCTCGCAATAGATGTATATTATCATTATGATGTATAGATAATGAATCACACAATATAATAGCTTAATGAAAATTTGTTAAACAATGTGTTGATCAAACAACCTGAAGGTTTTGTCAATGCTAAGAAATTTAAAGCTATGTATGCTTCGAAGATCTATTTTTAAATTGAAGTAGACATTCTCAGAGTTGAAATCTTCAATTTGATAAAATAATTAAAACATTTTGCTTTATAAAAAATAAACATGCACCTTATGTTTATAAGACTGTTAGTGGGGTATGATAATTTTTTTAGTAATTTATGTTGATGACAGCTTAATTATAGAAAATGATATCAATGCCATGTAGAATATAAAATCTTGGTTAGTAAAAATTATTTATCAATAAAAGATTTAGGAGAGGCTATGTGTTAGGTATAAAGATCCATAAAGATAGATCTAAAAAATTATTGGCCTAAGTGAAAGTGTATATATATAAGGTACTAAAAAGTTCAATATGCAAAATTTCAATAAAGAATATTGGTCAATGTCTAAAGATATAAGTTTAAGCAAGTGTCAATCTCCAATGACACTAGATGACTGAGATCACATGAGAATGATTCAATGTGCTTCTACTATGTGATCTATCATGTATGATATATTATGTACTTGAGCTAATGTCTCATATGCTTTGAGCATGAAAAGCATATACTAGTATTATTTTGATGAAAGTCATTAGATAGTAGTAAAGAATATCTTTAAATACATAAGAATAACTAAGAATATATTCTTACTATATGAAGGACATAAATATGAGCTAGTTATAAATGATTACACAAATGATATCTTCTAGTTTGACAAGGATGATTATATATAATAGTCAAGGTTTATGTTTGCTTTGAATGTAGGTGCAATAAACTATTTAAAGTTCAAAGAAGACCACCTTTGCTGACTCTACTATGGAGGCTTATTACATAGTTGCTTTATAAGCAACTAAAGAGGTCATTTGAATCAAGAAGTTCATTTCTAGAATGGGAATAATTCCTTAGATTACAAATTCACCTGACATATCTTGTGATAGCTATATGGCCATAACATAGGCCAATAAACAAATATTACATCAAAGAACCAAATACATCCTAAGATATTTTCATCTCATTCAAAAAATCAATGAGAGGGGAGATGTGTACATATGAAGAGAATCTACATGTGCTAATATTTCCGATCCACTAAGTCACTCTCAAAAGTAAAACATGAGAGTCATACTAGGACAATGGGTATGAGATATATGTTTAATTGAGCCAAATGCAAGTGATCGATTGTTAGTGTCATTCCCTATACCAAATGTGTAATTGTTTTCATTTTATATTTGATTAAATAAAAAATATTTTATATTTATTTTATTAATAAGTAATTCCATGAATAATTAACTCTATATATCACCAACAAGTACTATATGTCACCATCAAATACTATTCTAAAAGTCTCTAGTCATTCATTATTAGTATAATAATATAGAATTAAGACTATACGGAATCTTGTGATTATGTTTAATTGAATATGAATATATGACATTAAGTCAATTCATAAGTATTTGTCGTAGAATAATGCACATAATCAACTCATTATGAAAATATTATATGTATTAATTGTCATAAATAGTTATGATATAAAATTTTTTTCACTCCTCAAACATGGATTCACAATGGATTCCTACATGAAGAATTATATATTTTGACACAACCCAATATAATTCATAACATGGTGATAATACATATTGTGATTTCATATAAAATGAATCATAAATAAAAATATTTATGAATAAAAAGGAACTTGTTCATCTTTTGAAGAGAGAATGAAAATAGATGGTCATGCTCAAATGAATGAATAAAAGTTATTAATGTTATTTATTGTGTTAGTCATTTTTTACGAGAAACATGATTGAACTATATAATGATAATTTAATCCAATGATCAATTAAGATATAGTGTGACAAAATGACTATAATATTGATATTGACTACGAATTAAGGTATGCTTGACATTCACACAAAATAAGTAGTTATAATGTATTATTTTTATATGCCACTTAAGATTTGTGAGCCTAAAAAAAGTTTTAGGCTTAGAGTTAATGTTGTGTGATTCTACATGATCACATACTTAGAATTAATTAGAAACTATCTATTTAGTTAGACTCAAATATAATATAGTATTAAACTATGATTTTAACATTAAGTTAAATGTAATTTATTTTTAATAAAATTGTAATATATATTATTTTAATAAAATATGTATTTATTAAATGATATTTATTTTTAGAAAACCACGAGACAGATTGTTTTAATAAATCTAATTTTATTAATTAAGATTTATCTATTGAAAATGTAAGATGGTTTGTAAAATATGTGCTTTATAAAAAATACAGATGTATTTTTAAAACACATATAGTATGTGTTTTAAGAAAATATGTAATTCCTAATGTGTTTTTAGAAAACACAATACAAAAATAAAAATAAAAAAGATAAAAGAAAAATTTTGGTATGTTTTACAAACAAGTCACATGTTTTTATTAAACATGCTGTGTGTTTTCATGGGAGACTCGCAAGATGTGTTTTCACAAAAAAGCTTCCATGTGTTGTGTTTAATAAATAACAAATAAATTTAAATATAAAATTAAAACAAACTACTACAAATACATGTCTCGCATGCAAAGAAAATAATTAATAATTTAGAATTCAATTCATCAAGATCTTCTTGTCTATAAATAATGTGATAATGAAATATATATGTAATATATATGAGAGAGAAAAAATAAGATAGATATTTAACGGTTATGTTGGTGAATATAACAAGTTATATTGGAGAACATAATAAAATATTTTCACAAGTATATGGAAAAATATATAGATATTTTATTCTTTAAGATAAATGTTTTAGTGAGACAAAAATAAAATCAGGATGCTAATATATAACCTTTTGGTTTCTAAAATATTAGTGAACATATTTGGAGGTTTTAGAAAAATTGGTTGTACACAAAAACACAAAGTGTGAATTTCTAGAAAATTAAAATATTTTTTTTATTACATAATCAATTAATTAATACTATTTAAAGGATACTAAACATTATAATCAAGACTATTTAATTGGGGACTACAAATTGCTTGAGATCAATGTTGCAACTTTGTTACAATGCTAAAACATATCATTTGTGACATGGTCCTAAAAGCTCATTAATGGATAATTCCATATATCGATAATATTAGGATCGTCCAATTTAGTTTCATAAGTATATGAGTTATGTAAGAAGTAAAGTTGAAGGTAAGTCCATATATCAATAATATAAGGATTGTATAAGAAAATTTACCAATCAACAAAAACTAAATACTACTCAATTTGAGTAGATAAACTTTAGCTTTAAAAAGAAACTTATACTTTAAAGTTGATTCACTTCTTTGTGTATAATGAGTTTTCTATAGTTTTTGGGAAATGACTATCATCCTTGGACTATCACTACCAAGGACAATTCCCTCATAGTTGAGTCATTGGTATTTCACTACTAAAACTTTATGTTGTTCTATCCATGTGTTAGTCACATGTTTATTCCTTTTAGGTAATACATTAACTTCTCTTGATGACTACTTCGAGTATGCAATTATATTCTCCAACTTCTAATTTTGTAAAGTTATAAAAAAGATGTGATAATAATTATATTTGTACTTTTGGCTTCGTAAATGTCATACTTATGTTAATTAACATATGACTTTCTATAAATCTCATTTATATTAATTATACAAGAGCAAATAACTCATATGACTACCATTATCATATGAAATTCCTCCACTTACATGTGTCTCATATCTTATCAAAAATTATCTTTCATAGTTGATGCATGACTCACACTATGGTGAAACCTCTAAGTTAGATATTCAATATAAGTCTAATATTGTTTGAATGCAATTCTTTTAGAATATATATGACAGATTGGTCATAATTATATTTTACCTTTGACTTCGTAAGTATTATACTAAAAATAATTAAACTTATCTCAATCTTAAGTTTTTATACATAGGTTTATCTCATGTATTAAGATTAGAATAGTCAATACTTCCTACTTATCACATCTCCATGTATGTCTTATGTTTTACCTGATACTGTTTGTCATGACTAGCATGCATAAACTTATAATATAGTTGAAATCCTAAATTTTAGTTCTAAATAGTATTCACATCAATTAATGTAAACCACAACATTACCACAAATATACATGTTATACATTCACATCATCATAACACAATTATATCAAATCAATCCTAGATCACAAGTTAGCCTAACATTTGGGAAGAATTTGTATGAGATATTTGGAGTGACATCTCTTGGGGTTAAGGGTTTGTTAATGACAACCCTAGTTATGATCTAAGTCTCAAAATCAAATATTGACTAGTCCTTGCTTGTGTTTTCCTTGGATTTGCTCCTAATTGTGGGTAATAAGTTATGCTATATAAGGGTTTTGTCTACTCTTGACTTGAAATACAATTATCTCTCTCTACTTTTTTTGGTAAAAAACTCTTAAGTATTTTTTTTATACTTTATGATTTCATATGAATATTTAAGCTAGAAGTCATAATACTAAGTTGATATATTGACTTGTTTATATCTGTTAATCTTTTTTGTAGTATAAAAGTCATGATGGAAAAGGATGCCATGACAGGAGTAACTCTCCTCTAGAGCACAAAGTATTAGAAGTAAAATGTTGAAACTATGGTTTTTATTTTTCTGGAACATGAAGTCACGGCAACAAGAATGTCATGATAAAGATAATTACTCTTTTGTACATAAACTCATCTCATGAAAAATAATCATGATTGAGACATTTATTTTCTAGAATGAAAAGTTATAATGACAATAATGATGTGACCTAGATGTTTATTTATTGAATCATAAAGTCATGGTTGAAAAAATAGTCGTGACTAAAAATTACTTAGTGTTAGGTAATTTTTTATTCTATATTGATTAAGACGTGATACTTGAAAATACCATGACTTCTTGAAACAATGGAGTATTTATTTGTCATAATGTGAAAATAAAGACGTTGTCAACATTGTGTTCAAGAAATGGTGTGACCTTGACTTCAAAAAAATGTGACGGCCATAAAGTAGTGTTTCATAGTGAAAAGATTGTGACAACTTAATGGTATTATCATGACATATAGATATTGTCAAGAATTATTTTGTAGAGTTAAAACCAAGAAATACTACTGCAACTTTTCAATATACATATGAAAAGTATAACTAAGCCATGACATTAGAAATATCATCATCTAATATTATTTAATATTGATAAATAACATCCAATATTTTTGAAATATTTCTTAATATTATCTAGTATCATCAAGATATCATTTAATATCACTCAATATGATTAGTTGGAACACACCTTGACTATTCCTATGAGTTCAATAATGCTTAATTAGACATTTATTTAGGTATGTATCCTTGTTATGTAGATATTTTTTTTCAAAAACAAAGATTCTAGTTTACTGCTTAATATTTTTGGGGAGTGATGAGAGGCAGCCCAAAAATCAAGAATGGTCTTACAATGAGTTTTCGATCTAACAATAGAGTAATTAGCTTTGTTTGTGATTTTTAATCTTTTAAAATTATCTAGTTAACTTTTCCAAAACACACAATAGATTTCAAAACTTTCAGATTTCACATATATATTTTGTTCGAAGTATGCAATATATATACAATATATATACAATATATATACTATATATATATATGTATATATTGTCCAAGTATATATACATTATTCCTAATATGTGTTTATTAACAAATCCAAATTATCGCAAATCACACAATATTATATAAATATATAATTTATAAAATATCCAACTTAAATTATAAATTAATACAACCTACACACACACACACACACACACACACATATATATATATATGCCCAAAATACAGAATATAATATGTTTACACAAACATTATAATATCCAATTAATAGTCTTAACTATAATTATTACAAGCTCATACTGAACATTTTAATAGTAATATAAACAATTGAGTAACTGTTTGTGTTTCCATCATAGTCTTAAGCACTCGAGCACCACACTAACACCACAACAAGAAAAATCACAAATAAGTAGGGAAACATCCCTAGCTAACTAAGATTTTTCTGTCGCTAAAGCAAAATAACGATGGAACCTTCCCTAAGCTAAATTAATTATTTCTCTAGCTAATTTTGATCCTAATTTAGAGCTTCAGAAAATTTCCTAGTTAAATTAGCAAGGGAAAAAACCCTAGCTATTTTCATTCCAAAACTATTTTCAATATTTTAATTTTTTTACAAAAAATTTAATTAAATATTTTTTTTATGTTTATACTAAATTTAATAAAAACAAAAACTATAAATAATAATTTATAATTAACAAAAATTAAAATTAGTTAATAAATTATTCTAATATAATATTTTACATGGTTAAAACAAAAACATAATACAACCTTATTACATATTCATCAATGTATCTAACAACAGTAAATGAAGTATAATCTATCCGTGAAATTGACATTGGTATCTTTCCCCCAGCTCCTCCGATCACCATCTTTCTGCTGCGACAAAGCTATCCTAGTCACGGCGCACCATGTGTAGTGAAAAATCACTTCACTTCTACAAGCTTCGTATGGGGAACATTGTGGTACCATATATGTACAAAAATTAAACCAGTCAATAAAATCAAAATAAATAAATAAATAAAATTTTGTACATATATACTAGCATTTCACTAGTTACATATAATACTACAGTAGTATATATACTTATATATACGTATATATTTACATATAATACTATAGTATTATATGTACATAAATATGTACGTATATACTACAATATTATATGTACGTATATACTACAGTATTATATGTACATATATATGTATGTAATTACTGCAGTATATTGAAGTATATATACTACAGTATGTACATAAATACTCTAGTATCAAAATAGAACTTTTGATAAATGTACATATATACTACAGTATTCTATGTACATATATATCGAGTATATTTGTACATATATGCTATAATATATGTAAATATATACTATAATATATATGTAGTACATACTGCATTATATAATACAATATATATTCAGTATATATGTACATTTATCAAAAGTTTCTATTTTGATACTGTTTTGATACTATAGTATGTATGTACATATATATTGTAGTATATATGTATATTATATACTAGTATATAATACTATAGTATATATGTACATATATACTATAGTATTATATGTACATATATGTAATCACATAGCCTCAGATGGCACAAAACTACAAGAAATTAGTATTATCTCATTTATACTTCACAAAGATGACACAAAACTTCACTATCAACATAAATAAGAAATATGAAGATTATTTAAATTTACGTAAATATGTATTAAAACTCTTAGAGGAAAACTTGGAAGACAAGCCACGAGCTAGGCTTGGCACATCAAAGTTTGCACCTTGCCTCCCCGCAACCAGAACTCTCTCCTAGTCCCATGGCATATAAAAAGGTTGCTCTGCCTGCCACCCCCTGTAGCACCATTATTGTGGCTTTCTTAGAATGTTTCTTCTCCTTTCCGTGTGCTTGCACCAATAATTTTGATTGCTTAGCTTCATTGTATTAGTCCATCAACCATATAGCTTCTGCTGCCATATGGTTCCTCTCTTGGTTCGAAGCAATGACCATCACTTCGTTATATGCATCAACGTAACTGCAAAACAATTCAATATGCACTACATAAAAATAATATGCACTCCATAAAAATAATAGTCATTCAAAGAAAAAAAAAAGAACCAAACTCAAAAATTAGATGTTTTGTCTTCAAAATATAAAAAAAAGTAAATGGCCGCAAAATTTGCAAACTTCATATAGCAAGGCATCTTGACTCATCTTCCTTCCAGCTATCCCCACTCCTCTTCTTTTCATGATCATCGGCAGGGGATACATCTATATGTTCGTTGTGCAGCATGCGGATTGGCACCCACCACAACTCCATCGATAGCACTGTTGAGACTTGTCTGTGCAAGTACAGACTAGTATGGGGAATGCTAGAGATATCCATGTCATTGCTATTGATGACCACGTCCAAGCATTTCTATGGAGATTTCAAACGTGGAATAGGAATGGAGTTTGGATCCATTGGTTTCTTCGGTTTATTTGGTTTTGATTTTCTTGGCGGATCCCCACTTTGCTTTCTCCTGGGCTGGCTACCTTGTTCGTCATGGCTTGGTTGATCAATCTTACAAATCCTTTCATCTCACAAAGAATCATATGGGTGTAGAATATGTAATGGTTGAGCTCCAGAAGAACCACAACATTTTGGAGGTAACATGTTCAAAAACTTATCTCTCTGGTTTATCCCACCATCTCTCATGTATTGCAGTGCAAGAGAAGTGTTGGAGACAACATATTTGTGGGAATGGAATGGGTTGTTGGAATTAACAACAGAGTTGTTAAGATCATGTCCTAGTAAAAAAAAGCTTCGTGTGGTGGTCTTCCATGCTAGGTATTAGTTGTATACCAAGATTCCCCTTGAAAGATGGCTCGTAATAGCCACAGTTCATCATGTTCAGTCCATCATCATCCATGAAACTATGAACATGCAAGAGAAGGAGAACAAGCAGAATGAACACGTTTAATTGAATTTCATTAGCAATCATTATGACAATTAACAATTCAACAGTTTAATTCCACCGATGACTAATAAAAAGCAATCACATATCTAAACAGGGACAACGTAGATCTACACCAAATAAGAGTGTCAAGAACAAACTTGCGTCTACGTGAGACTAGAATTTTTTCGTTCATCTCACAACTTCAGAAGCTAATGTGCTATTACTAGCACCAGGAGGACCAACCAATCTTTTTATATACCTATAATAGGCTAAAACTCTACCCAACATTCGGGTACACACAAACATATTCGTAGATATATAAAAATAGTAATTATAGACATGAACAAATATGAATATGAGTTGATAGTGATACAACTTCAATAAATATCTAAAAGATGGCCAGTAATGATGGTTAGAGAGAATGTGTGTGTGCAAAAATAAAATGTTTCAAAAATAATGAAGATAGTAGAAGCTCATCCTCCTTTTGATCCAGCTGAGATTTGTAAAGATGGGACCCATCCATAGGAAGGACCATGGTAATGTATGAAGGCTTTGAATCAGAATTTTTTCATGCATCTCACATCAGATATACTATAAAGATTCATGATTAGGTTAATCGACAAAGCAAATAATAAAACCAGAATAAAGAAAAATGATACCTCCAAAAAACTTTCATTCTGTTTAGCTACACATAGACAAAAATCAAAAACAGTTCAAAAATAATTCTGATACAAATTCATCCTCATTATTAGTTGGTGCATTTGTACTAGTTTCTCCTGCGTGGTTTCATAACTGGATCTCGAAATACTATCTGTCTCATCGATGACGCTATCTATGACTCCATATAGATCATTTGCTGTGCATTAATTTTTTAATTTTTTTTATATCATCATTCATTTCATTAATTTCTTGCATTTCTTCCTTCGAATAATTAATCTGCTCATCATTCTCTTCTTTCAATTCTTGCATTTCTTCCTTCAAATTAGATATTTGCTCATCCTTCTTTGAGGCTATGTCACCAACGGACACTCTAAGGCTATGTGATTACATATTGTTGATATTATATCTTTTGCCAATTAATTTCAAGATAGTGCAACAAATTAGTATTATCCCATTATAATTATATGTTATTATACATATAGTATATGTAGTTATTAATAGTTATATATAGTTAAACATACAGTTATATATATATATATATATATATTCACATAAGTAGTTATATGTAGGTATACATAAATATATACAAAGTTATAAACAAATATATAGATTTACATATATGTACACATGGTTACAAATATAGTTATATTTAATTATATAGAGTTTTATATATTCATACAAATATTTATATGTAGTTATACACATATAGATAAACTTATATTCATACAAATATTTATATGTATTTATATATTCATACAAATATATAGATTTACATAATGTTGTATGTTGTTATACATATAATTATACGTATAGTTACATGTGCTTATACATATAGTTACACATATAGTTAAACTTATATTTATACATGTAGGTTTATATATTTTTTCATATAATTTTATATATTTATACATATAGTTATGTATAGGTATAGATATAGTAAAATACATTTTTATATAATAATATATAAAAATGAATATTAAATATATGTTGTAAATTATATATTTAAATATAGTTATGTATAAAGTTTTTATAGTTATACATATAGTAAGATACAATTATTTATAGTTATATGTTATTATACATATAGTATATATAGTTATAAATAATTATATATAGTTAAACATATAGTTATATATATATATATATATATATATATATATATATATATATTCATGCAAGTAGTTATATGTAGTTATACATAAATGTATACAGAGTTATAAACAAATATATAGATTTACATATATGTATACATATATGTATATATAGTTACAAATATAGTTATATTTAATTATATAGAGTTTTATATAGTTATACAAATATTTATATGTAGTTATACAAATATAATTTAGTAGCAGATATAACAGATGAAGTGTTTTAGATTACTACAAACCTTGCAAAATTTTGATTTAATGCAAACCATGCTAAATTCTACTTCACTAAAAACTCTATGTCATGATTTTGCAAACCTTAATGTCATAATATTGTTAGCTATTGTATTCTACTCTAATGTGAGTTCGATTTTAATTTTATAATAATCTGGAACACATAATACTAAAGAAAAATATTACACATTCGCATCATAAAAAACCTACAATAAGATATTTAGGAAAACCTTAAAGAACATAATGGGACAAGACATTTTATTATTTGACAGTGTGAAAAACCACAATTTAGGTTTCATTTTGCTGAGTAAGGGTAGAAAGCATTACCTCAAATAAAACACTTCTACATATAAGATAAGCGATGAAGAGTAAAGGTAGAAAGCATACCTAAATTTGATAAGAAAATCAATGCCACAGTTGAACGAAATCGCTTACTCCACTGTCAACAAAATTATTAATGAAAAATAAATCAAAATTTGATATTCTATATATAAATCATAGATATTTATAGTGTTTGAATATTTTTATATGCTATGGACACTCCTATACCAAAATTTTAATACACAATTATAAAATAAATTACAATAAGAAAGGTGTAGTATATACATAAAAAATCTAAATAATAAAATTTTTATTAGAAAACATATTAAGCAATTTAGGGGTCACTTCTATTAATGTTGACATATCTATGTGAACTAAGCTGAAAATGAAATAATATTACTTCATCAACAAATTGCAAGTTTTTTAGATTTGGTTGATGCAGCAAAAGAAGACACATTTGTTAACATTGAAAAGGTTTTTAAGGAACAATTTCTTATTTTGTGGCATATTCAGATGCTGTCGTAGTTCGTCCAGGATCAACAAACTTGCATATATACACACAAATCAACAACACTTTCACCTTCACAAAAATTGGAATGCAACAGGAAAAAAGATTGGAGGCACATCAGAGTCAAATACATAATAATTAATGCGTTCATGATTCCCTATTCAGCTATACTTTGTGTTGAACAGAAAAAGTGCATGCGTAATAAAGACATGATCAAATTATTGCTTCAAGAAGGATGGAGATCAAAGCAAATTTTCCTAGTAGCTGAACGAAGTGATTATGAACAAGAAACTTACAGTCTAAAGAGGTTATGAACAGAAACTGCAACAGATCTGATCACATTCACAAAATGGATGAAGGATGAAAACAACTAAAGATCGGCGACCGCACTTCTTCTTCTACAGTTCATTATTTTTTGTCTAACATTTTAAATTATCAAGTTTATTAAGTTTATTAAGTTGTTTAAGTTTTATTAGAGTTGTCTCTGACTATTAAGTTTATTAAGTTTTACTAGGTTTTAAAATTCCATTAATGTTCTAATTTTAAATTATCAAAATATTTAATATACAATAAATATATATATATAACATAAAGACTCACTTTTTTTTTCTTAATAAATTATTTTCAACAAGTTAGGGGCTATTTGATACAACACTTAATTTGTTCAAACTATTGAAAATAAAAAGTTTCAATGGTTTTAAATTTTTAATGTGTTTGATAAAAAAATTTTGTAAGCTGAAAATTAAAAATTTTAAGTGAAAAAATATTAAAAAAATTAAGTAGATAGAGACCTACTTAATGTTAAAAGATAAAAATTGTCAGCAAATTTTTTTAAAATTTACTATTTTATCATTTTTTTCGTTTTCTCATTCACACAACAGTTCAACCTGTGAATCCGTCTTCTCCTCCTCCTTTCTCTACCACCACAAACTCTAACCCTAACTTTCTTGTCATGATTAATTTAAGAGAGGAAATAGCAAATCAACTAGTTGTTCATTAATTTTTGTTTTTATATTAAAAATTTGAATAGTTTTAAGAGTTTAGATTTTATTAATTATTTTTTAAATATTTTTATTTCTTTTTTGGATTTATGATTTATTTATGGATGTATTTTTAGCGATTTTATTTTTTATAATAATTAATAATTGTAGTGAAATAAAATTCATTAGAAATTCTATTTATATTGGATAATATGAAATACAATGATAATAAGAATAAATATGTAAATTACATCATTTTCAGCATTCAGCATTTATAGTTATCAAATAATATATTTATCTTCAGCATTCAATTAACAGTAATTATCAAATGGTTTTTCAATACAAAATCAATACTTATAAAATTCGACACTTAATTTTTCAGCATTTATTTTTTAATACTTAATTTTTTTAGTTTTATCAAATGGGTCCTTACTATGTGGGTAGCAAGGCACACGTGAAAAACAAACACATATCAATTTCAAAAAATAGATGTTTGGCCTTCCGATTAAAATAAATGGGTAGGAGGCATGTGCAATGGCCAACCTGGTTCATCAAAAACAAATGCAAAAACAAGAACAACGCAACCATCTCAACTTTTTCACGTGCAGGATCCATCCTCCAATGAGAAAGGGAAAAATGGGCTTAGCCAAAAGGATCACCAACAACAAGAAATGCTATGTCTGATTTACATGCTCCTAAACAAAATAACATCTGTTTTCTCTTCTGCCATCTCTCTGCCAGCGATGAAAATTGGCTTTCTGTACATGTGCTACTGCCAATTCCACTTAAGAGATGAACATACTCAAAGAATACCGAAAGGATAGGAGAGAAGGTTGAGAAAGTACAATAGTGGAAAGCCCATCGTCAGGAGAGACCAAATGATATGAGAGAAGTATAAGCTTCAATATACACTCTTTCACACTTCTTCACTGCTTCTAAGCCTCTAATAGTGATATCCTTCTTGTCTCCCAAACCCAGGCTGATTATAAACAACATTTGTGTCCCTGTAAATAATGATGCAATATCAGTTCAATTACATTTAAACTTAAAAGCCCTAACATCCGATAATGATATATGCATACTACATTCAAAATACTAGGTTAAATAAATAAAGATGAAGAGCTAATCAAATAATGCGTTTATGATGAACAATCATCAGAACAATTCGATTTGCATCCGCACTTGCAGCATGGATCATACGAGCGAAAGCTATTGCGATATCACTGATTTATCTCAGTCATCCTCGGAGTTCAGTAAAACTAGCATGATGCAAATTACTTTCAGTCCTTAAAGATTATATTTTTTTCATTGGTATGCCATGTCTATGACAATGTGTCGATGTCGTGCAGTGCTTCCCGAACCTTGGCCATATGTTTCTGTGGACATTCATGACTTATGTTTGCGCATGGTGAACGAAATCGCTTTTAGAGACTTAGAGTTGTCTCTAACTATTAAGTTTATTGAGTTAATTAGGTTTTAAAATTCTATTAATGTTTTAATTTTAAATTATCAAAACATATAATATATAATAAATATATATATAACATAAAGACTCATCTTTTTTTTACTTAATAAATAATTTTCAACAAGTTAATGTGCGTGTATCAGGCACAAATAAAAAACAAATACCTTTCAATTTTTAATTATCAAATTAAATAAACAATAAATTTATGAACAATATCAAAAAATAGATGCTTGGCCTTCCAAATAGAAAAACAAATCAAAAATTTGTAAACTTAATATAGCAAGGCACACATTAAAAGATTATTGGTCTTCAAGCAACTTTCCGAAGAACTATAATACTCTTTATGTTAGAAAATATAAATATATATATGTTTTAAGTTTATAAATTTTTAAGAATTCATATTAATTTTTATTAAGTTAATATGAAATAATTTCAAAGGCATAAAATTTCATATTATTTGATATAATTTATAATTTATACAATTCTAAAAATTACTTAAAGAGAGATAATTTTAAAAAATAAGTTATATTTATTAAATTTAATAAAGAATGAATATTAAAAGTTAATAGTATAAATCTTACTCAATTATTTAATTCATAAATTTTAGTAGGGGCAAACATCTCTATATTTATCTTTAAATATCAATTTATTTTCATTTAAATTTTATTAAAATTTTGAAAAATTTTTTATAATTCAAAATTTTAAAATTTTTTAGTAATTATTTTTTAAAAAGTTGTTTATAATCATAAAACTATTTTTTATACTTAAAATAATATTAATATTTATTAATTATATTCGTTAATTTAGATATTTTTATAAATATATTTTATTTTATCATACAATAAATTATTTTATCTTTTTATTTGTAGAAATTTTAATGTATATTCATTTAATTTTTAAAATATCTTTTAAAAGTATTATAATTATTGAATTAAATATTTAATGTTTTTTGAATACAAAATTTTAAATTTATTAATTAAGAATTCTAGAAAAATATTTTGTATAATTTTTATAAATTTTATAATTATAAAAATAGTTATTATAGTCTTTATTAATACAAATATTAATGACGGAAAGTTTTCAATCGAACATTTCCATTACTAATTCGTCGCTAATTTTTAATTCAATATAAAATCAAAAATTCATTACTATTCCTCAGCTAATCCCTCTCTAATTAGCTAGGAATTTTTCCCTAGCTAAACTAATATTTTCTTGTAGTGCACCATCATGTTCTACGCACAAACGCTGAATGAACATTGCACCTCCTCTACACTGGTATCACACATGCATCGCATGAACACTGGGTAAGCCCTCATGTACATAAATTATTAGAAAAAAATCTCACACATAGGGTCAGACCAATTCTAAAACATGATTGTTTCCCGAACCAAAACCTTACAAAACAAGGACAAGTGGGACAACTCCCCCTTAATGTGTGACCAAGAGCAAACAACCCATAAATGGGACGTCTCTTAAATGTCATGCACCACTCCTATGAGTCATGGTGGACATGCCATTGCGTGTGAATTCCTAGACCAACCATAACCACAATCAAGGCAAAGATCATTGTGGAGGTCATGGCTGCCATGTCATGCAAGCCGTATTTGGGTGCCAACATTACCATCTCCAAAAACAAGGCTGATCATTTAAGACAAAAAAATAGCTTATATTCAAAAAATGGGCTTGATTTTAAAGAAAAGAAAGGTAGTTGTCCCACTTTCTTTTACATAGTCACATGATTTTTTTTCAAAATAAATGTTTTTATATTATAAAAAAATTATTATTTATTTTAATTGTTAATAAGACTTAATTTATATGTGAGTACCCCTATCGATTTAAATTAACTTAACAATAAAACAAACCAACCAAATAAATATTTAATTCAATCCAAAAAAAAACTAACCAAGTCTGCACGAACATTGGTAGACCCAATAATTTCTCCTCATGTCCTATTTGGAAAGACTATAAATTTTAAATATAAATCAATGACATGTCTTATAGTGAGTTCTTACATGTAAACCTCAAGGTCAATTGTTGTCCCTCGTATAGAAAATAATTTTTTGAAAATATAATTTTCTCTTAAAATTATATTTTCTCTATTAATTCTTAATGTCATATTTTCCTTATGAGCCCTTAGCAGCCCCTTGATTTAATAGATCCCAAAGAGCTGCTGAAGTAAAAGTATAATTTTTACTTCAAACACATGAGTTCCTCGTTGATCTATCTAATCCCCTAAATTTATTGGAATAAAAGAGTCAGCATTTACTTCCACTATATATATTAGCTCCCCTTTGATCTGCCCAATCTCAATGAACAATTAGAAGTAAGTGATTCCAACACAAAAAGTCTTCAAAGATCTTACATGTCATGGAACAAGTACCCATGGAATGCATATTGATCAGCCTCAATATCTTCGAAGGAAGAAAGTAAAAATAACATAGTTATATGACTCTCCCTAGTTGTAATGATTGTCCTTCCATCATTGGACACTGGGTAACATTTAGATGATGAGTGTGGAATACATTCCTATGAAAAGAAAACATCCAAATGAACATATATGAGTCTTATGCAGCTCAGAGTCAATACCTATAATTTTTTGCAAGACACTTTTCCAATCTAAATCAACCATAGATTGAAAATCATTCTTAAAATGTCCAATTTATCCCTCACTTTATTCGATAATCTATTATTTATTAGTATTTATATATGACTCGTATTATCCGACATTCCATTGAATCATATGTTTATCCAAATATATAGGGCATCCAAATTTAATCAACATTACATGCTTGTTTTCAAACAAAATACCCTAATACTAAATAAACATAAACTCGGTGTCTTGTTAAAGCTCAACCTAACTAATCCATAGTCTCATCACTCATGGCTTAGATGTCACTCCTTTTCTCATTCTAACTAATCCACGTTCTTGACTAATTTTAGTAAACATTAACTTACAATATTTATATTTTATTTTCCAAATATTTCCAATTAATTTTTTTTAAATTTTTTTCCACCCTCCCCCCAATCCCCCCTTACCAACTTAGGATATATGTATACGACAAACTTCCACACCGATTAATCATCTCAGTAATGTTTGCGACCAAACATATTTAATTTTAGAGTTCTTATGAGATTCAGTTAGTGATTGTTTAAACACATTTATATTTTCAATTAATTATTTTTCTTACTGTGAAAAATAATTAATTGTCTCAATTGCTAAAATATTCAATCACCTAAAGCCAATTAACTCACTCGGATACTATTTGTTGGGTATTAATCGAGATGCGACCTAAAAATCTAGAATGGTCACATAATGAATTCTTAGCCTAACAATGGATTAATTAGATTTGTTTATAATTTTAAATCTTTTAAAACTATATAGCTAACTTTACTAAAAACACACAGCTAATTACAAACCTTTTGGATTTCACATATACATTCTATATGAAGTATGTAAATATATAAATAAATTAATATATATATATATATATATATAAGTATATGAAAATTGCCCAATTATATATTCAATTCCAAACATATATATAAATGTATGTGTGTGCATGCTTGTGCGTGTGTGTGTATTATCCAAGTATATATATATATATATATTCTACCCAAAATATATTTATTAATGAATTCAAAATATCACAAATTACATAATATATATATATATATATATATATAATTAAAAAAAATGCAAAACTCATATTATAAATTTAGATAGTCTATATTTATATTATGCACAAAGTATATATATTTAACCCAATATATATTTATTAACATATTCAAAATATCACAAATTACATGATATATATATATATATATTGAATTTATAAAATATACAACTCATATTATAAATTTAGATAGTCCATATTTATATTCTGCCCAAAATATAGAATATCATATTGTTTGTGTTTATATAAAAACAATATTATACACAATTAACAGTTTGAATTACAATTATCATAAGCTCACACTTAACAAAAAAAAAATAGAATATAAACACATGAGCAATTGTTTGTGCTCACATTATAGTCTTGTGTACCTAAGCATCACACAAACACCAACACATCTTTTGCATTAACACCACACTTACACCATACGAAACTAAGGAACTCCTCATACACATAAATTATTAGAAGAAATTCTCACACGTAGGAGCAGTCCAATCTCAAAATAAAGGTTATTATCCTATCCAAAACCTTACATAATGTTTTTGGAAACTTTTCTGTAAGGTTTTTAAGATAAACCTTAGACATCAGGTCAGGGACAAGGTAGACAACTCCTTCTTTCCATGTGACCAAAACTAGACAGCCCAAAAAATAAGATGTCTTTTAGGACTTGTTTATTTTTTGGGCCGAACACTGAAATCAATTTGTATATAGTGTTCGGCTTTTAGTTTTTCAAATAATTTATAACTTAATGTTGTATTTTTTTTAAAAAGATTTGAATAAAAAAAGTTAAAATATTTGACTTTTTATATTAAAAAAAAGTTATTTTCCATCGAAATAATAAAAAAAATATTATTACCTAATAAGGAGGTAAGCCAATAACACTCACTGTTATTAATAACAATTGGTGGATTTGGGATGGACTACCTCAATTCAACCTAATTCATTTATTTTTTTTTTAATTTCAGCTTATTATCATATCTACTCATTACACAATGTTTAAAATAAAACAACTCAATACTTAATGCTATTAAGTACCATTTAGTATTAATCTCAAAAAAAATTCTATTTATCATTAAGTAAAAAACAAACACCACTTTACTGTCATGCATCACCCATCCATGCCAAGGTAGCCATACCATGATGTGTGAGTTTTTAAAATAGCCATGACCATGGTCATGGCTTCCATGCTAGTAATGGCTGCAATACTAGTTCTATTAGCCATGCAAATGAGGTTGATCATTTCATACAAATGGATAACTTGTTCTCAAAAAATGGGCTATGTTTTTTTAGATAAGGAAAAGGGTTGTTCCTCCTTTCTTTTGAACATCACCCAATTTTTTTTACAAAACAAAATCTTGATATTATAAAAATTCACCATTTATTTTAATTGTTAAGAGCACTTAATTTAAATTAGAATACCTATACTCATTTAAATTAACTTAACAATCAACCAAACTAATATTTAACTCAAACAACAAATAATCTAACCCAATTTGCTCAAAAATATCATACCCAACAAAAATGTCGTGGATAATCATATGCTACAAATGATAAATGTTTAATTTTTCTTTGTTTGACATTGACACCAAGCTCCCTAATCATTATGTGAAAACAATTCAAACAATGGTGTAAGATCATCATTCATCTCTAATGTTCATGTTTGCATGCCTAGATATAGCAGTTGATCCTCAAAATCAAGAACACTATCGTAGAGAGGCTCAAACTTTTTAATTGTTATGATATTCTCGGCTGTGATAGTCACTCATTATTATTAGTTTCATTGTAGCTACATTGCAATGTTTGGTTTAGGCTTTAGATTTCACATCACCATGCCTTATTCATCCACTTTTTATTGTTTTTCTTCAACACGGAAGGGAATATTTATGTTTCAGTGCATTAAACTTTTTATAATAAAAAAAAAGTACACCAGATTCTAAAATAAGTAAGTGTTAGTGAACTAAAATCTATTAATCCGATTTTGCCTTCAAAATTTAGAAAAAAAAATAATTTTTATTTTAATTATTTGGTAAGTTATCTTTGGAAAACATGAGACCACTTAATGTTGTAGTAGGCTCTACATGGGATTCGAACCCATGCACTCCTCTACTTGCCAAAACCAAACAAATCACTCACTATATCACATATTTATGATAACTTAAGAAATAAATTGGAATAAGTATATATAAATAAAAAATAAATGAAAACACATATATAATTATACATAAATATATGTAGATATTTAAACATATATGTAGATATAAAAACATAAATTTATAATCCACAAACACACACACACATATTTACTTATTTATATGAGTACATGTGTGTGTGTGTGTTTTTGTGTATATATGTCTGTCTGTGTGTAAGTTTATATGTGTGTGTGTGTGTGTGTATGTATGTGTACACACACACACACACACAAACGTACACACAGACACACACAGACACACACATATATTGATATATAATTATATATAAATATTTTTATATAGTTATGTAAGATTATATATATATATATGTATGTATATATATGCTTGTCGATTTATATATTATTTTTATATTTACATAAATTTATGTATACTTATATATGTATTCCTATTTATTTTTTATTTATAGATAAGTATTTATATTTATTTTTCAAGTTATTATAGACGTGTGATTGAGTGGTTTATTTAATTTTGATAAGTAGAGGACATGAGTTTAAATTCAATGTTTCTCTTGTTGTAGTATTTAATAATTTCATGTTTTTCAATAACAGTTTGCTAAATAATTAAAATAAATTTTAATTTTTTTTCTATACATAGTATGTCAAAATCAGGTTAATGAATTTTAATTTTTTAATGTTCTAAAACTTAATTATTTTAGAATGAGGAATTATGAGGGGAGCTAATGGGTATTTCCCGTAGTTTCTCTAACCTGCATACAGTGGGGCATACCATATACACTTGCGGATATTTCAAGAACATCAATTATCACGATGATTCAAATTCATGGGTAATCTTTAATCTTTTGACGTTTTGGCGCCCTCGGCTTATCCGTAGTTCTCGGTCCAACTGATAAATGAACTATACATGTCACTTTCCCTGCTCCATTTCTGCATTTTGCCGGTGTGATTTTGTTTTGTGGCACCTGTGTTTCAATGGAAATATTTGCCCAAGCTCTTCTCTCATCAGCTACAACTTCGTTCTCTAACCCAAGCACATTTTCAAGACCACCAACTGTAATGCTACCAAGCATCCACGTGCATAGTCGCTGGCTAGGAGCAAGCGGCTTGCTCCCAGTCGCTAGACGAAGCATTTAGTAAATTCAAAATGATTGGCAACTTGGCAGATGCCAACTAATATGAAAATTCAGCTCTGGGTTTGAGTAATAATTTTGAGCTACCGCCCGCTGGATTTAGTTAGTCGGCGGTCGGTAAGTTGGTATTTGGTCCTCCATGTGCCTGCCAGTGCCACCACCTCTAAAAGCTAATCATAATTGACAATAACTAAACATGATCGCTGTGTCAAACAGACTTGCAGTTGCATGCGAAGAATTTATACGCATTTCAGTTTTTGATGATTGATTGGATATTCTATTCATGTTCATTCGCAGATCTACGATTATAAAACGAGGTCTTCGGTTGCTTTGAAGTAAGCTTGTTGATGCATCTGATTTCATTCTTGCTGATACAAGTGTGATTGATGCATACTCTTACATTTAAACTCTCTGGTGTTCTTATGGTGTTTCTTCAGTTGTTGGTCTGTCTCAGAAACGCTGATTTGTCGCAAATGTTGATGGTCTGCAATTCTATTTTCATAAAATTGAGTTGCAACGATGTTATATAATTTCCAATCCTCTCTCTATCCCACTTCTCATTACATAACAAACAATTGGACACTATCGTTCATCATAGTCAATCCAAATCCTTATCTCACCTTCTTCATCATAGCAAGACATGTTGGGTTGACAAATTTGTTGAGAATTTGTTTTCTCAACGAATTGGTAAGCATTCACTGATTCACATTGCCTTGCCAACTTAGCCAGGGAGTGGAGGCCGATGGAGACAGCCTCAATGCATCAATGCAACGCATCAATGGAACCAAGAAATGAAAAAATTCTTTTCTCAAATGCTGTGTATTTACTTCTTAAAACTGGATAATACCTTCTTGCTGGCTGGTTCCATTGTTGATGCTGATGTTGCCATTTGCTCGATGTCAATGCTGTCCTCTTACCTGCTATGATTCCCTAATTTGAGAAATAAAATGATTGTCCCAAACATATTCTCAGTTGATATTAATTTTTTTCTACATATATGCAGTCTGTGTTTATTACTAATTTGTTTTATCAATCGTAGCTTTTCAACTTTAAGTTAAACATATTATTTGATCCGTGAATTCTGCATGAAATAGATCGACTTTTTCTCATTTGAATTTTTTTTCAGGACAAGGCCGTGTATACATGCTTGTTCTTTTTCTGATTCTCCAGGGCCAACCAGTAAACTCTATGCTGATGATTCAGACTCTACCTTACCAGTAGAAGAGTCCTACTTATTTGATAGGATGAAGGAACGATTTCTAAGATTTAAAAGACAAAGATACATGTACACTTACAAAAATTGTTTAAAGTTTTTATATTTGATGTTATTCCTATTATTTTTGATATGGTGTTCTTTTCAAAAAAGTGTGCAAGTACCTGTAGGCAAGTAAGAATTCAAGATTTGCATCTTCTACAATGATCATCAATGTCAATGGTGGAATATTAGGATTGGGTTATTATTTCCTAGTTCCTACTACTTACTCTGATACCATTCTAATTGTATTTATATTAACAATATGTCATACTAATGTTTTATGATAAAAGAAGATATAGTGTTGTCATAAGTAACCCACTATTGAGATACAATGACATTGACGACTATGTCTATATGATAAGGTAAATTACTATATTCACTTGTTGGTTCTAACATAACTAATCCAATAGTTTGATTCTAATTACTAACGGAGAGTTTTCAGGCTTTTATTTAGAACTATCTTCAATTTGTTGGTGATTTGTTGACTTAAATTTATTTATTTTTTATTGTAGACTATTGTATTGCTGATTTAGAACTTATTTGTTATATTAAATAATTATTTTTTATTTTTTATGTTTTTCAATAATCAAGTTTTGACTATTAATGTACCAATGATAATAGATGTGCCTACTAGGTTGGGCAGCCTGACCTGCACCCTGATCCACCAAAAGGCTGCCCTAGCATGATATAACATGACCTGCTTTTTGTTGAACCTTGATCCACCCAACATGGGCCGGCTGTCATCTGTGCTATTCCACTTTCTTTTCGTGACCCAGACTTGTGCCTAGGATGGATGCCCTAGTATGACTTGTGCCTAGGTTATGCTAGTTTCTTGGATCAATGTCCACCATCTATGTCCAGGTATGAGGTATGTGTTTGGCAATTCACATATAAATTTTTTTGATCATTTGATGATTATATCTTGTCATGTTTGTATTTATTCTAGTATTTGTTAGAAAGATTTTATTAAATTTATATTCGAAGAGAATTTGATAAATATTAATAAAATTATAGTGATTTTAGGTGATATTAGTAGACTCGGGGAGAAAAGGTTTGAAATGGAGAGAATATAGGTATCAAATGGGTTGGACATCTCGAGTATGACACGAGGCACAACGATTCAACCGTGCTCGGCACGACGATTCAACCGTGCTCGGCACGACGATTCAACCATGCTCGGCACGACATGACTTGTGTTGTGCCGTGTCTGGCATGACACGACACGGGAGGCACGACATGACACAACCCAACATGACATCCCATGCGACCTGATTTCGGCCCATATGGCAATTCATGCTAACCTAGTCTAGACCCAGGCTAGCTTGGAATGAATTGAGATAGCTTGGCTTTGTTGACTTATATTGGCATGACTCGACCAAAAGCTATGCCATTGAGTTATGTTGGGCTGCTTATTTTTAGAGTCGTACCAACACGATATGACCTATTTGACACCTAGGTGAGAAATAATAGAAAATTATAATAATTGCCTTGTCATAAAAATCTGTACTAATGTCTAGTTAAGAGACTTTTTAATATGCATTTTGTTCATAATGTTATTATAAAAAAATATATTATTTATGTCTAATTGATATATCATCTAACTAAGAGATTATGTCTAGTTAATGATTAAAAATAATTTTTTAATCACTTAAGTATAATGGTAGTTCACACTTAAATGTCAGAGTAACATTTATCTGGATATGTCTTCATAATGAATATCAATTTGCATTTAGTAGTACATTTTTTCAAAAGTTATAGTAATAGTTCTCACATCCCAATAAAGTTGAGGTAATGCATCTCTTATATCTATCATCATGACCTGATACCTTTTTACTATCATTAAAAGAAGTGAAAAGAAATAAAAAAAAAGAACAATGATAGTTTAGAAAATTTATAAAATCTAGTGATTGAATATTATGATCAAAGTGCAAGATTATCTAGATTTTTGGTAGGCTCGTCTATTGTCTTAGCTAGATGTGCCAAAATGATTATGTCATGCTAGCACAACTCGTTACAATGTGGCACGGGTGTGCCATTGTGCCGTGTCTAACACGATATGAGAGGCTTATTGTGTTTTGCCCGGCATGACATGGGAACCAGATTGGTGGATCGACACAACACAGTTAGCCCGCAAATTGCAGCGTCATAGCGTGCCTGGAATGGTCCTTGCTGTTCTGGTCAGTTCATGCCAGCACAATCTGTTGTTTTATAAAAAAAACTGCCCAATTGTGACTGGCAATGTAAGTGGTATCAGACTTATGTGACTTAAAAAAACCACACCATTGGGTTGCATCTGATTGGACTAAACCCGTGACCTGAGATTCGACTGTAGTTAGTCATTGGGCCGATTGATCGTGCCATCGGGCTAGGCAAGAGGCATGGCTCACACTAGCCCAGCACGACATTAGCCTTGTCACGGGATGGCATAGGCTAGGACTAGGCATAGTTGTGGACCGTGCTATGTTGGGCTGGGCACAACTAAACTATTTTGTGATGTGGGTTTAGAGGTGTGAATGGGCCGGCCCAGCCCGGTCCGGCACGAGGCATGGCACGATTCGACCGTGCCTGGGCTGGCATGACACGAGAATTTTCTATGCCCGTGCTCGTGTCGTGCCTGTCCACGGCACCAATCGTGCCGTGCCATGCCGAGGTCAACTGGGCCTCGTGTCATGCCTGAACCCGCACGGTACTATGGCCCGTTAGCACAGTACCTCGGCATGAGTTGAGAAATCCTAATTTTTTTTAAAAATTAGGGTTTCGGCGGTGCGGCGGCACGATGGTACGCTCTGAAATTTTAATTTTTTTTGAATTAGGGGTTCAGCTGCATGGTGGCGCGATGGCACACGGTTTCTGGTGCAGCGGTGTTACGGCGCATGCTGAAACCCTATTTTTTAAAAAATTAGGGGGTCGGCCCAACCGGGCTAAACTCGGGGGATTCGTGCCTTGGGCCTGTGTCGTGCCATGCCCGGCATAAAAGTATGGTCTGGCCTGCTAAAAATAGGTTGGGCCGGCTCGACACATTTTGTTTGACACCTCTATGTGAGTTTACCTGGGCGGCCCAGCTTGGTAGGTACTTATAGTATGAACATGATATGTATGTCTTTCGCATAGTATAGACTTAAAGTCATGGATTATAAAGTTACTTTATTACTAACTTAATTTGACTATGTATTATGGAAGATTTATGAATTTTTGTATATTTGATGATTTTATGATATGATGATTTTATGATAGTAATAATATACTAAGTATCAACATACTCAAATATAGGTGATGAGTGACTATCTATACTAATTGGTAGTCCATTTGAGCTACTAGTAAGGGTTGAAGAATAATGGATCCAAGTATAACATATGAACTCATATTTCATAGGCTCATTAAAAATATGTCAAGGTAATATTTGTACTTTTTAAAATATTATCAGTCTTTGTTGAAACTTGTATTCTCATTGGATACTAAAGTATCTAAGGAAGAAGCATTTTAATATCTTTGATATTAACTTGTTTCATCCTAGAGAGCGATCAATGATATAATACTCGTATCTGAATATTTTGAGAGTCAAGTTAGATAATTTTTTTTCCAAGATGTAAATTTTGAATGGGAATACCCTGAGAAGATAAAATATGAGTGTAAGCTATTTCAATAAAATATTTATTTTTCTTTCAACAATCTAATTTTATTGATGTATACTAGTATATAAAATTTCATATATAATCTCATAATTTATATAACAAGTATTAAATTGGTTTTTTATATAGTTTAATGTATTATTACTTTGTAATTTTTTTATATTTCATCAAATTAATTTTATATTAATTTATAAAAAGTTAGAAATATTTTGAGAAATTATTAACAAAATTGATTGGATATCTAAATTTTTCTCTAGTCATATTTGTATTATGTTCTCATATTTTTGAGTATATTAGATTGAACTACTCAAATTGAATTAACATGTAAAATATGAAGTTCTTATAAATTTTCATAATTGATATTTCTCATAGTTTAGGGTCAAAATACCTTAAGAGTAGAGTAAAATATCATAAACTTGCCTAGTGATGGATAACAAATTTGAGTATGCACAGATAAATGGTCCAAAATATGCAAACATCTAGAAATAGATTTATCATCGAAGAAAGAATATGTAATCTACACCACTTAATTTCAAATAAATTTTTTCTTAGTATCTCATAATCTTGAAAATAAATATTGGTGGAATTAAAAAATAAAGTTAGAGTTGCATTATTTGGAAATATAATTCATATATAATAAATTAACAAAATAATAATGAATAAGTAAGGCTTAATAAAATAATAAAGTCATAAGATGGATAATATCATAGCTAATGACTTTTGAATACCTCTAATTGACTACCATAATATTTTTAAAACAAGAAAAAAAATAATGAGTTTGATATGGTCATTAGAAATATAAATATTAATTCATGTGGTGGTAATTCAAGAATTTAAAACACTTGTACAAGTAAAAGAACTAGCAATATTTGAAAGAAAGAAATGATCTGCTATTGTCTCAGGTAAAATTTATTTTATTCTCATATCTAGTAAATATAAATATTATGGTGGATTAATTATGTGAGGATTCCTAAATAATTTTGGTAGTTAATATTACTCTTTTAATATTATGTAACGCTTCTAGCTTCATCTCTAAATATAATATTAAATAGTTATCTCATGTGTGACTCATCCTCTTGCAATGAGTACACTGAACAGAGGTTGTTTTCTATCAAATTCTTATGGTGGTAATTGTCGTTGGGGCTCCCAAAGGGTGCGATATCACATGCGTACTCATGCTCAAGTACCTCTTTGCTTTCCAACTCTCTTTTATACCACGAAAAGGGGAAACTTACATTAGGGTTTCTGAACAAAAAGGATAAGAGAGAGGGAGGAGGAAGAAATGAAAAATGAGAAAAAAATGAATTTTTTATTAAAGTAAAAGGAGATTGAGTTTGAATATAATGTAATTGTATATTTTGGCGCAACCCAGAAGTTTGGTGCTCTCAAACAATGAAAAATAAAAAAAATGTAATAGAAAATAAACTTAAATACAACTAAAAACAACCGAATTACACAAATAATCAAATTATTTTTCTTCTATACAATGAAAAAAAGTGGGCTGCCACATTCAAATTTGAGCCCTCTTTTCCAGACCACAAAAAATTTGGGCTGCAGTTGCCAGTTGCCACAAATAAGGGATGTTAATGAAAAGGGGCCCTTGTTTTTGTTTTTTTACAAAAAGAACAAAGTAAGATTAAGATTGTGTAATAGTAATACTCTGTCTGTAATGAATTTGTATCATAGCTGCAAGTTGGATGTGATGTTAGCTTCCATGGGTTCAGCTGGTATTGCTGAAAAACTTTTTTTTTTTACTCTAAGCACGTCTTTAGATGTTCAATGACCTCAAGATGTTTTAATACATGATTTTTTGCAGCCAAGAAGTTCAGTATGTTCAAACAATGAAAAAAAAAAAAAACAAAACTCATAGACAAGGAAAAGGTATGTGATTGAATTATGATATTAAGTATTTTTAAGATTTATTTTTTATTTTTTATTTGTTTAGTATTTTTTTTTCTTTACTTGGATGAGAGTATCCAATATATCTGCTGCCCCAATTCTAGCTATATATATGTATATATATGTTTTTGTAGGTTAATAAATTTTAGCATTTCTTCAACCAACATGGTATTGGTGGAAAGGAGACCTGAGAAAACAAAAAATCTTATTTTTTCTTTATACACAATACAATTCTAGCTATATATATGTATATATATGCTACCATAACAAGGATGCCAATCCACAATATGTGTCATAGTAGTGAATGATGTGTGTGACATCGACACCCACTGTGGGCAATGTACATGCAAGGTGCCTCAATGCCCAATATCATCGATGCACATGTGTGCATAGTAGAGGTACGTATGTAGTGGCAATGTTTGAAGGAGTGCATATGGGAGGCATGCATGTGCAATAGAGTCTAGTAGAGTTGTGACAATGTGTAGTGACTTTTGCATAAAGGCAATGTGCAAAGGCGCACACAATGGGGGTGTGCGTGTGCAATGGGGCTAGTGCATAAGACTGTGGTCATTGAAAGGGAGTTGTTTGCTATATTGTTATGTGGAGAAATAAGTTTAGTTTGGAGAGTATGATTGGTTAGAATTGTGTAAGTGCAATTTGATATCTAAATTAAAAATATAGTGACAATTAATCTATTATCACAAGAAATAATATATTGTAGATTGAACATTGAAGGAAGATGCTTTTTTATTATGAGTTGTTTTAGTGAATGTTTGAATTTTTTTGTCAAATAGTTTTTAGATGATTTATTTGACATTGATTCAGATGAGTTGTTGGTGATTTATACATAGTTATTTGTTTATTTGTGAGAATTGATTGATTTGTATATGATCAATATATTTGATATTTGTCAGGCATGTGAAAAAATTTGGGTTTTAGCAATTATTGACATATAGTCTAATTGATCAATGATCATGTTGGAATTATCAACTATTTACGATGGAAATAATTGTGTGATAGAATTGGTGGTGTGATTCATTTATTGACAGATTTAATTGCACCTAGGCGATTGTGTAATTGGATTTACAACCTTTACTTATGTTCATTGAAAGAGTGATATATTAATTTGTAGACAATGGTCCTTAGTGAGAGGGTGATGTTAGTTTTTTTCGTAAATTTATCAGAATGTGATCTTGACATATATGAAGTCCTTTAGTCTAGTAGAGTTGTGTGGTAGTGTGTAGTGACTCATATATTGTTAATGTGCAAAGGCTCACATGATGGAGCTGTGCATGTGCAATGGGGTTAGTCTTAGTTCATGAAGTTGTGGATGTTTAAAGGGAGTTGTTTGCTATATGATATGTTGAGAAATAAGTTAAGTTAGGAGAGTATGATTGATGAGAATTTTATAAGTGCAATGTGATATTTAAATAAATAAAATGATGATAATTAGTATATGATCACAAGAAATAACATATTGGAAATTGAAGAAAGATACTTTTTTTTATGTCATTTTAGTCAGTGTTTGATTTTTAGGTTAAATATTTTTTAGATGATTTACTTGAGATTGATTTAGTTAAGTGATTGATGATCTATCAATATTTACTAATTTATTTGTGAGAGTGATCGTGTATGATCAATCTATTTAGTTTTTGTCAAACATGCAAGACTATTTGGGTTTTAGCAATTATTGACATATATACTAATTGTTCAAGATGAGACTATCTACTATTAATTCTAGAAACAATTCCATCATAAAATTGGTGATGTACTACATGTATTGATGGATTTGATTTCACCTGGCGATTGTATAATCAAATTAATAACAATTTACTTGTATTCTTTGAGAAAATGATATATTATTTTATGAACACATATCCTAAAGGGAGAGGGTGATCTTAATTTTTTTCATAGATTTATTAGAATGTGATCTTGAAATGTATATAATCCTAAACGCTAATAGAGTTGAGATTGACAATCAAACTACTATATTTTTTTTCTTTGCTTGGTGGTAGTGAGAGAGCCATTATAGGCCTTTATAGGGGGAAGAAGTCGATTGAGACATGCTCTTTTGGTGAGAGTTTGGTACACACCCTGGAAAAATATTGAACTTTGCTTCCTAAGTTACATATAGGATGTTTTGGCTATACTATAGGTTATTGGATCCACTCAGATCATGTTCTTTATGAGGATACATATTGGTCATGCCACACTTACTCAGGAGCACTCTAGATTTCTTTCGTTGGGTGTTATTAGCTCCATTTGAGACACTTCTATATCTATCGCTATTTCTTCTCACCACCTCATTATGGGTTTTTGAGTCATAGATTCGGGAGTCAATATATTATTATATGTAATTTTTTTACTTTTTTTATATTATCTAGAACTTCTAATATTGTCGTGACTAATGATATTTTAGTTAAGTGGCAAATGAGTAATGTTAGATCGACATGACCCATTTTTTTGATTATAAAATGGGTATGGGGCTCTAGGTGGTTTGGGTTGGGTCTTGGGGCCTATTCCCTCTCATGTGCTGCCTATATATATAATATATTTTTGAAATTTAAAAAAATAAAAAATAATATTATAAAAAAATTTAAACTTCAATTTCCATTAATATTAATGTCAAAAAGTATGAAAATATAAATGTAAATGTTTATGAAAAAATATAACATAAGATTATAAAATAAACTACATGCTAGTTATGGTTTCTTCATTTTCATATATGTTAGCATCCACTTGTAGTCTTAAATTTTATCTTGAAGATTTATTTGTGCATGCTCCCAATTTTTTAAGCATGAAAAATCTTCAATAATATTTGATTGTAGTTTGTAATATAGTCGTACTATCTGAAATCATATTTATAACTATAAAAAATACACTGATGCTATGTGATATATCGAAGGGGTCAGTAGACCCATCACATATTATGTTTGATAGCATGGAAAATATAGATTCATATGATTTCTATCTAGTTAATATATTTAATTTTTTAATATTATTATAAAATAAGATATAATAATAATTAGTATTGAAGTATGTCAATATCTCAGTCCTATTTGATATATTTTCCTATTATTTGTCATTAGCTAATAGAATAAAAAAAATAATCATTTTCAAATATGTTATTTATTATATTTATCTTTGCACTCGAAGATTTAAAAAAAGTATCATATTTATTTTCATAATATTTTAATAAGTTGTATAATTATTCATAAATCTTATTCTATGATTTTTGTGATTGTTTTATACAAGTAATTATGAATTTGATATTATTTATTACTCTTTGGATCTTTATCTTAGGATTCATGCATGCATACAGCTAATTAATAGAGTTAAAATATAATACTAGTATTTTGAATCCTTTATTTCCATCTTAATAGTTATCTCCCAAAAAATGAATTTTCTTTATATTGGTTAATAATACTATTAATGTTACATATATAACTAAGTATAATGCATGGTGATAAATTTATACAAATGAATATATATTTGTCATATCTACTATTTTACAAAAGTATTTTTAAAAATGCTTTGACTCAACGTGAGGCATTCGTAAAACATCTCAAGGCATAAAAAAAATATGGAGCTTGACGAAGCTTCACGTAAGCTCCATGATGGAGCTCGATGGAGCTCCATGAGATCCAACAGGGACTTCCAGGAAGCTCCATCGAGCTTTTCAATGGAGTAGGAGAGATGGGTGAGGACAAGGAGAGAGGGGCGAGGAAGAGGGGCGAGAGTGAGGGTGAGGGAAAGGAGAGAAACTCTATACTATTTTAAATTTATTAAAATTTAAAATAGTATTTTAATTTGATAATTTGATAAAATTATCAAATTAATAAATAGTATTAATTATAAAATATTCTATACTATTTATTAATTAAAAAATAATATTTCATACTATTTATTAATGAATAAAAAAATTTAAAATTGTAATTTGATAATGATAAATTTTTTAAAAATTTATAAAAATTTAATATATTAAAAAATATTTATTAAAATATTCTATTTGATTTTGTTTTATTTTTAATATATTATAAAATATTTATTAAGTATATTTATAGTTAAGGGATGTCTTAAAAATATTTTTTAAAATTATGATTTTTTATTTATATTAATTAATTATATATTGTGATGCTTAAAAAATTTACATCTTAACGCCTCGAGGCTTATGCCTTGTCTCATGAACAAAAAAAACATCTCGTATTATGCTTTTGCTTTTTAAAATTTTGGTCATATCATAAAAAGTTTTATATGAATTAAAAAAAAATTCTAATTCGTTAATTATTTATCATCTATTTTAAAATATTACATAGTTGAATATCTTATGTTGGTAATTAATACATGAATTCAATATTAGATATATGGAATTTTAATTATGTTTGACATTCAATTCGAATTTTTTTTAGGCCTACTGATGTATATAGACTAAAAATTTTCTAGTTTGCTAACTATTCTAAAATATTTTAATGTATTTTTTTTAATAAGTGAGAAATTATTTTTAAGTCAGTTTGTACTAGTTGGTTTATTATGTGATACACACATTAAACATGGAAAATTTCAACTAAGAGATTGTGTTTAATAATTTTTACTAAAATGCTTATCGTGTAATTTTATTTTTAATATTATCAAATATTATATTATATATTTTATTTTATATTTTATATTTTATAATAATTTTTGACTGATACTCATATATGGTAGAACTATCATGATGATAAAAAATATTATGAAATTCTAATATTTATTTATTTAAATTTTTGTTACAATTAATAAATAAATGGTAATACATACAAATGCATTGTCATCATGACTAGTCTAATCGTTAGGTATCATTATATTTATTAATTATTAATTATTAATTATTTTATATTTTTTTTTATAATGTTAGTCCTATAGGTAAATCATTGAGATCTTATGATAAGTGAGCTCGAAGTATTTTTTTGCAAATAATAAATTAGGTTAGGATCTTTCATAAATTTAAGAAGAAGATTCATGCTAGCAGTTAACATAGTTGATCTTTTATTTACAAATTCTTCGCGGTAAATAAAATAAATCACTAAACCTAAAGTTGATCTAAATTCATTGATCATATTATTTAGTTGAGTTTTTTTGGGATCTAATATATTAATTTTTTTTTGATGTATTATTTGGTATATTTTTTTAAGATATTTAGTTTTACAATTAGTCTTGCAAGTATATAATTTTTTATAATATATATATTATGTTGAATGTTCTTTGATTCTTAGAATTTTTATTTTTTATAATTTTAAAGTAAATTCATGCTATAGATATTTATTTATTAATAAAAGGTTTTTTGTGTCTGTGATGAGATTGACCTATGAATGAGAGATAATTAAGTTTCAGACTTTTTGATTAAGTTGTCATTATTTAAATCAATGTTCTAATCCATTTTCATAATAAACACTATTTTTTATTTTAAAATTTTCAAATTTTTGTGTTTGAGAGAGATTTTTTTACTTATTAAATTATTTAGTAAAGAAAATTGTGGAATAAATAAGTCATTTACTTTACAAAAAATTAGACCCAAATCTAAAGTCAAACCTATTGAAGTCCATAATTACAATTTATTTTTTATTGATCATGGACATGTTGATCACCAATAATAATGCACACAAGTTACAATTTTATACTATTCATATAAAAAATATAGTGTCATAGTTTTGAGATTTTAATAGAATTAAAGAGAAAAATAATAATAATTTGAGTATGAAAAATTAAAACTATTAATTATTTTTTTATAGACATGTTTTAAAATTAAAATATGTTAATTTTTTTTTCTATTTTTTTGTGGGCATATACCCAACATTTGTTGATCTTGAACTATTGAATTGGTGTGTGTGGATTTCACGTGCCTATATTTAGTCTATGCTCCATGTTGTGTGGTGCTACTCATGCCAAAGGCTCGGGACTTGCCATGGGCTGTCCCATGCTTAATGATGGCATGGTTCTTAGCCATGGTATTCCATGTCTGACATGGATTTTGTGGGCTATGTTGTGGGATGGGCTCAAGCTGCTTTGCTTGTTTTTCACTTCTACATTGTTGTAGGGGCTAGAGGCACTATAGTGTTTGTATTTAATCCTAGAACGACTGAGAGATTTAGTGAAGATATCTGCTAGTTGATCATCTGAATTAACAAAACTTGTAGCAATAGATCCTGATGTGATCTTCTCTCTAATGAAGTGACAATCAATTTCAATATGCTTGGTCATTTCATGAAAGACTGGATTGGATGCAATATGTAATGCGGCATGGTTATCACAGATGAGTTTCATTTCTTCATCCTTTTCAAATCTCAATTCTCGAAGAAGATGTTTCAACCATATGAGTTCACATGTTGCCAAAGCCATCGCTCGATACTCGGCTTCAGTGCTAGATCTTGCTACTACATCTTGTTTCTTACTCTTCCAAGATATTAGATTGCCTCCAATAAAAACACAATACCCTGAAGTGAAATGTCTATCTGTGGGTGAGCCGACCCAATCTGCATCTGTGTAACCAACAACCTGAGTATGACCTCTATTCTCGTATAACACACCTTGGCCTGGTGTACTTTTAATATATCGAAGAATGCGGATTACGGCATCCCAATGGCTATCACATAGTGATTGTAGGAATTGACTAACAGCACTCACAGGAAAAGAAATATCTGGACGAGTAATGGTGAAATAGTTCAATTTACATACGAGTCGTCGATATCTCCCTGGCTCTGTTAAAGGCTCCCCCTGTCCTGGTACAAGTTTGACATTTGGATCCATAGGTGTGTCTACCGGTTTACAATCTAACATACCGGTGTCTTCCAGGATGTCTAAAGCATACTTCCTTTGGGAAAGGACCACACCGGAACTGGATTGAGCTATCTCAATTCCCAAGAAATACTTGAGTTTCCCCAAATCTTTGGTCTGAAAGTGGGTAAAAAGATGTTTTAGTTTCTGAATGTCATCCTGATCACTGCATGTAATGACAATGTCATCCACATAAACAACAAGATAAATACACTGCCCCAAGGAGTTATGATGATAGAAAATTGAATGGTCTGTTGTACTGCGAAGCATGCCAAACTCTTGAACAACAGAACTAAAACGACTAAACCATGCTCGAGGAGATTGTTTCAAGCCATATAGAGAACGACGTAACTTGCACACTAAACCAGACTCTCCCTGAGCAACAAAACCAGGAGGTTGCTCCATATAAACTTCCTCGGCAAGATCACCATGAAGGAAGGCATTTTTAATATCCAACTGATAAAGAGACCAAGAAAACATAGCAGCCATGGAGAGAAGCAGACGAACAGAAGCAATCTTGGCAACAGGGGAGAATGTGTCAGCATAATCAGAACCATAAATCTGAGTATAGCCTTTAGCAACTAAGCGGGCCTTAAGGTGATCAACCTGACCATCAGGACCAACCTTAATTGTATAGACCCAACGACAACCAACTGCAGATTTACCAGAGGGTAAAACAACAAGATCCCAAGTGCCATTAGAGTGTAGAGCAGCCATTTAATCCACCATTGCCTGTCGCCAGCCTGGATGGGAAAGAGCTTCATGGGTGCTCTTTGGAAGAAAAACAGAGGATATAGCAGAGACAAAAGTAGAATATGGTGAAGATAATCGATGATAACTCAAAAAATTGTAAATAGGATGAGGATTACGAGTAGAGCGATTACCTTTCCGAGTAGCAATGGGTAAGTCATCAGGAGAGGGTGAAGCCGGGGTAGGAGAAGCCGAAGGGATAGGAAGTGAGTCAGTAGGTGCCTCAGCAAACGACAGAGGGGCATCAACACGAGGGCAACGATGATAAACCTGAAGTGGTCGAGGAGGCACAACATCAGGTGAAGAGACAATGGGAATAGGTAAGACTGCAGAAACAGGAAGAGACTCAGAAGTGGTGGAAAAGAATGGTGAGTCCTCAAAGAAAGTAACATCAGCGGACATAAAGTAGCGATGAGTCTCAAGAGAATAACAACGATAACCCTTCTGAAGTCTGGAATATCTCAAGAAGAGACACCTCATGGCTTTGGCTGAAAGCTTGTCCTGTCCAGGAGTGAGAATATGAACAAAGCAAATACAACCAAAGACACGAGGAGGAAGGAAATAAAGTGGTTGGTCAGGGAAGAGAAGGGAATGAGGAATCTGATCATGTAAAACAGAGGAGGGCATACGATTAATCAAATAACAAGCGGTAAGAACAACATCCCCCCAAAAACGAAGAGGAACATTACTATGGAGTAGGATAGTACGAGCTGTCTCAACAAGATGTCGATTCTTGCGCTCAACTACCCCAGTTTGCTGAGGAGTATGAGCACAAGATGACTGATGAAGAATCCCATGATGAGACATAAATGAAGTAAAGGGGGATGAAAAATATTCCCTTGCATTGTTACTGTGTAACACACGAATAGAAATATTAAATTGGGTCTGGATTTCAGCATAAAATTTTTGAAAAAAAGAAAATAACTCTGCTCGATTTTTCATTAAAAATAACCAAGTACATCTAGAATAGTCATCAATAAAAGTGACAAAATACTGAAATCCTAAAGTAGACGCAGTCCGACAGGGACCCCAAATATCAGTGTGGACAAGCTCAAAAGGAGACTTTGCCCGATTATCCAAATGCTTTGGGAACGAGACACGAGTATGTTTCCCAAGCTGACATGACTCACACGAAAGCGACGACAAAGTGGAAAAACGAGGGACCATCTTCTAGAACTTGGAGAGATTAGGGTGGCCCAAACGACTGTGAATGAGGAGATGAGCATCAGTGGGAATGCAAACTGCAGGATATGAATCCGAGGTGTGGTGATAGAGGCCTTGAGACTCACGTCCTATGCCAATCGTATTTCCCGTACTACGGTCCTGCAAGGTCACAAATTTATCAGAATAGGTAATAGAACAATTAAGAGTACGAGTAATTTTGCTGATGGAAATAAGATTAAAAGGACATTTAGGAGTATAAAGGATAGAAGTGAGAGGTAGAGAAGGTAGAGGAATGGCCAAATCAATACCTTTAGCCACAGTTTGAGAACCATTAGCTAAGGTAACAGTAGGTAAAGCAGAGGTAGTAGAAATAGAGGAGAAATATTCCTTATTACCAGATATGTGATCAGAAGCTCCAGAATCTAGAATCCAGGGTCCAAGAGAAGATGTGTGGGTAAGCCAGGCAGAAGTATTACCAGGCTGGGCAACAAAGGCAACAAAAGCATGATATGCCTGAGATGCGGAGGAGCTCGGAAGCTGAGGCAGCTGAGAATCAGAGGACTGGACCATATGAGCAGTGCGAGGAGGCCGTCCATGTAACTGATAGCAACGATCATGAGTGTGGCCAAGTTTATTGCAATAAGTGCAATGAGGACGTTGGCCTCTACCTCGGTTACCTCTGCGGCTTCCTTGAGTGGCAGTGTGTGAAACCAACACAGAAGAATCTGAAGTGCTATCAGATGGCAAAGTCTGAGTGGACGAGATACGAAGGAAGCGAGCAAACACATCATCCAAGGACTGAACTGATGAACTGCCAAGAATCTGATCGCGGACATGCTCAAGATTCGGACGGAGGCCAATAAGAGTAAGGACTATGAAGAACTTATTAAGCTGTGTTTGTTGAGCCCCAACATCAGAAGTAAGAGGCATCACAGTCAAGAACTCTTCCTTAAGAGAAGCAATCTGGCCAATATAAGTAGATAGATCCAAGTCCTGTTGGCTGAGATGGACAATAGCAGAAGCCACCTTATAAAGACGCTAGATATCATTCGTGTATAATCCTTTAGCTCGAGTCCAAAATTTAAAACAAGTTTTGTAGGCCCGAAGATGAAGAAGAATCTTAGGATCAACTGATTGCCACAATATACTACACAGCTGGGCATCTATCTTCCTCTACTGTACGCGGTCAACCTCAGGGATATCTGTCTCCTGTGTAACCAGGTAATTCTCATATCCTTGACTAGAGGTGTCAAACGGGCCGGCCCAGCACGGCACGGTCCGTTTTTCACGTGCCCAGCCGTGCTGCCGTGCCGTGCCGGGCACGGCACGGTTTTTTAAATTCGGGCACGGCAAGGCCGTGCCGTGCCGTGCCGGCCCGCTCGGGCACGGGCGCACGGCAAGGCAGGGAAGGCGGGGCGGGGCGGGTCGGGTCTGTTTGGACCCGACCCGCGGTCTTTTTACCGGGGGCGGGGCCCGGTTGGGTCACGAGTCACGACTCAGGCACGCGGGCCGACGTGCCGGGCACGGCCCGGCATGGCCCGGCACGTGGTTTGTTCGGCCGGGCCCGGCACGGGCCCGGGCATGATTTTTTATCGTGCCGGGCCAGCCCAGGCACGGCCGAACCGTGCCGTGCCTCGTGCCGGGCCGGGCCGGCCCGGCCCGTTTGACACCTCTATCCTTGACCCATAAACCATAATTCAACATAAGCTGACTAGGAAAGATAATTGTCACTGCCAACCAATTTCTCCGAAGTAATCATAGGAGATCCAGATATAATAGAGAAAAAAATAGAAGGTTTAGCAGCCATTGTTGATAATGTTGGGAATTTGCTGCACTCAAATTTTACAAAACATCCCAATGAGGAATGTATCCTTCTTTCTGCCAGGCCTGGATGCAATCTTAGACGGTTTTCATGATTTCCAACAGGAAAACATGCTGCTAGAGTTTACTGTACGTGTGTGATATATGTTTTGGATGGCCTTGACGTGGACGTGATCACAGATGCCAAACAAGAAACACTTATACTTGAAAAACTGAGAATTGAAAGTGTAGAAGCTTGGGAAACCCTAGATCACTGAAAGGCGAGGAAGAGGATTGGAACTTGCTGGAAACTTTCAATTTCCTGTTCTAATAGAGGAAATTGAAGTGGAAATGGAAACTAAATCAGTATTGACGAGGTTCGGGCGGCGAGGAGGAGCCGGAAGATTTAGAACTCTCCGGCGATGTGTTTCCGATGCGGGATCGATGAAGCCGTTCTCAGCAACGAATCAGTATCGAAATGGAAATTGAAGCGGAAACGAAACCTAAGGCATCTGGCTCGAAAATCCGTAGGCAGAGGAGATGAATGGCTCCGATACCATGTAAACGAAGAAGGAGAGAGAGAGAGAGAGAACCTTCGTTTATTTTTCTTTCGCGTTAAGCTTCCCGCTTGTAGCCTTTTTCCTTTTATATTCCACAGTGTTAATGTTGGGCCTTTTTCTTTTATCACATGTTTTATATGTACAAAAGTTTCATTATAAGTTATTTTTTATTAGTAGCTTTACTAGGCAATAAAGTTATAATATTATATTTTTTTCTTTTGTTGCCTATATGTAAGATTAATAAATCATATGGATGACTTCCTTGGGGATCAAACAAGGTAGATTATATGTGTTTTCTCTACTCACATAAGCTCTTATCAAAGGTTTTAGAGGCATTTTCTAGGCGCGCCTTGACGCACGCTTGGGGGCGAGGCGAGGAAGAAACGCCTTGAGGTGTTCGAAAAAAAGCGAAAAATATTTCATGCATCGCATTTTTTATGTGTCCTTAAATAAAATAAACCTTAAATAGCTTACGGATCGATAATTTTGACGATGGAAATCAGTGTTTTCTTCTACAGTGACAATGACATCTCGGCTTTTGGGCTTCATCTGTAGGTATGTCGCGTGCCTTCCTCTTCTTCATCTCTTCATCTCATCTCTCTTCAAGCTCTCCCTCTCTTAATCTTTTTATCTCTCCCGAATCCCGATTTTCTCTTTAGATTTCACCTTTCTCTCGTTAAACGTGTTTAATCAAATTTTATAATGAGTTTAATTAAATTTTTTTACCAAATACCAATTAAACGAGTTTATTTTTATTCAAAGTTTAATATTTTCTATTTTACCAATTGATAATTATTTAGTTTTTCCAATTACTAATTTTCCCCTCTTCATCTCTCTTCAAGCTCGCCCTCTAAATTATTTTGATTATTTTGACCAATTAATAATATTTTTTCTTCATCAATTTTTTTTATTCAAAGTTCAAACAGTCTCTCTTATGACAAATTTTGATAAATTAAACCAATTAAATTTTTAATTTCTTTTTTAAATTCATCTTAAAAAAATATTGGCTTTTTTAAATTTAAATTTTAAATCAATAAAATTATGTATTTCATTTTTTAATTACTCTAAAAAATATTAGTCTTTTAAAATTAAAATCAATTAAATTCTGAATTTTATTTTTAAATTCTTTATAATTTTGTTTTATTAAATTATTATTTTTTAGTCAATTATATTGTTATATAGAAATGTGAATATTTTTATTGCTATTTTTTTTAAAAAAGTTCCTCCAATTCAAAAAATTCAAGAAATTTTTTTTGTGGAAATATATTATTAGAGTTTTTAGAGATCAATATTTGAGATGTAAATTTTGTAATCAAATATATGCAGGAGGTGTGAATCGACTCAAGCATCACTTAGTGAACTAATATGACTTTTTTTTTAAAATTCTAATGAAATATTTTTATGTTTTTATTTATGTTATTTTATTTTATATATTTTAAATAATAAATTAAATTATATATTGTGAGGCTCAAAAAGCATACGCCTTGTCTAACGAATACAAAAATATTTCTTCTTACGTATTCACCTTTTAAAACTTTGGCTCTTATAAATATTTGTTGACTATTGATTGAATGTTGATACATTATTGGTTGAGACATTAATTATTGAATAAGTTTAAAATTTTAGAGCCTAGTATTAAGGGAGTTATATTAATTATTTTTAGGACATGTCAATTTGTAAAACATATTATTGATTCCTATCCAGCATATCAGAAGAGCACTAAGAAAGATCTATTATATTTAATTGATATAGATGTTTGGTGATCTTGTAGGATGATTAAATATGATATTTTGAGATATTTTATTATTTTTTTTATTATTAAACTTGATGTATATGGTTGTTAGTATCTAAGAAAAAATATCTATTTTTTTTTATTTTTATGAAATTTTTAAAAAAAATAAAAATTTAGTTTATTTGTTGTATTAGAATGTTGAAAATTGACAGTGCTCTAGAATATATTTTATTTTATTTTTTTTTAGGAATACATTATTATTTATCAGATATCTCGTGTTAGCACTCATGCACAAAATGAGATGGATGAAAGTCAATTGATTTGATGTCATAAGAGTGCACCTATATTTTGTATTGATCGCTAACTTTTTAATCAATTAGATGTCTTTTTTCATATTATATTTTATATCGAGGAGAGAGATTTTCTTAATTTTTATTTAAGATTTTTTGTATACTTATTTTTTTATGATCTCCCTCCAGACAGAGAGATGATGACTAACTATGAGTGTTATCAGTGCACTATTATTGAATACTCTAGTACTTGAAAGGGATATAAGTGTTATTTATAAAAGATCAAGAGAATTTATATGAATACAGATGTGATGTTCTTCGAGGATAACTCCTTTTTTAAGAACTCGATTTAATAGAATGCATATTTAGACACCACAGTAATAGATTTATTCTTGTGTCTATTTGTTGCTTCTCACAAATGGGTAATTGCTAACCTTGCTTGTACATCTGCACTTGATACTACTAGCAAGATTGAATTTGAGGATAATAGGGAGATCTTTCTTAGAGCATTGTGCCAAGGAGATGAGCAACCTAATGTGAGTATCCCACTAGGTATGAGATATGAGGCATTCGAAGAGAAGGAGATGAAAGTTGATTGGTAGTTAAGAGATTTATATATATGATATTTATTATTAATATATAGTTTTTCTTGTAGTCAAAATAAGTAGTATTAGGTTGTTAATTTCCATTGCTGCATTAAAAAAAGTATGTCATGTATCAGCTAGATATTAGAAATATAGTTTTTAATGGTAATCTCTAAGAAAATTTGTTTGTGCAGTAACCTCAATGATTTATTGTTTGTGGGAGCTTAAGAATAGTGTGTAGCTTGTGGAAGAGGGCTTCATAACATGATATTTCACATGGAGATTTGGTGTATAGCTTGATAGAGGCATATTCAGATAATAGTTGGGCTCCAATGATCAAAAGAAGAGATTTGTGGTATACTTTTATACTTTTCTTAGAGATAATCTTATCTCATAGAAAGGAAGACAAATAATTTTTTATAGATCCAATGCACAAGTGGAGTAGAAAGATATAATGTCAGTTATTTGTGAACTTTAATAGACTGGTCAAATTTTGGAGTGGGGGTGGCAAATGGGTTAGGCAGCTTAGGGAAGATTTACTTCTGCCTCACTTAATCGATGGACTGACGATCATGTCTAACAATCAACTAGAGGGTTGCTTAGTAAATGCAACAACTCAGTCAGTTGTTGCTCATTTTAGCCCATCTAGCCAAGCTGGGTTGCTTGGTTAAATTTTTCTCTTGTTTGGTCTGGCCCAGCCTACCTTGGTATGATGGTCGAACATACTTTAAGCTAGGCTGATCAACAGGTTGTGGCTAACCCTATCCGTGTTGGGTTGGGTCCATTATTGTTTTTTGTTTTGAGCTAGCCCTGGCCTCGCCGATTGATAATTATGCATTTGACATGTTATTTAATAGGAAAAATCTGGAACACTTTCAAAATCTTTCCGAAAGGCAATCCCCTATGGTAAATTTTCACCGCCTTGCTAATTTGTTAACATGGCGCAGTTTTTTTTTTTTCATATTGGGACTGAGATTTTACTAACAACTTGAAAGGAACAGTTCATGGTGATTGCTTGTGCAGATTCTAGAGTCTGCCCCTCAAATATTCTTGGATTTGAACCTGGGGAAGCTTTTATTGTCCGAAATGTTGCCAACATGGTCCCCCCTTTCGAGGTATTTGATACCTAGTCTTCGTTTATTTACACATTTGTTTGAGTGGATAATTAGAACTCAAAAATAATCTTGTTCTAATTAGATAAGTTTAGATATCACTAATCCTACTAATATCAACAAAAGTTCAGATAACAAACATAGGATTTGGGTGATCTAGTTTATACATATTATAAAATTATATTCTTGGAGTTGATTTAGTTATGTCAAATTACTGAGAAATGATCAAATGAAAATGACATGAAAATTTCACATCGATAACTTTATATATATATATATATAATCTCATTCTATTTCCTCCCAAATCCAACTCATTTTTTGGCTCATTGTGGACCTCAAGATAATGGAGTCAGAGCAAATAATGTTTATGTTTTAATTGCATGATTGATTCAACAAACATATATAATGAAGAGCATATATGGTATTCCTAAGGATCAAACTCATGATCATGAGTAAGAGTATCTATTTTCTTTGTCAGCTGAATCTAGACTACCATATTGTTAGCACTATTATCAAAATCATATGATTCACGATTTAGGGGATAAATGATCTGAGTTTTTAAAAGAATCGAAAATATGCATGAATTGAATACTAAATTGCTGAATTACGAATCGATAAATCAAGATCCTCAAAAAGTCACAAAAATAAAAACTAAATTATTAAAAAAAATTATCAACTATAATAAATAAGAATTAATAACATGAAAAAAAATTAAAAAAAATTATTTCACTAATTAAACATTCTGATTCTCGATTCGAATCTCGATTTAACAAATATTATTGCTAGTAATATTGATAATAAATACTAAGAAAATGATAGAAGTTGAAGATACTCTATCAGAGCAAGTAATTGATTAACAAGTTCTTATTAAGAAAGAAATTGTACTGATTACACATGAAGGAAGCTGATTAATTTTATTTTTATTTACACGAGTTTTATTATTGATCAACCAATTTTCTTTTATTAGTTATAAAATCAATGATGATGATAGGGACATTATCGAGTGCACTATCAAATACAAGAGATGACAAGGAAGCTGATTTTTCAGTGTACTACCAAAAATATGAGATAATTTGATTGTCATTATTAGTAGTGGTACAACATGATTATTCTATGAGTGAATAGTTTTAGTCCTATTGTCTAAGGATATGAGGTTTTTGGTATAGTATCATTGACATCCAATATCAATGATAGTTCATAGTTAGAGAAAATTGACATGAGATGACAAGTAAGCTGATTCTTCTTGGCTTCGAGCAAAAGAACTTGAGGCTTAAATCTGATGGTTAGAATATTATTAATCTAGTAATGAATTTGATTTTTCATGCAATGACAAAAAACATTGATATTCAGTATTATTCGTAAGCAAATTGACTAGAGATAGATATGCTTATAGAAAATTAACATGATGAAGAATATCATTGATTACTTGACAAATATTGATGATATAAAGAAGTTTCAATGATTCAAAGTTGAGATTAGGATGATAAAGAAATATTCGTCAAATGGAAGAATATTAGGATCGACTCATACTTAGAAAGCTATAATTGGTATTTGGTGTCGTGACTTGGATTTTGGAGTCATGACCTAAATAGAGTCATAATCTATTTTGTGTGGTTTTGACAGGGATACTATGCTTTGGTGTCGCGACATATGTTGTAAAATCATGTTTCTTCTTACGTTGTACTATGTATTTTGGAATTATGATATAGAATAATGAAGTTGTGACTCAAATTAAGTTGTAACATATGTTTTTAAGTTGTATAATAAAATTATGGTGTCAAAGTTCAAATTAAGTTGTAACATGTGTTTTGGTATTGTGGCTTTATTCTGTGGTGTTGTGATATTATTACTGTCACAACTTATATTACTATTTAAACATTATAAATGAATATAAAAATAAAAGAGTATGAAACTAGAATCGATAAGAATGAATCTGTAGTATTTTTCTCTTATTTTCTTGTGTTTATGATTGTTTTCTCTCTCTCTCTCTCTCTCTATCATGTGGATAATATGCTTCTTTTATGAGAGTTCTTGAATTCACAGCTAATCTTGTGTTTCTTGATTTGGGATTGCATGAGAGCAATGAAAGGTCTTGAGGATCCTTGCAATTTTGGATTTCCTAACATTTGGCAGCAAATGGACGTTGGGCATTACTTCTAATATCTTGTTGTATGCCATGCTAGATCATGGAATTTGGCATACTTGCCCCTAAAGCTTGTGGTATAGTACAACCCATGAAATTTGTTTGAGTGTATTGTGGGCATTACATTTATCATTCTATTTTTTTTAATTATTATTTTTCTTGATAGTACTAGGATATACAAGTCTACTTTTGATGAATTATTAGAGGTGACAAATGAATTGAGCAGCCTTGGCATGGCTTGACAAGGTTGAATCCATGCTTGGAATCATCATGGGCATACATGGTGGCATTACTTGGGCCATGCTAGGTCATGGAGTTTTCCCCACGTTCCCTTAATGCTTGTGGTACGATACAACCCATGAATTGGCTCACACTTACTGTATTCAGTCTGGGCATAATGAAGGGCGTCTAGGTCATGGTCTGGCCCAGTTAGAAATCTTAAATCAAGTTGGAACGTGAAACCTGGTTCATTTTTTAAGGTACGTGGTTGGGTAATGTGAGTTGAGCTAGGGCTAGATGTTAGCTCGTGCTCATGCTAACCTATAGGCCCAGTATCACGCATAGGCTAGCCTAGGTTCAAGGTGTGTTGGGCCAGGCACGACCATATCATAGTGCTTGTGTTATGTTAGGCTACCTCTTTTTTTAGTGAGGAGCCAATACAACCTAGTTTCCAAACTATGACATGTCTGTTATTGATTGTAAATTGGTGTTCAGTGTTCACTATAAAGCTTTGTCAAAATGAGAATGTATATTGTATGAATGTGAGGCTTATTGCACGTAGATTTACTTAGATATGTGGATTATAGGATATTTTCTCTCTAATAGCTAAAATGATATTCGTAGGGATATTTATGTTACTAACAAGTACTCACAAGTAGATGATATACAAATTAGTCATGAAGAATATCTTTCTTCATAGTGAACTTAAACAAATATTATATATGGAGCAGTCATTTGAATTTTTATCAGTACATTCAAACTCATTTTGTCGTTTGTGAAAGACATTAAATGTCTCGCAATAATTATCATGAGCTTGGATTGTTAGATTTTTATTAGCAATTATATCTTTTGGATTGTACTTGTGTGTTATAAATTATTCATTATTTAAAAAAAAAGCTAAAATAACAAGTTGATTCGACTAATTGTGCATGTAATTGGCATCCTTATTATGAGTGGCAATGAGTTGAGGATCACTCAACTCAAGTAGTATCTTTAATCATAATTATAGACAAAATTTTGGGAGGCTCAGATACCTTAGAATGGAGGTGTCATATTCCATGATAGATGATGGTAAATAATTTTTTTTTTAATTTTTTTCACACTCCTCTCAATCCTTACTTATCAACATCATGGTAGATGCATACGACAAATTTTCATACTAGTCAATCATATTAGTAGTGATTGTGACGAAATGTATTTAACTTTGGAGTTCTTATGAGATTCAATGCATTGATGATGATTTAAACACATCTAAATAGATACTATATTGTTATAATAGAGGTATGTAGTTTATGTTTTCTTTGTGGTTTGTTTATTGGGTTATGTTTTAATGGATCCTCTTATTAAGTTTATAGGTGTCAATTGGGCTGAGCAGCCTAAGCACTGTATGAGGCATGGGTGCATGACTTATGCTAAAAATCATGTCGTGCATGCCCTGAATGGGCCTATAAATGGGCTTGTCAATCCAGCATCGATCATTTGACACCTCTAAATTTGAGTCATATATTAAATTCTTATCTAATACAATTTATTTAGTTAACTCTAGCTCTACTATATATAATAAGAGAAATACGAAAAATTAATTATCTGAACCACTAGATTAAATATAATTTATATAATTAAATTAATTAGTTATATACTAAATTATTTATGGCATGCTCATTTGATGCAATTCTTCACATTTTGAGATATGTTATGAAATTTTTGGTCCATGAGATTTTATTTAGAGATCACAATCACATATCCACCCGAAATATATTCAAGGTTATGTGCCTTTTTAATGAGATCATGTAATTTTTTATTTTTCTTATTATTTTTTATTATGACATTAAGTCAGTGATGTTTATGGCTTTCAATATGACATTTAAGAAGCAAGTAAAATACAGACATCATAATACATTTTGTGGTCACTTGTACCCTCATTCATTAATGAAGCATGCCATGTTATTTTGTGCTTTTTTGTAATTCATATTTTCTACGAAAATATTAAAATGCAGACAATTCTCATTTCAAATCAATGAATCTATGGATGCGTAGCGTAGATTCTAAATACAATCAAAAAGAGATAATAATATATTTTTTACAATGAGCACCCTACAGATCAGCACATGAAATAAATATAGTAGATATATAATGTGTGTGTGTGTGTGTTATATAAGCTCATATTTGTTTTGGATTGGGGAATTATTTCTTTAAGATTTGTGAGAGATGGTAAAACCAAAACCTATGGAGCAATGCAAATTGAACCTTAACCAAATAATCTTGCTAGCTAAAATAAGTTTATAGGCTTTTTATGTACACATATTCAAACAAGCATAGAGTCCTCCATCTGTCCCTGAATAGGTTGAATGCTGTATTATGTTATATATTTTTTTAAATGTTTCTCAAGCCCAATAATATTTGCCTTAGGTACTTATTCTTTCTTCTTGTTTTTGTTTTTATTTTAGAGTGGTCCTTCTGAGACAAATGCAGCGTTAGAATTTGCTATTAACCATCTAAAAGTAAGTTATTTGGGATTTTGTTTGAGTGTTGATTCTAATTATCTTCAAGCAAGATCATTTTTATTAATCCAAGGCATCTCTATCTTTGATGAACCATGTTCTTCAATCCTTGATATGTATTGCAGGTATCTTGGATCCTATGATACATAATAACTTACAAATGTGCAATGAAAATATTAATGTGTATCTATGTGATGTGTTTTCTTGTCTATCTATATGTGAGAATAGTTCTGTGTATGTGTATATATGTATATATATTTATATACATCTACATGTATATATTTGTGTGTGTGTGTGTGTGTGTGTGTGTATACATGCATGTAAGTATGTATCTAAAAGCAATGAGTGTGAGTATAGTTCTTCACTCCTTTCATGTATGTGCTTGAAGTGTGTGTGTGTGTGTGTACTTACACACACACACATATATATATTTTCATCTACATCTATATCTTTGATAAACCATGTTCTCTTCCCTCCTGGGTATGTATCCTAGGTACCTTATATATATATATGCATGTATGTATCTATCTAAAAGTAAGTTATTTGAAATTTTGTTTAGCCTAAGGCTTCTCTATCATTGATAAACCGTGTTCTTCGCTCCTTGATATGTATCAGAGGTATCTTAGATTCTATGATACATAATAACTAACATGTGTAATGAAAATATTAATGTGTATGTAATCTATCTTTCTGTCTATTTGTATGAGTATACATCTATGTGTGTGTGTGTGTATAAATATATATGTATGCATATATGTCTGTTTATGTGTGTGTGTGTGTGTTTATGTATGAATGCATCTAAAAGTAAGTTATTTGAAATTTTATGAGTGTTGATTCTAATTATCTTTAAACAACATTTTCATTAATCTAAGGCTTCTCTATCATTAATAAATGATGTTCTTCACTCCTTTAATATGTCTTGCATATACATATATGTGTGAGTGTGATGGTGTGTGTGTGCATGTATTCATGAATCTAAACATAAGTTAATTGAAATTTTGTTTGAGCGTTGATTCTATTTATCTTTAAGCAACATCATTTTTATGAAACTAAGGCACCTTATTGTTGATAAACCACTTTCTTCACTGCTTGATATGTCTCGAAGATACCTTAGATTATATGATACATAATAAATTACATATGTACAATGAAAATGTTAATGTATGTATGTATGTATATGTGTGTGTGTGTGTGTGTATGCATGCATATAACCACACATAACTTATATGATACGCCCCTTTGTTTTGTTAAAAATTGATATGTTGGCAGGTTGCAAATGTAATTGTTATTGGACACAGTAGATGCGGAGGCATTCGTGCCTTAATGAGCACAAATGATAGTTTGAAGACAAGGTTCAATCGAATTCGATTATGTTATTTTTCTCATAAAAAGCATCAATTTTTTTTTATTTGTTTGCGATAGTTCATGCTCGTTGTCTACTTCCTTGCATTTTAGCAGCTTCATGGAAAGTTGGATTGATAATGGGATGATGGCAAAATCAAGAACATTGGTGGAAGCTTCTCATCTCAACTTTGATCAACAATGTGGATTTTGCGAAAAGGTCACTTTTAAGAGCTAATTGTTATGATTTTTGGGTTCATCAACTGTCTCAGTGATCCATTTGTTTCATGGACCTCTTTTGCTACACAAACATAGTATATACATAATACACTTGTTTTGGTAGGAAAATATAGGCGGGTATAAATATAATGAAAAACATATAGCTACCCAAATTAGCAATAGTATGAGTATTTTAGAATATATCTTGAATAATATATCAAAAAATATAATATATTTAATTTTATATAAATTCAAATTAATATTACTTAAATGATCTTTATTTACAATTTTAAATTTGTAAAAAAAATTGTTAATTAGATTGATATATGGTATAAATATTTCATTAAAATTCATTAATTAGAATATATCTCAACTTGGGTTTTAAATTTTGAGCTAGACTATGGTGCACTGTGCACATGCTCGACCTGACTATTTTACCAGGTAAATTATTTTAAGTTTTTTTTTTCTTTCTCTAGTCTTAAAATAGTTAAATCTAAAATGTATCATATAGTCTCTGAATAAGTGTCATATTTAACAAAAATCCTAAAAAATGACAAATACTAATAAAACATATTTAAATTTAGAAAATAAAAATCTTACACAGAAGTCTGAGGCTGCTGAAACTTTGGTTTTTCCAGTCATCTCAATCCAAATTTCTAAAAAACAAAAAACTAGGTGGACTTCTCTAATTTGGACTTATTTTAATATAATAAAACAAAAAAAATGTTAGGGGTGAGAAAGAAGAAATAGCACAGTGCAAATATTGTATGAGAATTTTAACATGTAAGAGTTCATTTGGGATGGGCATCTAAAGAGGCATGCCAAATTATGCACCAAAAAATATGGTCCATTAGATCCTAAGCAAATCCAACTTGGTACTGTATTTTTTGAGACCGGCTCGCGTTTAGTCTCAAAGTTTACTCCCTTCATATATTCCATCGAGTTGGGTAGGGACTGCATGGCCAGACTTAGCACATTGATGGGTCTTCCGATCAGATTTTATGATGAATAAATGGTAGTGTGCATAATGCAGACATATTTTCAGTATGCTTATCGTAGGATTCCTAGGCTCACATCTAGGAATGACATACTATTATTGTATAAGTTAGAAAAACAAAAAATAATTAATGAATTTATGGCACAGAGTGGAGTAGTGTCCGTGACGTCTGATATCTGGATAAGTCACGATGAATCATTTTATGCATCTCTCATCAGTCACTATGTTGATTCTAACTGGACTATGAATAAAAAAAATTTAGGATTCTCTGAGATTCTTCATCCTCATGATGGCCCGCCATTTTTGAGTGTATGATGAAAATCTTTAGGGAATATAAAATTCAAAATAAAATTTTTAGTATCACATTCGATAACGCATCTAATAATGAAGTAGTGATTAACATGTTTTTTAGGAATATTAGAGACGCATGATTAGGATAGATTTTTCATGTCAAATGCATGAGTCAAGTGATTAACCTGATTGTTCAAGCGGATATGAATGTGTATTCTCCCGTATTAGATAATATACGTAATATACTAAGATATATTCGCACTCCTCGAAGACAATAAGAGTTTGATAGTCTCTGTTTGTCTGTGAATCTTAAGAAGAAGAAATTTCAATCGGATGTGAGATCGTTGAAATTACACATACCTGATGTTGGAATCATGTGTTAGATACGAACACGTAACATTCGACTACGTCAATAGTAAGATTGAAGAACTTATTATTGACGACATTGACTGAGCTTCGGGAATTTTATTTATAAAATTCCCGAAAATTTTTTATGACACGACGAACATATGTTCGTCGGTTTATATGCTCACGATTTGTATTGCACTCAGGTGTATGTGTAATATTAGTAGCATGTTTAGGAAGTATCGAGCTAACTCAACACTTAGCCATATGGTTTCAGCGATGGAAACCAAAATACTTAAAGTACTGGTCCACTGTTCTATCTCTTTATTGTCTTGCTGCATGCATGGATCCTAGGGTTAAGGTGGAATGAGTAGAAAATACCATCACTTATATTTCCTCATGTATGAACCTGGAAGAGCCACCTGAAGGGTTTATTCACGAGAAGTTGACTGACTTGATCACATATTATGATATTAGGTATGGTGGTGGTATTGATAGTAGTGAGACTGTGATTACGGACATAGATACCTTGTTCAAAAATGATAATTTTTTCATTCAACTAGCGAGAAGGAAATGTTGGGGTAAATCATCACATAGGAGCGAGTTTCACGGTACTTAGATACCAATTACTGCTCAATATAATCACATTCTGATACTAAGAATCTTGATATATTACCGTAGTGGAAATTATGAGTCCACATTTCTCGTGCTATCTAGGATGATACGGGATCTACTGACTCCTCCGGTGTCGAGCGTAGCATCGGAGTCTATTTTTTCTGTTGCAGTGAACATGATTTCAGATAGGAAATCGAGATAACGTCCAGATATTATTGAGGCATTGCTCTATTTGAAAGATTAGGATGATTCGAGATTTAGCATCCATGATCGTGTTAGAGCTTGGACTGGGACAGGGACTGCAGCCACATCCACTACGAAAGCGGATGAGTTGATTGCTGTTGATGATGATCCATATGATACTAATCTTGATGTTACGGCTGATGATGCTCATTATATGCCGATTGATGATTGATGATCCATTGCTTTTTGATTTCGATATTTTGTTTTTTATTGATTGTACGCTTTAACTTTATGTTACGTTGAAACTTTAATTTGTTTGGTTCGGACATTTGATATCTATTGGTTGATTGGTCATTTCTCAGTTGGTGTGTTTTTTTTTTTCACTTTTTAATTTTTTTTAATGAAATTTGTGCTTAATTTATTTTTTTATTTAAATTTTTCATTTAAAAATTTACAACTCTATAATTTAATTTTAATAAATTATAAACTAAATTTATTTTAAATTATAAAAAAAATTTAACTTTATAATGTATTAAATTTTTATCAATTTTCATTTTATAACTTTAATATATTATACATTATCTATAATTTTATATATAATTTAATATTTTTTTAATTAAACTAAAATATAAAACTCTAAAAATTTAAAAAAAAATTTAATCTGGCCCGTACGGCCAGGTTAGGACCTAATATCCTAACCTGGTCCGACCCAGCACCCACTATGCCAGCCTAGCTTTTATAAATCGTACCGTGCCTGGCCCAGCATTAAAGCACGGTCGTGCTCTAAAAAAACAAATCGTGCCGGCCCGGCCCGTTTGACACACACACACACATATATATATATTCTTATGTATACTTGTAAAAATAATTAATAATTAATGAATTTAAAAATTATAATGAAATGATATTCGTGATGTTCGATATCTGAACTAGCTATGACGATGTATCATTCGCATGTTTCATTGTTTATTATTTAAATTCAAAATAAAAATTTAATAAAAAAATTTTGAATTTTGAGTTTTTTATTTTCATGATGGTACTATCATATATGAGGGTATAACATGGATTTTTAGATAATATGATATTTAGAATAATATATTCACTATAATTTTTGATAATATATCTAATAATGATGAATCGAGCCGCATAAAAATGAGTCATGCCGCTACGATTGAAGCTTGCAACATCTATGGAAAGAAGGCTAAAATACTTCTATTAAGATACAGTTTGAGTAGATCCAATAGTCTATTTCAATCTTTGAACCACATTACTTTCTCCGTTAGTCAAGATGTAGCATTCAATACTTTTGTTGAATATGCCTCAACCATGTACAAAAAGAACAAGTCATAATTAGCATCCTTTTTAAGTAATTTTATTGACTACCACATGTTCACTATTAGGAGAAACCATTGTATTAATAGTCTTATTGATCATTTGTCAACATAGTGATTAATCCTCTCACATAATATTGTTTGAATCATATGGGTTGTCTCATCCTAATTATGTAGCCTATATGTTAATTAATTAAGTAATATTTTTTTAAAAAAAAATTACACACTTCCCTCAATTCTATATTATTAATCTCAAAATAGATGTATATGATAAACTTTCATACTAGACAATCATCTTAATAGTGATCACAACCAATTACATTTAATTTTAGAGTTATGAAATCAAATACATTAGTGATGATTTAGATACATCTAAATAATTGAATAATATTATTATATATGATTTTGTAAATGTCTATCCATCACCTATTACTTATTTGATCTAATATAATTAGTATCATCCAACAAATACGATTTGAACATAAGATTACAACGAATATATATTTGTCTTTTATTTTTATCGTGTTATTTCTAGTGATTCCACTATAGTTATGATCGCCTCTATAATATGACACTAAAACCAATGCAAAGAACTACAATTTTTATCTCAGTATATTATTATTGATAAATATGAATATAAAAATAAATGATATCAATTTATTATTATCATGCTTACTTAAAACATGACTACTATAATCTCTCTCTCTCTCTCTCTCTGTATATATATATATAATACATTTTTGGACCCCTAAGTCCAATCTGTCTGTAAGCAAAGGTAACCATGAGAAAAACACAAATCAAAATTATGTTTCTCATGCCACCAATTCAACTATCATATTATTGATTAAATATTGGTGTAAATATGTGTGTAGCAAACACATTGATGATTACTAATGATAGATAAGTCTTGTTGCTTAATTTGATAAAATATCTTGTACAACCTTATCTGATATTCAGGGGGTAAATATATCAAGATATGGCAATTAGTTTTTTTAGAGTTGCAAATGTTCAGCTAGTGATAAATTGTGATTCACTGTAGCAGGAATCCATTAACAATTCATTGCGAAATCTGGTGAGCTACCCTTGGATAGAAGCCAAGGTGAGGAGCGCAGAGATTTCAATTCATGGTGGCTACTACGATATGGTTGCCTGCTCCTTCCAGAAATGGAATCTGCATTGTTCTTTCAAAAATGGGGCTCCTGAAACATTCAAAAACACAACCTTCTGGTCATAAAGCAAATGTTTAACAGATTAAAAGCTTCAGTTGCTCAAAATTTTAGATTTCTAAATTTCAACTTTTCGTTCCTCTTTATTTTGTGGTTCATATGATTTGATGCTGGTGATTAAAGTTTTGCAGATGCAGGATCATGCAAGCAGACCCTGTGAGGAAGCTTCAAGTCCTCCCATTCTCCGGCTCCATCATCTTCCACCTTTGAGAAATAATGTTCCACCATCGCATCATCAACCAGTTGCAATTTTGAAGGCTTCCACTGCATTAATTATTAAAAAAAAACAAACAATTAGGGTTTGTAAGTTGGTAGTGGAAAGAACACAGATGTAGGAGGGTTCAGTAACGTCAATGCCTTTGGATTTCTATCTTTATCAATCAGTATAGCTCTGCAACCCTGTGAAGGGAAACAAAAAAAAAAAGTGTTTTTCAATGTGATGTATGAAAGTGAATAGCAAATTTTTGTGGTAAAGTGATACCTCGAAGAAGTCTCTGCTGAATTTTGCCAGCACAGAAGCACACCCCATTCTGTACTCTCGAACAAGGCATTGGTCAACCCCTTGGAGCCTTCCCATTCTAATCTGATTGAGACATAACTTGTAGTTCTATGTGTGTTGCAAGATTTAGGACTCATACATACATACACATATAAACAGATAGATATATACAATATATACAAACACATACATAAATATACATATACATACATAAATGTGTGTGTGTGTTTGAGGGTATATGTTTGTACATGCTTGTGATCCAAAAAGTTGAAACAGTACCGACTTCAGAGAAATTTTAAGACTTATTGGAGAAGCTTTCTTCATTGATTGGATGGCAGTAGTGAGCCAGACATCTCCCCCGCTGGCAGCCTCCGTTTCCTGATCATCAGAAGCAACAAGGCTTTCTAATAAGCTTCGATCACTACAGCATCATTTTCATTCATCCAAACATGACAAAAAAATTGGACTTAAAACAGAACACGTTTACCAAAGACATAAAGGGCACTGCATCAGCAACATACCAAGGCTACTAAAATTTCCTCAACCGTGTTTAGGCAGAAGCTTCTGTCGATAACATCTAACCTGAAGCAAATCCAATGGCTAGCATGATCACGAAGGCCTCATTCTTTGAAAATTAGAAATTCGAAGAACGCAAACAAAAAAGGCTAGCTGCCCGGCACTGAGCACACAAGTTGACCCACATGAGGCAAGGGTATATTTGTCAATTGTTCTATTCATATTGTTTGAATCAGGGTCTTACCTGCTTCAACCACAAGGCCCCAAGGCACACATATGAGCCGAGAGAAAGTATAGGTTGGGTTTGGGAGAGAGAGAGAGAGAGAGAGAGAGAGAGAGCATTAGGGATATCTCAACAATCTTACTTAATGAATTTTAGTCTTAATTGTAGTCCATGAGGCCCCAAGGCACACATATGAGCCGAGAGAAAGAATAGGTTGAGTTTGGAAGGAGATAGATAGAGAGAGAGAGAGAGAGAGAGAGAGAGAGCATTAGGGATATCTCAACAATCTTAATGAATTTTAGTCTTAATTGTAGTCCACAAGACTCGCACTTAGCACAATATCTAGGAGAAATTAATATCTCGACAGTTTTAAACTTAATATTTATCATTTATATCATATTGTCACATAATGAATCAAATTGAAATCAATTAATTCTTATCTTAAATAATTAAAATTAGCTAAATAAAAAAATTTATAATAACCATATTGAACAATAAAAATCATATCCAGTACACAAAATTATCTGTATATCACAATTAATATATAGAAAACCTTATCTCTTGAATTCTGAAAGTCAAGACTTGTAATATATGCATGCAACACAAGAACTTATGTGACTCGTATCAGTACTATTTTTGTTTTGCCTAAGCTCAATGGAATTATAAATAAATTATAAAAAATGTACAATTTTAATATGGACGCATATATAGCTAAACTAAAGTAAACTCAAATAAATTAAATAAAAAAACATAATAATAATAATAATAATAATGTGCAACATACCTGTGATAAGCACTTTGCTCTTTTAAAGTTGAATTTTCAGTGTAGTCATCAATAATTGATGAAATGACCGTCGCATCATTTGTATCTATCTTGTGCAATGCTTCCTCCAGAGAGGGAAGTCTCTGTCAATGCAAAACTATAATTATAAGAAAAGAAAATTCATTAAACACTACTCTCAAATCATGAGGATTTCTCATATGATCAATCATCCTATTATTATTCTAATCCAAAATTTTTTATTTAATTTTATAATTAAAGGTGATTTCCATAAATATATAAATAATTGAAATATATCATTAATATTTTAAAAAAAAAAATTCACCCTCCCCCAATCCCCTATTACCAATCCCAGGATAGATACAAGCGACAAATTTTTATACTAGTCGATCATCTCAGTAGTGATAGCAACAAAGCACATTTAACTTTACAATTCTTATGAAATTCAATACATTAGTGATGGTTAAAATACATATATATACTAGAAGCTAGAATCCATGGCATATGAAATACATCGCATATATGAGAATGTAAAGAATCATATTTATTTTAAATTATCTTACATTTCTTTGAGCCAACAATAATGCATGTGTTTGCAAAGAAGTCAAGAGTATGATCAAGAATATAATCAATTGGATTATAACATATCTTATCAACCTTTAAAAAGAACATTTGTTATATAGTTTTTTTGAGAAAATACCAAAATATCATTAAAAAATATGATAAATTTAGTGCCATAATCATCTAGCATATATATATTTATATATGTATGTATGTATTTAAATTAGCTCACATATCAAGTGATCTCGAATAATAAAAAAATAATATGAAATATATTTAAATATCAAAATAAGTATTAACAAAAATAATATCATATGTGCATACTAAGAATAAATATAATAGCATATACAGATATACATAGTAAAACATGTGTATTACAATAATATTAATTAAAATAGTAATATATATACATCCACGTGAAATACTAAATCATAAACATCTTCTCAGTAAGATCAAGGTAAACAAAAAAAAAAAGCCTACGTTTAAGAGCAACCAAAATCATTTGTGAAAAATGAAAAAATTATATGACAAATTATTTTATTTACTTAAAAAAATATATACAATAATTAACCCACACAAAAAATTGCCCATCAGATACTTTTTTTTTCAGCACAAAGAGCCCAACCTATTGAATGTGATAAAGTTAAATATGCTTGGTAAGTATTGAAAACTCTTGCCTAGAACAGGCATTAGCCATGTGGGCCTAGAGGGTCAAACCATAATTTTAGAAGGCGCAAGGCACATCAAGGTGTGGGCTTTTATAAAGTGAAATGTGACTTTGAATGCACATAAATTTTTATTAAATATAATTCTTTTGATAAAAAAATATATATTACTAATATTAAAATAATTTTTGATGAAACAAATAAATAAAATTATATAAATTTCAATATATAATTATAAATTTTAAGAATAAATATATTTTAAAAAAATTATAGTATATAAGGCACATCTCTCGGTAAGACGCGTGCCTAAGAAGGCGAGATGCTATAGCTAGGGAGTGGTTGTGCCTTAAGCCTGAACATGCCTTTAACAACTATAGGTCAAACCGGGTGCTGCAACAACATGCAGCATGGCAAGACCCAAGTCATCGGCCCACACAAACCAAATCGGCATAGAAGACAAAATGAACTCAGGTCGTGCCTATGGGTTGGGCAACAACAAATTGCCATTGTGACGTGACAAATCACAACAAGTAATTTATTCTAGTTGCTGTCATTGTGACGTGACATGTCACTATTAAAAAAAATCATTTTACATTGTTGTAATTTTCATTTTATTATTTTTTTTATTTTTGTATTTTGATGTCAGAACCTGCCATATTAGCTGCCATAATCATTTTTGCTATTATATAATAGTATTTGATAAATAAATTTTAAATTGCGTACTTTTTATTTATTTTTTAAATATTTTTATTGTAACATAATATTAGAGTAAGATTAAGACAACAAATAAATTCACAAAAATTAATTACGGTGGAAGCACAAAAAATGATGTCAAATGCACAGGTGGTGGTGAGCGTAGCAGCCCAAGACAATAGCAACATAAGTGCTCCTGTTAATGATTATTTGAAATATATATATATATATATATATAGGTATATCTAAAGGTATCAAACAGCCAGGGAAGCCGAGGCCTGGCCCAAGGCACGGCCCGGCACAGCCGTGCCTGGCCCAGCACAACACTGTCCAGACCCATGAGCATGCCCATGCTAGGCATGCTCACGGCATGGCTCGGGCCGTGCTGTGCCTAGGTATACCGGGCCTCGTGCCAGGTCAAGCACAACTAGATACCCTAGCCAAAGGGCATGGGAATCCAACATGACCCGAACTATGACACCCCACCAACCCAAATGGCCGAGGCCCCACTTTTTGTTGGTCCCAAACCCAGCCAGACCCGACCCATCAGTTCTGTTTCCCCAGCGCCAGCCCAAGGTCTCTAGAAGCCAAAGTTTCTAGAACCTATGACCATTTGGGTCGGTTGGATAGTCAAACCGATCCAAAAGATCAAAAAAAATTAAATTTTGACCGTTAGATATCACCCTCAACGGCTAGTCGGCAAAATCTAACGGTCACAAGTAATATTTCAATATATACACACACACACACAGATAAATAGATATATACATATTATGGCTATATATCATTGTGATTGTGTGGAAAAAAAAAGTTCTACTTTGCATTTAATTGTATTTGTTAAACTCATGAAGTGACACCCTAAAACCGGAATTATTTGTTTCTTCTCGTTGTTATTCATCATCTCATTTCTCTAAATACTATACCTCTCGATCCAAATAGATTGGGACAAAAAGCATACCTCTGATGGAACGTAATGAGTTGCAAGGCCACATGCAATCATTTCTGCCCCATCGATTCTGGCACCTGTAAGGCCAATATATTCTCCTGCAAGCAAAAATCAAAGAGAAAACATTGTAATGGACACAATATCATGCAGTTGATTCTTGTCTCAGTTGTTCTTAGAAGCAACAATTGGCACATTTCGGCATCAGCAAGAAATTGCAGCTACTGTTTAACAACAACGCTGACCATCTCAACCAAAAAACATGCAAAATTAAAAATTTGCGTTGCTGCCACAACCAGAAGAAAGTTATTATGCAAGTTACATCTTTTTGAAATGAGGCTTTTGCAAAAATTCAAGCTATTATGCAGCATGTCAGGAACACAGCACACAAACGCAGGAACAGATGCAGAGACAACAAAGAACATAAATGAATACCAAAGAATCCAGGAAGCCTTGACAAGAAGTAAGAGGCACCCACATCAGGGAAGAGCCCCAGCCCTGTCTCCGGCATTGCAAATACCTGAAAAATTGAAAGCGGAGCCAAGGGAGTTTGGCTTAACTCATAAGAGTAGAATACAAGATTTGACCTAAAAAGATTTCCATATATTTTTAATTAAGTGGAGGTCATACTCAGTGCACAATAATCTCAGTTATGATGAGGTATGAGAGAGGCTAATATCTCAACAACCTTACTTCCAAAAATCAAGCCCAAGAACTACAGTCCTCGACCAAAGCCACTTATCATCGCACCAAGACATGACATTAAATATATGCATGCAAAATAAGATTTCTCAGGTAGAGATTGCAAGTGAGCCGGGCAGCCCCGGCACAGCATGGGGCACGTCCCCACTAAGCCATGCCTAGACCCAGGTCATGCCAGCCCATTGGCACGGACAACCAAAAAAGTTACGGTGACTGGAATCACGGACCGAGAAGTGGGCACAATTCATTTTGGACCAAGCTCACCCTGCCTATTACACGCGGTGGGATTTTTTAATAAGTCTGCCACATGGTTTGCTGTGTGCATAAGAATGGCACAATCCAGACACACTGGGACTAAATTGTGACGGTCTAGGAGGAGTTATTTTTATTATTTTTTTAGTGAAATTATCAAGTTATATGCATTAGAATTCAAAACATTACTACAAATTTAAAACTAATTTTTATAACCAAAAATAAAAATTAAAAAACATTCCAAGAACGACTTTTCAGTCAAGAAAGTTCTTTTTCTAACATAAAATGTAAAATGCACAAAAAAAGAAGAATTAATTACTGAATTCTCTGTTGCGATACGAATTCTCCCATGTATCGAAGCACCAGCCCCACCACCCATAATAATTCCATTAAGAATTGAAACCTCAAAAAATAAAAAGAAAAATAAAAAGAAATTAGAGAAGAAATTTGGGCCAACACATCTATACGGCATTTCAGAAGATTGTTTACTTGGACTTTACTGTAAGTGGCCAACACATAATTTAAAGTATATTCCTTCCAAAAGAACCTTGCACCAACTTTCCAATTACCTAAACCACAAACACGGCCAAAGGAGAAAAAAAAATAAAAAAAAAACTCTGAAAAAATATGGACAATGAAAAGAATATGTTCTCTCACTAATAATTTTTGAGTAATTATTCAAAACAAGATGATTTTACATTTTTATAGAGTATACTTGAAATGCAAGTCAATAATAAGAACCAAGTCATACCCACTAGAATATCGCGGACCATGGCAGCAACATCACCCCCAGCACAAAAAGCTCTTCCATTTCCCTAAAACCAAAGTTCTGAATAAGAAATACATTTCATTTTTGAATAAAATTGATCTTCTAGATGTATGTGGAAATGCAAACATTCATTAGGCAGGATATATTTTATTTTCACCAATTATTGCATACAATAATTAATAAACATTTTTTAAAAAATAAAAATTCATGATTCTCAACTTGTTTTTATGACCATTATCTTTTTTGATGAAATGTATTGCTTTGTAATATTTTGGATGAAATGCATTACTTAACCTTCATTTTATCATGGATTTATAAATGAATAAAATTTCAAGTTTACTAAGGGATGTGGTACACACTACACAAAGCTCTCACTCAGCATGAAATATAAGAGAAATTAACATATCAACAATCTTATCTCTTAAAATCAACGATATTGAGTGTGATGAATCTCAACCATGACTAACCACACCTGAATAGAGGTGTCAAGTGGATCTGGAAATCATGGCAATAAACAAGGCACGGCCCAACTGAGTCGTGTCTGGCATGGGACGGAACGATCTTGAACAGTGACTAGACCTGGGTCATGCTGACGAGAGACATGGCTAGTGCCATGTTGAGTCAAAGGCTTCATGCCTTGTGCCTGGGCAAGCACAACCCTCATGCTTGACATGTAAGCACAATCCATCAACACAAAGACCATGACTTGGGAGCAAGTCCCGAGAACAGGTCATTGTGACCGTGGACCTCATCCAAAGTTATTTAAAACCGCCATGTGGAGGATTTTTTAAAATTGTATTAAAACCCAATTCAGCACGGCCCAAGAATACCCGACATAGTCGACACTAATCTTCCAAAATCATGCAGTTAATGAAGGGCAGAGCAAACTAGCAGTCGTGCAGTTCAAAGCACGACAATCTCTCATGTCGAGTCCAGGATGGCGGACCAACTAGGCCACCCAAAAATAAGTCATGCAGGCACGACACTTCATGTTTGACACTTCTAGCCTATAGTTTTAAAAGTGCAAGATGTACCAAAGCACACCAAGGCGCACCAAGGTACAAAGATCTCTTGGAGCCTTGAGGCACAATGCACACATAAGGCATGAACTTTTGTAAAGAGAAATGTAACTTTGGTGCACATAAATTTTTATTAAATAATTTTTTATTAATAAAAAAATTAATATTCCTAATATTTAAATAAATTTTGATGAAAAAAATAAATGAAATTATATAAATTTCAGTATATAATTACAATTTTTGAAATATATATATTTAAAAAAAATTATAGTATATAAAGTACGTCTCTTCGGTAAGGCACGTACCTTGGAAGACAAGGCGCTATAGCTAAGGAGTGGTTGTGCCTTGAGCTTAGGTGCACCTTAAGCACATCTTTCACAACTATGTTATAACCTTGGACGAAGATATTTGACATCACATTTAATTAATATCTCCAATATATGCATACAATATAAAAACTTCTATGATGATTAACTAGCCAATCATCCAAATATTATTCTCGATCAAATACTTTTAATTTTAAAATTATAATTAAATCTAATTTATTTGAATTTATGTAATCATACATAATTTCATATTTTGATATTATAGATAAATACACACACACACACATATATACATATATATATATTTTTTATTTATTTATATTAACATAACATCAACAAAAAATTTGGAACCTCACGTCCAATGCACACTCCATTGGTGTAACCAGCATAACCAAGTAGGCCACCACAAAAAAATCCAAATATGTATTCATATATCTATTATGCATTACGAATCAACTTAGCATGCAGCCTGGTCAGGGAAAACTGCAAGCATGGTGGACCATCCCCACAAGCACAACATGCATGATCAAAATTTCAACAACATTAATTTATTCCAACAAAAAATCAATGATAAGGTAATAAAATTCTATAATTTTGACTACTTTTTTAGGTAGCTGACTTTTGGCTCTAAACATCATGTGTTAGTATCGGCCAATATCAGAATCTATTAAAACACAACTCTCAACTTCCACAAACATAAAACAACATATAGATAAACAAATGAGAAAGCTTATAAAAAAAAATTAATAAAACTCACATTCTTTTTTATAATATTCAACAACATTTAGTGTTGGAAGAAGCTCTCACACTCTAAGAAGCACGGACACGGACACGAGAATACAATACGGCAGGATACGAGGACACGACAAATTCTAAAAAACTAGGATACAAATACGGTTAAGATACGGCATAATAAAAAAATAAAAATAAAATAAAAATTATTAATTATAAATATTATGTATTTTATAATATTTATTAAATTAAATTAAATTAAAATCTTTTATTATATATAATAAAAATATATTATTTATTTTATTTTATTTTATAAAATAATATTTTATAATTATATTATATAAAAATATATTTTTTTTATTTTATTTTATAAAAATATTTTATTTTATGCCACTGCCTCTCCCCTCAAGCACGCCTGCCCGCCCCTGCCTCTCCTCTTAATCACGCCCGCCCGCCCCTGCCTCTCCCCTCAATCATGCCCACCCGCCCGCCCCTGCATCCCCCCTCAAACACGCCCGCCCCTGCCTCTCCCCTCAAATCGCGCCGCCCCTTCCTCTCCACTCAAATCGCGCCCGCCCCCTGCCAGTGGCCAATGTTGACCACCGACATCGTCGAACGTCGGGCACTATAGACATGGATACAGCTGCTGAAGCAACCATCCGATACGCCACGTGGCATATCGGATACGGATTGTACAATGATACGCCACGTGGCGTATCGGACACGTATACGTGTCGTGTCCACGTGTAAGACACGTATCCGTGTCGGACACGTGGACACGACTGCAGGGAGCCATGTCCGTGCTACCTTGCCCACACTTATATTTTATTATCTTACCATCAAAATAAAGAATAATATGAAGAATAAATAGATAATTTCATAAAGAATATAACATGATCAAAAGTATTAAATAAATAAAATTCATCATTATCCTAACCTTTTCTTCTATATTTGATCTCACAATATTAATACATCTCTTACTTTTTATATATATAATATTATCAAAAAAAATTAGAACATTATAGTATACCATCTATCTAAACAAGCTTGTATCCAACTTACATTTGAAAACCCAATTAGTTTAAAATGCTTATGATCACTAAAAAAATATAGTAAACCATAAATTCTTTCATATACCACAATATATAAAAAGTAAACTTATAATACAAAATCTTAAGAAAAAAAACTAACTACAATAACGACATAAATTATATTTAATTTTATAATAATCAAATAATTAATTTTTTTTATAATTCACTTTCATGTTACAAAATCAACTAAAAAAATCACTAAGGACAAAAAATCCATAGCTATTGCTCAATATGAGTATCTATTAAAACACAACTCAAAATACAACTTCTAAGAGATCATCAACCATCTATCCCATTTATGATTAGAAAATATATCTCCTACGTCATGTCAGTTATATCTCACAAATTTATTTGAGCACCTCAATATTATTCATCTAAAAGTAAGACTATATGTATTCTTTATTTTGTATAGTTCTAAAGATATTTATTTTATAATAAAATAATGATCAACATGTCGTCTAAACTCCTCCAAAAAAAAATAAGAGAATTTTGCAACTTGTGAAATTCAAAAGAGATGAATATCACTAAATATCTCATAAATCGCACCCTTTATGATTTATTTAGGCAATAAAAGAAATTTCATTATCTATAAACTAAGTTTGACTTTATTGCTCAAAATCCAAGTGGCTACGCAAAATCATTGTGAAAAAAAAAACATTCATCTAACATACATATTATCTATCTATAAATAGTTAATAATATAAGATGTCATACCATAATCATTTTAGTCATTATGAAAAAAATTAATATAATAATTCACATCAAACAACTAAGTGATCTCTCTAACAACAAGTTTTATCTTAAAATAATTTACTTAATCATATAAACTACTCTATGCAATAATACAACAAAATAAGACTTAGGTATCATGTCATGAAAAAAAATAAAAAAATAATAACAAATAATACATAAGTACGATACTACCTATGAAATAATATTCTTAGTACAACTCATCTATCTACTCATAAAAACAATTAAAATATATAGATCACAATAGTCCAAAGTAAAAGTATCAGTTGCAATATTATCTAGCATCTTAAAACTCTTATTCACTATAAAAAAGTTGTATATGCTATGATATATTAGTATGTACTCTAGGTTATGGATGGTAAAGTTTCCTCGTTCTATGTTGATTCTTAGCAAGGATTTTAGTAAACTCAAGAGCTATCAAATCATCTAGACTCAAATGAGATTTTCTTTCTCATAACCTCACTCTCTCCAAGTTTAATTTATTTTGTACTTATTTGTACATATGATGACACTAGAGAAATATCATAATAAAGTAAGTAAAAAATTCAAATATAACTAGAGGTATCAAATGGACCAGAATACTCATGCCCAACCTAGAGCCCAGCCCAGTTCAATTGAGTCGGTCAACTCTATGCATGATTCATACCAGGCCAGGCACGGCCTATGTGACTTGCCCGACGACAAGATAAATTGGCCCAAAGACCCAGCTGATTTATTTTTAAATTTAGCTGAAAAAACTATGGTACAACCCAGCCCTGCCATGCAAGTTCAAGTACAACCCGACACAAATCAGGTATGAGCCAAACCAAAAAAGAATAAAAAATATAATTGATAAAAAAGTTTGCAATTAAAAACTCTTTAATGATATCTATAAAATTACCTAAAAAAATATATATATAAATTATTTTAGTCAACAAATATAGAAATACGCAAAAAATCTAGTGATTAGAATATGATCTCATGATCAACATAGTGAATGTTAAAGTTATCAAATATATAATATTATTATTTTTTATAATTTTTATATTTTTATTAAATTGATTTTATATTTTTTATTTGATAATCAAAAAAAATAAAAAATATTATTTAAATAAAAAATTAACTAAATAAAATGAGTACTAATTAAATAATGTGATCATATATCTTAAATTCATATAGAATGCCATCACTACAAAGTCTACATATATTTAACTATATCAGATCGAATAAATTATTATTCACGAGTCTAATACACAAGAAAAAAAATTTTAATATATTTTTATGATATATCTCACAATCTAGTAAAGTGATATCTCAAAGATTATCATCTAGTATTCACTATGAGGTGGCTAGTATAGGGGTCAACCGGGCACGCCCGGCCCACCCCGGCACGTTAAAAAACCGTGCCGGGCCCGTGCCGGGTCTAACCCGGCACTGTTAGGCCCGTGGCACGGCACACAGACATGGGTTCGTCCCGTGCCGGTTTCACTCGAGCGATCAAACTTAATGCCTACATGACACAGGCTGCCCCGCCAAAGACCCACGCCCGGCCCCTCCCCCAAAAAAGACCACGGGTCGGGTCTGATCGGACCCGACCCTCGGTACCACTTCCACGAGGCCCTTTGCCCCGAACCGACCCATAATAGATACCCTATGCTATTCAACCAAGTCCCCAACAGTAAAAAAATAAAAAATACTAAAAATATATATTTTCAATCGTTGGATTCGCCTCCAACGACTAGGGGGCAGAATCCAACGGTCCTCATGATTCTGGCCACTAAATAATTAATAAATATTCAAAAAAATAAAAAAAAATCTTTTTTTATAAAAAATTAATATCTTTAATCTATAAATTTTACCCCCCCTCCCTTTAACATTAATGTTTTTCAAAAAGATAAATTCTCTCAAATCTCGCTCTCTCTCAAAAACCTTGTTTCTCTCTCTCGGGCCTCAGGATTTTGGCATTCGCTTGGATTTTCGTGAAACTCGACTTGAGTTTTGAACATTATAGCTTGACTGCGGTGCTCCGTCCATGTGACCGACCTCGCTACTTTTACCAGGTAATTTATTTTATGGTTTTTTTATTCTCTCTCTATAGTTTCTCTCTCTAGACCAAAATTAAGAAAAATAAAAATCATAAAAAATGACAAATACAACTGACACATATTTAAATTTTAAAAATGAAAATATTACAAAGAGGTCTGAGGCTGCTGAAACTTTGATTTCTCCAGTCATCTCAACCCAAACTTCTAAAAAATAAAAAACTAGGATTTCTATAGTTTGGACTCATTTTAAAATAATAACACAAAAAAATATTAAGGATGAGAAACAAGAAATGATACAGTACAAATATTGTATGAGCCTTTTAACATGTAAGAGTTCATTTGGGACTGGGCACCTAAAAAGACATGCCGAATTATGCACCAAAAAACATGGATCTTTAGATCATATGCAAACCCAACTTGGCACTGCATTTTTTGAGATTGGATCGCGTTCAGTCTCAAAGTTTACTCCTTTCATATACTTCAGCGAGTTAGGTAGGGATGGCATGGCCAGGCTCATCACATTGATGGGTCTTCCGATCAGATTTTCGGAAGATCCAAGGATAATGTGCATCATGCAGACATATTTTCAGCCTGCCTATCGTAGGATTCCTAGGTCCACATCTAGGAATAACATACTAAAGATATATAAGTTAGAAAAATAAAAAAATAATTAAAGAATTTATGGCATATAGTGGAGTGGTGTCCATGACGTCCGATATATGAACAAATCACGATGAATTTTCTTATGCATGTCTCACGAGCCACTATGTAGATTCTAACTGGACAAACAATAAAAAAAATTTAAAATTCTCTGAGATTCTTCATCCTCATGATGGCCCAACCATTTTTGAGTGTATGATGAAAATCTTTAGGAAATATAAAATTTAAAATAAAATTTTGTGTCACATTCAATAACACATCTAATAATGGAGTAGCGATCAATATGCTTGTTAGAAATATTAGAGACGCACCATTAGAAAAGATTTTTCATGTCAGATGCATGTGTCACGTGATTAACCTGATTGTTCAAGCTGGTATAAAGTTATGTTCCCCGGCATTGGATAATATACATAATGCACTAAAATATATTCGTACTCCTCGCAAACAACAAGAATTTTGTAGTCTCTATTTGTCTGCGAATCTTAAGAAGAAAAAATTCCAATCGGATGTGAAATATTATTTAAATTACACGTAGCTGATGTTAGAATCATGTGTTGGATACGAACACGTGATATCTGATTACGTCAAAAGTAAGTGACGAACTTATTATTGACGACACTGATTGGGCTTTATGAATTTCATAAATGAAATTCCAAATATATATTTTATGACATGGCGAACATGTGTTCGTTGGTTTATAAGCCCACCACTTGCATTGCACTCCGTTACATATGCAACATTAATAACATATTTAGGAAGTATCGAGCTGACCGAACGCTTAACCATGTGGTTGCAGAGATGAAAACCAAGTACTTGAAGTACTAATCCACCATTCAATCTCTTTATTGCCTCACTGCATGCATGGACCCTAGGGTTAAGGTGGAAGGGATAGAAAATACCCTGACTTATATTTCCTCGTGCATGAACCTGGAAGACTTACCTGAAGAGTTCATTCACGATAAATTGACTGACCTGTTAACATACTACGATACTAGATATGATGGTGATGGTGGTGAGACTGTGATTACGGATATTGACCTTATTCGGAGATAACGATTTTTCCATTAAGCTAGCGGGGAAGAAACGTAGGGGTGTACCATCACATAGGAGCGAGCTGTCTCGGTACTTAGATACCGATTACTGCTCAATCCTATCACATTCTGATACTAAGAATCTTGATTTATTACAGTAATGGAAATCATATGAGTCCACCTTTCCCGTGCTATCTAGGATGGCACGGGATCTACTGACTCATCCGGTATTAAGCGTAGCATCAGAATCTACTTTTTCTATTGCAGAGAACTTGATTTCGGATAGGAGATCGAGATTATGTTCAGATATAATTGAGGCTTTGGCTTGTTTGAAGGATTGCGAGGATTCGAGGTTTAGCATCCATGATCGTGCTGGAGCTGGGACTGGGACAGGCACTACAGTTGCATCTACATCCACTACGATAGCGGAGGAGTTGATTGCCAATGATGATGAACCATATGATACTGATCTTGATGTTGCGACTGATAATTCTCATGATATACCAATTGATGATTGATAATGATCAACTGTTTTTTGTTTTTGATGTTTTTTTATTGATTATACGCTTTGTTTGTATGTTGTGTTGAAACTGTAATTTGTTTTGTTCAGACCTTCGATTTCAAATGGATGATTGATAATTTTTCATTTGTGTTGTTTATGTTTTTTTTAATTTTTATTTTTACTAACATAATGTATTTATTAATTTTTTTTTTGTTTTAATTTTTCTTTTAAAAATTAATAACTTTATTATATAATTATTAATTATAATAAAATTTAAACTAATTTGATATTACAAAAAAAAATTAACTTTGTTTTTTTAATTAATTTTCAATTTTAACATTTTTAAAATTATAAATATATAATACTATACAATATCTAAAATTTTAAATATATTTTAAAATAAAAAAAAAATTCTGCCCCGAGCAGGCCCTGCACGGCCTACCGTGCCTTCGGACCATCCCGGGCTCAACTTTTTTAAATCGGCCCAGCCAGGTCCAGAAGCACGATCGTGCTCTAAAAAAGGGGCGGGCCGGACCGGGTCGGCCCGTTTGACACCTCTAGTGGCCAGTAATAGATGATTATATTGATAATGAATAAGAAAAAAAATTAATAATACTAAAATATCTAAAAAAACATTCTACTATATACATAAAAATATAAAACTCACAATAATAAATCCCAACATAAATCTTCTTAAAGTTTTCATAGACTACAAAGCATCAAAAAAAATAAATGCATTTACTAATCATAAAATATACCTCACAGAAAACAAATGAATAAAAAAATAAAAAATAAAATAAACATGAAGGAAACAATGTATCATAATAAATATTATTATAAATAAATATTTTTAATAATTTATCATTAAATATAATAACATTCAAAGAACAATAATAAAAAATAATAATGAACAGAGAAATATTACTTAAAATGTAACTATTGATTCCATGGTGAAAATCTAGAAACATAAAATATGAAGACAAATCACAAAGACTATTAAACAAAATGAATGAAATATATATATGCTATTATATTATAGAAGAATTTTATGTATTGCCCTCTGACAAGAATGAAGAAAAAAAAAATTGCATGAAGAGTCTTTGAAAATCTTGAATGAGATTCTTTTTCCAACAAAATCTCACTCACCAAATTTAAAGTTATATAATTATTTGTAAAAAACAATGGCTCTATAAAAATATCATCATAACATGAACCAAAAATTCAAATGTAGCCAAAATTTAATTCTCTTACTAAAGGCTCAAGTGAGAGTACAGATGAGAAACATGAAGTAATATAAAAATATATTTTCTAGACTATTATTCTAACAATCTCAGATGAATAATATTTATATTATTTTAATGTATTCAAGTAACAAACAAAGATAAATTTATTGTCTTAGATGTCATCCTAACATGTCTTGGCAAAAAATGTTTAATAAGATAAGTGATAAGTCCTCTCAAAGAATTTGTGAGGCAAGTTAAATAATCTTTTAAATATTATATCAAAAGGAAATTAAGAAAAGACTAAAATATATAATTGAATAAATAGTATGCAATTAAAATCATCTTTCTAAAAATACTTCAAAACACTTCTAACAATAAAAAACATCTAAGTTAATTTAATAAAATATTTGATGTATGATCTCATTATTAGTACAATAAATAATTAGTATATCGCACACTCTAATATTGATACATCTCTAAAATAATGTCATAGCATTCTATGTTGTGTAAATGATAAATGACTATATCAACAATGAATAAGAAATAAAACAATGAATAACTAGATTATTATAATTACATATTTTTATTGATTTGCTATTGACTATGAAAATAGTCAAAGAATAATAACAAAATATAATAGTTAACAAAGAACAATTACTTATAATGTACCTAATAGCTCCATAATCAATGATCCATATGTTTGAAAAATGACAAGTAATGAAGACTATTATACCTAAGAAAAAAACTAATTATTATCACTTAATAAAAGAATGTAGTGCACTCTCGAGAGCAAGTCACAATTGGAGAACTTAGTGAAGACTAGAGAATTTCAAATGAGATTATTTTTCTCAAAAAATCTGAAACTCTCCAAAATTAATATGTTATATATTTTTTTGCAAATGCAATGACTCCATAATAATATCATCATTACATGAACCAAAAATTCAAATATAGCCAAGATATAATTCTCTTAAGTATATTCCCACTTGATATTACATGAGTAACAAAAAATCTTAGATAGAAATATTTTTTAGACTCTTAGTTTATCAATTTTAGATAAATAATAATTATATTAATTTTAAGTATTGAAATAAACACTATCATCCTAAAAGTCATCTTATCATGTCTAAGAATATATCTTTAATAAAATATGCTCTCAAAGAGATTAAGAAATAAGCTAAATAAAATTTCTCAGAGATATAACACAACTTGAATTTGTATAGTACATATAGTGGGTTATCTCATTCATAAAATACAAAAGTAAAAATTAAAAAAACATAACGTCACCATATAAATCATAATTACATTAATTGTAGAAACTAAGACCTAAAATAATTTTAAAAAAAATCTTTTTAAAGCCTTGATAAGCAATATTTAATTAATTTATCTGAATATTAATCAAATATGTCAAAATCTTATTCTTAATAACCTTTTAAGATCTTGATGAGCAATTATTAATTCAATCTTTTAACATTATGCAAAATCTTATTGCTCAATATTCAAATTATCTTTCATGATACAGACACGATTGACTCACATTAAATAATAAACATACATTTCTATCATTGTAAGACTTTTTGGATGAAAGCATTAAGTGCTTATTTGAATCATTTTGCAAAATCTCTAATAACAAGTCCAATTAAAACTTAAAATTCTCCACTTTCAGCATGAGTCATACTCGCAACTTAATCAAGATAACAATCCAAATGAATTATATATTATCATAAATAATTATTTTACAAATTACCCTTTATAGATTTGTATGAATATTCTTTATATATTTATACATATGAAAAAATCACTAGAAATGATATAGCTATCACATATTAGAAAAACATAATCTTATGACCAATTATTTTAATTCTAATAATGATTCGACTTGCAAAATAAGAATTCTAGTACTAATTATTTTATTTTTTAAAATAACACTTTTATCTCTTAATAAAATAAGAAAAGAAAAATTATTTTTAGTTATAGTGGGTAAACAAAGCATTGAGTCATCGCCATTATTACATGCAAGCTCTTTAAAATCAAATAGTTACATTAGATTAATTTTCTAGTTTTAAGTTTCACTACTCATTAACGTAATAGTCATGTAGCCATATACAATTTTTCACATAAAGTCTTTCACTTATATAGATCAATTATTACTTCGTTAGAAAGAAAATAAAAAAATAATAATAACTATCATTTGTTAGTTTCAAATCAGTAAACAAATATTCTCATAAAAATATTGTGAAGATCACAACTTTTTTTGTTTATGATATAAATACACCAACTAAAGAAAAATGTTGTGTCATTAATACTTTAATTATTTATATTTATTTTATAAATATATTTAAATGGAATGTCCACAAAAACTATGATAACTCCTAGAGATTTGGTTGTCCATAATATACATGCACCAACTACAAAAATCAGAGTGTCAAACTAATTATTTTATTATTTTATATATTTTATAAAGAATGTTTGATTAAAGTTCTCATTGACAACTAAGATTACTCCTAACTATTGGTTGCATATATATAAATATTACTCTCACAATAATGATTATGATATCACTTTATATTTTTTACCTTAATCTTTATAACTACAATTGAAAAAATTATTATTATTAGATTTAATCCATTTTAAGATTTCATTTCCAACAAAGAGTATTGATGAACCCAAATAAGTTCAATGTATTCTGAGTGGAACTCTCGTAAGAATTTTTGTGCAATATTTTCTCTTAAATTCTATCGAGAAGTTGAGTGATCTTACAAAAATATACTAATCTCACCCTACTAACAGACCATTGATAGAAATAATTGAGTCGTACTCATCATCCATTTTCAGATATACTATCTTATATTTATCTCTCATCTTTTATTATTTTATATTCTCACGACAAATTTAGGATATTCAAATTTAATTTTCATATATTATCTCATTTAAGATTGTTATAATTTTTTTATTTTTTTTATTTTAGTTTTGTGCTTAATTATGTAATCATTTGACGTATGAATTACCCCAGTCAATTTTAGTCATTATATAAGAATATTTAAAATATTAATTTTATTCAAAACATTATTAAATTTATTTTTTAGAATTATTTTTATGACAATAATTATATAAAATTATATTGAAAGTGATAAAATACTCTTTGCTCCATATTGACTTGGACATTAATACCTAATCCTTCAAAAAAATACATAGTCCAATGCAAGTGTGTTCACTACGAAAACTAATTACATAAAAAATATTGATCAACTCAAATTAAGCTTGATGACTAGAAATTTCACAAAAACATACAAAGTTGATTATCAAACTACTTTTTATGTAATAAGCAAAAACTTATTCAAGTTGTTTTAGTATTAAACTTTAAAAAAATTAGTTTATCAATTATACATAAAGAAGTATTTTATAAAGATCTAAAATATGAGTATAAAAAGAATACGCCTAATTTTTTGTACGTGGAAAGAGAGTGAGTAATTGTATAGGCAGGCAAAAGTAATTTCTATGAACCTAGTGTAGTAAATAGTTTAGAGTGATGCGCTTTTTGGTTTAAAAGATTAAGTTCACTATTTTTCTTTATATTTTTGAATAATCTTAATTATAACAAAATTTTCTTATTATTTCATGTGAATAACAAATATTGTTATCTTTAGAAATGAAGTAATGACAATGCAGCTCAAAGAATTCCTTCAAAACCCTATTATAATTGAAGAATCTCAATAGACTCGTGCGATTTCTTGTGACATTTATTAGAAGAATAAATTTACTTAAAATTCAAATGTAGATGTGGATTGAATATTCTTTTAGAATTTAGTCTTACAAGTTATGCACCAACAAAAATAGTTGACCCAAGAATGGATCAATCAATTTGTAAGTGATATGTATTTAAATAGAACTTGGTGTGTTTAATGTGCACAAAGAGTGCATCTAAAACAAGAGTGATCCACTTGATTTTATATTTTTCATTTTCATGTAGAAAATAAATTCATTATTGAGTGATATTTTCCTTCAATACTTCATGATTAGAAATTATATAACTCGTGCCTCTCCATTTTGTTCTCAATCAGTTCAACAAGAGGGCTGTTAGTATGATAAAACAACTATCTGCCAATATGCGAGAGTTTATTAAACATTCACAGCCATACTTCCTAAAAAATCTTGGCCCAATAACAAGTAGTAAGATCAAGCTTGATTACCCTCTTCTCACATTCTGTTCAGACATACATTCATTTTGATCAACAAGAGACAAATCTGCTTGACAGAGAAAGTCAGATGTGCCAAATGAACATGATGCAACATATTGAACAGCATTCTCCAGGAAGAATTCAAGTATCATATCAAGAGTTGCAAGAGATTTGTTTGGCAAGAATGCCATGAAATAAGTAGAGATTCCATAAGTTCCCCATCTTGCATTCAAGTCAAAGATTCTTTCTATTCACAATTTCTCTCTCATGCTTCAAGAGTTCATGATAGTGTACATCATGTCTCACCAAACAAATGATGCAACATCGTGGTCCAAGCCCAACAGCTGGACAGGCCCTGCTCCAATTTGATCTATTTTACTTATCTTAGCGCAACATGCGCTGTTTAACATAAAAATCCATGTTTGCATATTTAATTTGTTTTACGAAAACAATTGTCATTTAGATATACTGTAAGAAATATTAGGAGGATTCTGAATGATGGAAGAGTACCTTGAGTATAACCACCATGACACTGGGATCCTTCTCATAAGCAAGGAAAAGCTCAAGTAGCTGACAAAGCTGAAATATGAGTAGAGCAGAAAGCTGAGTTGCAGCAATCTAGCCTAGCCGGCGTCATATTTGATGATAATGAACAATTGACGAACAAAAAAAGAGAAAACCATAATCAATGAGAGGAGACCATTTGATAAGAAAGTGCATTTAGTTGCTTCGGCCTGTTTAATGTCAAGGTTCGTGAATGCATTTTCTCCTGCACCAAAATCTGTAACAATGGCATCAATATCTTGACTGATAAGAAAGTACATTTAGTGTTTATATATATTCCAAGTTTTTAATCATTGATGATCTGATTCTTCTATACGAGTCTACTACAATAATTTACACATCTCATCTTTTAGATGCAGGTTCGATAAAATTTCCATCGAACTTGCTGGTCGAGATTCAAACCCTAGAATTTTCAACTGAATTCTTTAATCCTGAAATGAAAACTAGATTCACAGTGTTCGGCTCTCCATCCTCAGTCCACGTTCATTCCTACAGCGCATAATGTGAAAATTCGAATAGCTTCGTAATCTGTGCTGAATACCTGTTCCTCACGTTCTAATTTTTGTTCGACCACAACCTGGGTATGCCGCCCAGTATCATCGACTTCCAAAGCTCGCATCTGATTAGTATTCTCTGGCATCTTAGCCATGGAAACTCGGGTTACAAATTTGAATGTGGTTGCAGAAACACTATTCAATGTTAGATCGTGCAAACGTAGCAGATGATACCCCAGCCGCGTTGCGCGCATTTGATCTGGCTAAAGTAACTCTTTTATGGAGAGAAACGTACGGCACTTGCCGTCTTGCCATTACGGCTCAGCTGTTATTTTTTTTTTTTGCAATGGATACTCACACGATCCGTTGAGAAAGACCAAATCTTTTTTTATTTTATATTACATATATCAAAAATTTAAAAAAAAAACTAATATAATGTATCAATACAAAAATACTCATCTATATTTTTATTTAAAATAATTTTTAAAACATAAATTTCAATTTTTACTTGAATAAAATATAAATTGAGTTTAAAAATTTTTAAAAATACCCAAAAATCAAAAATTAATTCTACTCGATTTTAATTTTCTTACAATAAAGAATTCAATTTCTATGATCACACAAAAAAATAATATTTTCAATCCATATATATATATATAATGATTCTCAAAAAATAATTATATAAAATCTGGGAACTAATCAAGATGAGTATTAGATACTATTAAGCTCAATTTGACATAATTGTATTAAAATTCAAATGAAATCACAAATAAAATTAATAAAATATCTATTATAATTATAGTTCATAAATACACAAAATAATAAATTAATAATATAATATTAAAAGTATTTCGATTATTTATGACAAATTAGGATTGATTCTTCCCTTGCTTTCGATGAAACCCTGACCAACAAAGCATGTGCTCCAGTATATATTGCACGCCATAACATATCCTTCATACTTGTAAGGCCCCGCACAATCAAAATTAAAAGATAAGAAGCTAAAGGTTATAAAATAAAAAGAGTTTTGAGATTAAACAGAAATTATTTGAGACCAATAAGAGTTTTTGGAGACCAAATCTTTTCATAAAACTTTCTTCATGATATCACAACTATCATTGATCGTGCGAATGTTCGACTAGAGGTTTGAGTAAATGTTCCTGCAAATAATTATGTGGGTTCATATAGCAGATGTGTTGTGATAAGAGTGTTCATAATTACATAACTGAAACCCCAAATGATCAGGTTTCTCTTATTATGATTTATAAGTTTAAATTTATGAACAATAATTCGACTTGATATTTATTTGATTGTAGTGTGGATTATTAGACTATTCAATCATTTAGACAGAATAGTATTTTTTTTTGTGCTTGATTAATTAATTCTTCATATAATTGGGTTAACTATTTTGAGAAATAATATATTTTTGGATTGAATATATATATTTTTTGTGTAATTGTAAATGTAGTTTTTAAAATTATAAACAAATTAAAATTGGGTAAAATTGATTTCTTGATTTTCAGATATTTTTAAAAATTTTAAAACTCAATTCGGAGTTTAATCTAGGTTAAAATTTAAAAGGTCATTATTTCAAATTAAAATAAAGGTGGAATTTTAATTTTAAATAGTTAAAATTAATATTTAAAAAATCAAAATATGTGGTTTCCTTGTATTCTGGCAAAGGTTTTCAAAGGACAATTTAAAAATTTAATAGTTGGAACAAATTAATTAACATATATGTGGGTATGAAAAATAGTACTTGAACTGACATTAATTTTTGGGCAATGTAACCTCTCACCTCAACATCTTCACATTTTTTTTAAGAAGTAATATCGGATAAGTGAAATGAGAAAACTCTATGGGAAGGTATTTTTAATGAATAATATTTTTGTGCACAAATAGCTTTTAGAGACACATTTTTGCTTAAGTTATAGTCTATACTTGGATTACTTGGAGGCAAGATTTATAATCTTATCTAATCGAGGATAAACATCCAAAGATGCCTAGTTACTCAGGCATAGTTTTTTATTAGGAAATTTCCAACAAATATATAGATAGAGAGAATATTAATATGGCATAACGTACTACTTCCCAAAGGAAGACCTCTGAAAAAATAGGATAAATCCACATCATTTAGAAATATATAGAGAGCATATTACTCAAACATGACCTTACTTGAACATGATCAATTCTATGGGTTGTACTGCATTGTCATATTTAAAAAAATATATAGCATTTTGATTGAGGGTCTTCTATCTTATTGTTCATGTATGACAGATTGTTGATTGTGAGAAAAAAACACAAATATGATGCATGCATGATGTTATAAATAGTGTTATTATGAGAAAAAAAACACAAAAAGATCATTACTAGTCAAATAAGTTATGATTGACCTTAAGTGAAGGGTATTATCAGAATGTATTATGAAGATGTAGGTCCTAGGGTCTTTTTTAAAGGAAATGAAATATTCTCAATGGAATAATAATAATTAGAGTGTATCAAAGGTAGGAGCAATGATGACATAAAATGTATCATAGGTACTTGACAGATAGCCATTTGCAAAGTAGTAGGTATAATCCTTTAAGTGATTAAGAGAATATCTTATGCCATATAGTACTTCTTGTTGAACAATCATGAATAAAAAAACTATAATTACAATGAGAATGACAAAATCACCAAGGATCAAGATCCCATTTGGAATGATTTGTGGTAGTGAAATATTCTCTATTGAGATATTTAAAATTGAGGCACTCGTGCAATCATATGAGAAACATATAGGTGTGATAATCAATGAGAATACACGGGTGGTCAAAGGCGATGCGAAAGTGTCAATTGATTGAACATGAGTGGCAAGTACAACTTCAAAGATAGGAAAGCTAACTATAATATTGACATATATGAAGATTATATATGAATTAAGAGTGAGGATCATAGAGGCAATAGAAAAATAGAAGGTACAAGGAGGGGGTGTGATTGCAAATGATAAGACTTTAGGAAAGATTACAATGCTTGGGATATCATTCTCTCATTCTAGAAATTAGAGTGATATGGGACCTCGTGTAACGTTTGTAGAGTATTCTGATGGTGAATTACAAAAAAAAAGGAGATGATGCATTATGTGATGCTTCATGAGATTTATGTTTTTAATAGCAAATGATATGTTTTTTCATAAATATGATTATTCAAAAAAGTAGGAGCATCTGCTACAAATGAGTTGTGGATGGTTCGACCAGAGAAGTAAAAACAAGCCCAGGGTAGTGATGCATAATATTAGTGAGGATGTTTATGATTTATCTCAAGAAGAATTAAACATATTTTTATAATCATCTCGTGTGTTGAAATTATTTTATACTAAAAGGCCTATTTTATTGTTTTTTCTTATAATTGTTTAACATTAGTTTCTTATTTAAATAAAAGAATTTATAATTAGTTGAATTTGGGTAAATGCATGTGTGCTTTATTCAGCATAGTTGATGATTTGGCGGGTGAAGTTTATCTTATGCACTAAAGATCAAATAATCATTTCGTATAAAATATAAGTTTATTATTCTCAATTTAAATTGAATTAGACAATCTATCAATAAGGTTACAGCATAAGATAAAACTTTTCTATCTTGAACATAAAGAATGGAAACATTCTAACTTATAGTGCTAGTATACTTATGTATATTAATATTGTTACTTTTATTCTTAGAATATTTAATATTTATGTGCACTTATTAATAAATATTTTAATTCATAAAAAGTATAGTTTATAAATAAATTTATGATGTATATGAATTAGATAATTTTATCAAGTATAAGGTGAATATTCATTGCTAATGAAATCCATGTCGAATGATTGATAATGTTCCCCTAAAGAAGCTTATAAGATTTAATATTATAAAATCCTACACGTGGATTTTGATCTGTTATTTCAAATGAGATTGGTAAAAAATCTCAAAAAAATTATTAGAGATTAATAGAATTAGATTATTACTAATCTGATTAAATAAGTAAGTATCAATAATTTTAACATGACAAGTTAATAATTCTTGATAAATAACTTTATCAAGTATATAAATAGAGTATAATATTTATATGCATTAATTATTTTAAAAGATTAGAGAATGTAGTTATAATTCTGTAGTGGTATTACTTATAATTAACATAAATTATGGTACAAAATAAATTAATTTGAGAGCCTAAGATCTTTGTTAGGCTAGGATCCCTTATGTTACTCTATCTATAATAATAAAAATATTTTAAAGACTTTATTTATATATTTAAAGTATGTATGTGTATATAATCAAAATAAAAAATTAGATTAGAATCAAATTATTTGATTTTATTATTAATTTATTTCAAATGATTTCTTTTAAATTAATTTTGATCATATGCATGCATGCATGTGTGTGTGTGCGCGCGCGTGTGTGTGTGTATAATTAATTAATTAAAATTTTCAAAAACATACTTTGAAAATAAAAAAAAATAAGAAAATAAAATGTCACATTTAATGTGATGGTTTTGATCAAATTTTTTATTTAAAAAACAAAAGGATTGGATGACACCAATGACTATAGCGTCATCTTCCTCATGGATTCTAGAACAAAGGAATATGGAAGACACCTATGCCAAACACCAGTGAACTTTGAGGTATGTCATTCTTGTTAGAAATATGTATTTATCCAAATGAAAATAAAATAATTTATCCTATACATGTTATTGTGTTGAAGGATTTTTAAATCCTCAATTCTCTAACATCATGCTCATAATTAATGGCCTTAAAGAGAGATCCACATATTAGAAGTTCATTGCCAAGTAGCAAATAGTTTAAAAAGAAATATTTCGATGGGGTGATCATGTTCTAAGAAAGGGGAGACTAGCTCCATGTTTCATGACAACCATTGCCACAAGAGTGCTTGCTTAATAATAATAAAAGATTTTTATTTGTTTTCTTAGATATGTGATTTGATTTTATATAATATAAAATATATTAATTTCCCCTGGGGCATGATTTATTGAAAGAGCAACATCATTTTGTGTGATGTGACGTGTACTAGTTAAATGTGGCAGAGAAAGAAGAGAACCATGCTTTCTTTTTCCTCGATTTCTTTTGGCATGGGATATACAAAAGATAATAAAGGCTTTGAGGATTAGATCCACTACAAATGGAGCCTTATAAAAATGCAATGAGGTATATTTTCTTATATTTGAATCACTCATATCATGGTTTGATAAGTATTTGCAAAACCATAAGTTTTCTATGATTCAAATCCATGACATCTCATATGATCGAGGTTTGATAGACAAAATAAATAGTTGATTCAAAAGTTTTTTATAATTGATGAGTTCCAAGTAGATTAAAGAAGATTTTATAGAAAAAGTTGAAAACCAACTAAGTTTTATGAATTTGAATGATGAGAAACCACAAAGCAACACATGCAAGGGAATGAAGATAGCAATAATGAGAATTGTAAAATAGTTTGTGTGACAAGACCGTGGACAAGAGAATTAGAAATAAGTTATTTGAAAATAATAGAATAATTCAAATAAATGATAAGATTATGGAGAACAATATGAGATAGTTTGACCATGTCTTTCATATACCTTCAAGGCCATTAGTTAAAGTGTGCGATAATCGAGTGGAAGAAGAAAATAAACTAAAGATTGGCATAGAAACAATTAGATATAAATGGTAAACATGGAGTTGTAATCTAAATAATTGAGAATAAATATGTTTTTTAATAAAGTGGGTTGGAAAAGTAAGATTCATACAACTAACCTTAAGTAGTTTGCATAATACTCAGTTTATCATGATGATGAAATTATTTTTCATGTGTCTTTTATCTTATTGTTCATTTACATCACCTTGTTGATGTTGATGTGGAAAATAAAGCACTAATGAGATACACATGTAATATCATGGATAGAGCTTAAGTAATATTTGATAGTAATCTTAGTAAAATAGAATACAAATACTAAGAAGAACTGAGACACACCAAGTCAATGTTAGATATTAAACTTCACTACTCACCACATGCACCTAGATACTTATTGCACTAGAATCAAATATTACTTAAGAAAAAAAATATATAATTTGTATACATATGTGTTGAAGGGTATTAAAGATCCTGCTAAGCAAGATGACTATGTGAACACAACAGCTATCAAAACTGAGAAGACCAAACTATCATCATAATAGCTTATATTTTGTTTAATTAAAATTAAAATATTTTATTTTTAAATAAAAATTAACAATTTCGCAATCTTAATGCTATTCATGTTGCTAATTGACATGCTACATGTGGAGCTTCTTCTCCAAATTCATGAAGGATCATGATTAAAATGATGAACTTAAATGAAATGCATCATGATCCAAACAAAATTAGATGATGTTTGAGGATATAACTAATACATTTTGTTGTGATATTATAACTAATACTCAATTCTATGTAAGTTAACTTATATAAATATCAATATATTTTCTAATTAAAAGTAAGATACGAAATAAATCACATCGTCTTTACTTGAAAGTCCTAATATACATTATGTATAATTGAGTATTAAATATAAGAAATGACCAACTTCACTTTGAGTATCATATTTCCTTATAAAATTTTTATGATAATAAAGAATATAAAATGGAAAGAAATAAAAATGTAGATGCAAATTTACCAAGAGATGCTAATGTCAAATTAGTTTTTGATGATGATATACTTACACAAAAAAATATTTTAAAATCTATTTGACCCAATATTTTATTTCATATAAGATGTATGAGCATGATAGAGTAGGGGTAAGACAAATTTGTGAGTGATGACTTCATTCACAGGGACAAGTACATTTGAGAGTATGTTGAGAAGTGGTAAGGTAAAGATACCATTGGTGGCAAGGAAATTGCATAACAAAATATAATATTTACCAATTTCTATATGGAGAGTAATGAGAAAGTGTTGAAATATTTTTCATCTGAGGCCTTAACATAGATAATTACATCAAGAACATTTAATTTGTGTTTGAAATGATATAAATGCATATAATGCGATAAATAATGTATAAAAAAATAATACTTTTATCCATCATAGGAAGTGACTTAATATGTCCACACATTAGAACATATTAATTAAAGAGGATGACGGCTAGAGATTGAAGAAGGCAAAAGGCAATTTGAAGAGAATATAAATAAATTATGATGATAAATTAGATGATATAAAATATGAGAATATAAGTATCCAAGGTGACGATGCCATTGATCAACAAATACTTTCAGAGAGAAGGAAATGATAGATTTTAAGTTTAGTGATGGATGTAGCCACTCATAAACATCATTTTTTGGTTGCTATTCACATTAGAATTTACCTCATGTATACATCCTTCACTTGAAAAAAAGTGGACAAGAATAGACAGATTTTTTAAATAAATTTGGGAAATTGAAATGAGATTTTTTTTAATATAGGAAACACAACATTTTTTAAAAACAAGGATTGAATGGGAGAGAGAGATACCAAAAATCAAGTCATAGTGTATTGGGATGCAATAGATTTGAGAAATCATTCATTTGAAAGAGGTATAGAAGGATCGACAAAATAAGTGTGAGAGTAAGAAAGGTGAGCTTGTGGAGAGCACGAGGAATGTTTGTTTGCGCTATGTCTGAGCAATACAAGTTGTTTTACTAAATGACCATGTTGAGAGCATAATTGGCACTTGTTAAGGTAAATATGTGGTTGAGAAGTTTGAGAGAAGTTTGGAAGAAATCGTTATGAGGATTGATTCTAGAATAGAGGTAGGTGGGTTTTATTGTTGTTACTATGGAAATATGAATGTCTTTTGGGTTAGTATTGTATTTTGGTTATGAAATGGTTTTTGAGCAATGTTAGCAAAAGCATGCATGTTAAGAATGTTTTTTTTTATGCTTCATGTTTGAGATAAGCTTCAAATTTGATGACCTTCTCATATAGTTCAAGTGTAATAGGAATTTCTTAGACATGAATGGTTAAACAAAGATCTTTATTAATCTTCATCAATAATACTAAAGATTTTCAACAAAAAATTATCACTATCAATATGGTAGTTTTTCATGGCAAGTTTATCAACAACAATTGTTGCATTCTACATGTAGTTAGTAATAGACTGCATACCTTGGTGAGTAGATGAAGTTATACTTTCAATTGGTTGAGTCTACTTCGAGAATGTTTTGCATAGATGTCTTTTAGAGTAGTCAAGGCTTCATTTTTTATATGAGCAGATGCAACAAAGGAAACTATATTTGAAGATATAGAGTCGGCTATTGCCCTTGAAATTGGTTGATTTTGATGGATCTAGAGTGAATACTCATAAATTTGCTTGCTACTATAAATGGTTGGAGAGGGATATGGTTTGGAGCAATCAATAAACCTCATAAGATCATATTCCATGAGAACAACGCAAAACATAAAATTTCAAAAAATATATTTTGAGGAGGTGAGTTTTAAGTGGTGTTAATAGCAATAATAAAAAAGTTATTACCATATAGATGGATACTAATGGGATGATATTGGATTGATGAAATACCATAAGATTTTTTAGAGATGGAGCGATTAAAGAATCAGCTGTTAGAGATGAGAAATCAAATTCATGAGTTTCAGAATTCCTCTGATATCATAAAAATAAGAAAATAAAGTATAAAGGTACTTGTTATAGATCTATTTTTTTTCATTGAGCTAAGAGATCAATTTATACATCATTATGATGATGTGTCAAGAGGACAATGAAACTTAATTGATTTATTAATGGGAAAAATTATTTACAACTTCTTGCTAGAAAGAGTATAGAGTTCATGTTTATACATCTCGTGCTTGTAATTTTGGTAGCATTTCCTCAATACATGTTGATACATGTCGAGAGTTCAGCATAGTTACAATAAATGGTTGGTTATGGATATATCTCAAAATATGATGAAAATGGACAACAACAAGAAAAATCATCATTTAATTTCATATCATGTGTATTGGTAGTATAAGTTTTAAATTTTTAGATGACTATCATCCTCAAAATAAAGCACTTCATCACTTTTTTTTCTTGGTCACGTTCTCACCCAAAGAGGTTGTGCCATATAGTACTATATAAATGAACATCACTTTATGTATTTTTAGGCTATGAACATTTTATAACTTAGCATTATGAAATAGTCCATGGAATACTTCATCACTTTTAGATTTTAATATATATAAAACTCTTCAAGTCTAAGGTCCTTTGATCTATAAAAATGTAACATGTCTACAATTCATATTGAGTTTAACATGTTCCAAGTCTCAAAAATAGCTTGGTGATGGTATAAAATGTCATGCAACTTGCCTCGACATAAAAGCTTAAAGAAAACTAGTTTTGTTTATGAATTATAATTAACATCAACTCACAGATGTTAAAGTTTTTGTGCTAAACAATATTCTTTTTTTTAGAAATTTAAGGAATTGAAAATTTAATGAACTATTTTAATCACTATGCAAAACTAAATAAACTTATTGTCAGCATACTCCATCCCATGGTAACATTAATTAATACTCTTGATAAATTTTAATTTATTTTCTTTTGAATACTTGTAATACTTTTTAAAGCTTTGAGTTCTTAAAAATATATTTGTCAAAAGTTTTCTCAAATATTTTTTGCATTGATATTACAAAGTCATCTAAGGCACCCAATTTGCTTGTCTAACACAACCTATGACAAAATTTCATTAGTATGCTTAATGTTAATATAGTAATTAATTTACATTTTTTGTTCACTAATAACATAATTTTCCAATGAATTACTCTTGTTGTATGTTTCTCATATGAATAATATACATATTGTCTAATAATAATGAATTTTATTCAATTCCCATCCCCTTGTATCACAGATCAATCATAATAATAATCAAGATAACTAAACACAATTATTCACTAAACATGTGCTTTGTTGGTAGTTTTCACCATGAACACCACAAAAATAAACTTACTTTCCCTTTCCTATATACATACCCTTCATGATATGAAATTAAGCATTATGTCTTCTCCCATGAATTTTTGTAGCACATGATGAAATGATGATTAGGAATAAGATGATAGGATGAATCCTAACAAATATTTTCATGGTGTGGGAATCCTTGAAAAGACTGGATTAATCTATCAAACAAGATGCGAGGATCAGTTTTGGGAAGTCCAAAGTTAATTATGCGGATAAAATATCTTATGCAACAAAATTAAGTCACCTAGGTAGTCTACTTATTAGTATAATTTGCTCTTAGGTGATAGAAATATGAAAGAAAAATCATATGAACCTCAATAAGAGTTATGAGATCCATGATGAAACAAAGTGACCAATACTTTTATACAATCAATTCTGAAAGAATAATACCCCAACATGTGGCTTATACAGAAGAAAGAACCTCGGTACAAGGATGCTACCACAATTAATTATAAATAATTGATTGATAAGTCACATATGAATGCCATGGTAAAACTATGATAAGTTTGTGAAGCTCTCTCATAAAACAAAACAAAACAATTATAAAATTTCTCTCCTTTACAAAATAAAACAATGATAAGTTTGTGAAGCTCTCTCACTATAAAATTTCTCTCCTTTACAATTATCCCCTCAAAGCATGAAATAATTGCAATTCATAATAATTATAATTATAAAATAAAACAAATATAAAGAAAATACAAAAAAATATATGTAATGATTATGTATCATAATCATTACTATCACTCAAAATATAAATAAAATTTTTATATTTCTAAGAGCACTTACATATATCTCTACTCGTCACCCATAATGATCAAAGACTATATTGATAAGGATTTTGCATCTTCAAACCAAGAAAGGGCCCATATGTTTGTGATCCAATCATTCTTTGTTAAAAGGCCCACTATGAGATTTTGCATCTCATAATGGATCCAACTGCTATAAGTAATGTTCATATAAAATATTCTCTTTATACTCATAAAAAATTGTTAAACCATTTATTGTTTTAAACTTTGTTCCATTCTAATGAATTTGAAAGAAACATTAGTAAAACATGAATATATAAACATTTCTCCCAAAATCACTTCAATATAATGGAGAAAGCCAAAAACATAAAAAAGTACATTCTTATATCAATAAAAAATATATTGGATTGGAAAAACTATATGTATTTAGATTACATAAGTAAGCAACTGAGTCAATAAACCACATAGGGTAAACACACAAATAGTGAATAAAATAAAATGTTATTCAATTGTATATTCATTTATTAATAGTGGAATAAACAATCAAATATATAATAAAAAGTAAGTACACAATTCTACATACATGAGTTATTCAATTATATATTCTAGGATGTAATGGCGAATGATTAAGGAATTTAAAAAAATTAAAATCACCCCAAATCTAACTCATATGAAAATACTTTTGTACTTTAGCTATCATGGATTTACTTTTTGTATTTTATAATGAATAATTTCTTACATTGATTACTTTTATTAGTCATAATGTCACACTTCTCTCTAAAAAAATGAAGAGCCTTTCTTTACCCTAATTCTATTTGATGTTCTATTAATCAAACAATTAATAATTTTGATTTCATATATTGTCTTTCATGTTCTACCTTTTTACAACACTATCAAGTGAAGTTGGAATATGTTCAATATATTTCATAACACTCAAGATTGGTTTTAATATATTTGAAAAACTTACACAGAGAGATTCAATGAAAAACATACATGTGGGTAAAATGATTAGTCTCTTTTCCTTTAACTTTACAAATAAAAAGAGTTTATACATATAGACATATTATCTATAAACTCTAGAATTAGAGTGAGTTACAAGCATGTTTGACTCTCTCTAGAATGTTTGAGCATACCACATTATAATCTATTCTCGATGTTAAAGAAATCAAGCTTATTCTAACCATATTGAATGAATCACTATAGAAATAAATTACAATGTATAATGACTTTGGTCATCAAAATATGATCGAATTAAATCAAATAAAAGGCTTCAAGATAACCTTTAAAACTCACCTCATTCAAACACAATGGATCGACTTCATAATGAAAGTTTTAAGATATCTTTTCTAAATTAATCTCATTTGAATACAATATAGAATGATACTAGATAATGAATTAGCTAATTTCATAGAATCATATGAATACTTTCTAATGATTATTATAAAATTTTAAGAAAATTTATTGTGTTTTAGGTAAATATCATCTAGAGTAGGATATTTTGTAGCATGCAAAAGATACATTTATTATAAAATTTTCCAACATGAAAATATGAAACCAATATCAACTCTTTCTATTTTAATAAAAATGAAATGTATTGTAATTTTTGCTACATAAATAAAAAATTTAAATTATTATATTGTTGTGAGGAAATTAAATTTAAAAGTAACATACAAAAAATTATTAGCACCCAACATGAAACCATAATTGTATAGGTTGTACAAATAATAAAGTGAACATAAGTCTAAATATCCATCCCACAAATATTATTATATTACCTAGATCAAGTAATAGTGAATTAACTAACTACTCTAGTTGAAAAGATATAATTGGGTCTCAAACAAGTACTTAGATTCTTGAGTTAGTTTACTTTTTTTTATATGATGATATATATTTTTTTTGGTATTGTAACCATGCCATACCTTTTAATTGGGCAAAAGACAATATAATCTGAGATCTTTCATTCAAATGTTAACATTAAAGAGATTATCAACTATGAGTTATCTCCACCATGAATGATCAACTTGTAGTTGTGCTTTTAGTATACATATCATCATATCCTAAAGTTTCAAGTCTACTTATTATTAGTTATCATGCAATCATATTCTTTTTAGGAAATATGCCAACTATCACTAGAGATTACTTTGACTATGCATTTATAATTTGCCCTTGCCTCAATTATCGTATATGATATATACTAATATTATCATATTAGCAATTATGTCGTTGGCTTCATGAGTATCATACTCATAGAAATTAAATGTACACTACCATTGGAATTTCATTCATGAAATCCATTCAAAAGAAAAATGATCATAGGGCTATTAATTATTGACAATATATGTCCCTTTGCATGTGTATGTGACTTGCATATCATCATCTATTATCACAAACACATGACTCCTGGTGATTAGTGAAACCTTAGGTTAGAGATCCTTTTAGAAATTCCACATAATGACATGGTCATAATTATTATTGTTCTTTTGAATTCCACACACAAACCCATTATACACATGAACTCATTGCAAAAGGATGACAACAATAGGGTTGTCACAATAAGATGACAATGAAAGGGTTGCTCACTTTAATCATTGTATTCTATGTCTTTCCTATCACCGCGTCCATCACAACCAATACACATGGATCCATCAGATAGTAAATATATTAATCAACATTCTAATAAATACACATATCCATCAACATTAAGTATATAAAAAATCACAAGTTTCCATTATAAGATCATATCTATCATATATAATTATATAAATGAACCTTAAGTTTCTACTAGCTAGCCTAACATTGTGGATGAATTTAAGGAAAAAGATTTTAGAATAAGCTCATTGAATTAGGTGTTCATTGAGGACAATCGACATTATGAACTAGATTTCAAGTATGGTTTTAATTCCATTTTGTTTTTTCATTCAATTTTAGATTGTTCGTAATAATGGGAATCATTCATACATTTTTGATCTTTCTTTGATTATTTATTTCTTTGTTCCTCCCATCCCCCTGACTTGATTTCTTTGAAATTCATTAAATCCAATTTTTACATCATTTTGTCCCATTGTTGACTATTATGTTTAATGAATTACATGTAATGATATTAAGTTGAAACCATGGAAAAGAACATCTTTAAATCAATTATGGATCATCATGTCACATGATGTCATGAAAATTGTCTCAACTTTGGCATATATGCATGAAAATTATGTTGTGGAGGAGAAAATTTACCATAAATCAAGAAATTGTTCATTGGAATAATGAAGTCATTATGTCAAAAAATTTCATGGTATTCGTGATTTTAAATTACTCAGTTAAATACAATGTTAATTATGCTAAGATTATGGCATGGTGCTAAAAGCATGCAAGGACTTCGTATATCATCCAAGTATTGGCTATCATGATATAAAAATAATATCACGATCAAAAATATGTTTAAAGCAGATGTGACTGCTAATCCCAAATAATCCCATGACCCAAAAAAATATATTACATGGTGAAAAATATTATAAATAGGTGGTAGAGTCATGATGTATAATAATAATAATTATGATTTATTTGTGAAGTTGTGACTAAGAAAGATTATTATAACTACTTCATAAGTAACTATAACATGACCCCATTATATAACACATGAGATTCAAATGCTATTTTTAAAAAATGCACGTAGGTCTGGACAATATTGTTAACTGATTCTACCTTTGACATCACTTATTAATATTCCTTTCATTGAGCCATAACTAGTTGCTAGCCTTAGCTCAGACTAGACTAAGTGTGAATCATGCTTGGCCTGACATGACCTATGATAATGCTCGAGGTGTGTCGGGTTTTCCATTGGCTTGAAAAACTTGAGTTTGCCTAGTGAACCATCAAGCCTCATCATGCTCCTTTTTTTTAGTTGTGCTGGTCTGACATGACCAATTTGCCACCTCTATGGATCTAAACCAATGATATTCTTGACTAGATTAATTTATTACAAGTATTTCTATAGTGATTGAAGGAGATAATTATTATTGTTTGTTTTATAAATCTCAAGGATATTACAGTATTTCCACAAAAAAATATATATGCTATCTATGACCGAGCTATGTGAGGGTCCAAAATATAGTCTATATCTGCATAACCAAATAATTATAGTTTTAATATTTTGATATAAAATAATCTCAGTCATTTATCTGATTGAGGTATATTAATACATATTTAATTTCATTGTAGCATTTTTTATTTAGAAGTGAACTATATCTTCCTAGCAAATTAAGTAAGAAAATAATGTTTGGTCGAATATAAAATATAAGGTACCATAGTGAACTAATTGCAGTATGATATTATATTTTAGGATCAAATAATGTATTAATTTCTTCTCAATGCCAAAATAGATCTTAGCAACTCATAGTACTCGATCTGCTAACTAAGATAATATTTTTTCCAATATCTTTTTTTAAATATTATTTTTTCAAGCAGCTAGCTATCTTAATTAGCTCTTTAGGAGTTCAAATTAAATTTAATTCATCCACGTACACTATAATGATTAAAAATCAAAATTTGGCTTTATTGATAAAAATACACGGGTCAATTGAATTATTCGCATATTATTCTTTGAATAAATACTTTGTTAAATGATAATACCACATTTGAATAGTCTAATTTAATCAAAATAAAGTTCATTGTAACTTGACTGAGTACCATCTTTGTGGTTGTAAATTTATTAATTTAAATAATTTAAATCTTCAAGTATTTTCAAATATACATCAATACCTATAGATTCATATAATTTGGTTGTGGCCAAAATCATTAACTACATGACAAGTCATTTACAGGTTTTAAACATATAAATAACAAATTGTGGTTGCATCCATTATAAGAGAATAAGTTATCTCATGGTCAATTTTGAGTCTAAATGACAAACATTATACCACGATGCATGCTTTATATTGTACGATTTTAAGTTCCTCATTATATTTTTGTATAAAACCCATCAATATCCAATAAGTTGTGTAATTTCAAGTGTTTGGGGTGTATTTCCAAATGGCTCTCATTTAATGCGTAATTTTAACTCTATTTGGTTCTCTCCTTTCTATTATAACTAATCATTTTGTTGTTCACATTTATTCACATGTTATAGTTCTTGATCTTCATCATGATGCTCATAATCGCTTGGAAAGAAAAAAAATAGTATCTATAAAAGTAAAATTTAAATTCTTACATTGAATTATTATGCTGTGGTATAGTCTCAAATAAAAACTATTTGATTGATGCCTCTATATTAAATACATGTTCAACATATCGTGGCTTAAGATTCATTTATTGTAATCTTTTCATATTTATATGCTTTTTAGATTCATTTTGAGAAGCATTGAATTTAATATTTTTTCTTTTTACTGGAATTTTATTTTTTGATCCAAGAGGTCGCTCACACTTTAATTATGATATTACTCACATTACTTTCTAATTTTCTCATTATAAATTTAATATCTACTAGGATATCTGTAGTTGTTATATATAATTTTGTAATTTTTATTAAATCAATAAAAGCATAAGATAATATATTTATAAGATCTTGTAGATAAATTATTTTTTGAACTTCTAATTGAGATTATTGTACAGGGGATCAAAATGATATAAAGATAATTCATTTTATATAATATTTTATTATTTTTTTAGAATGTGCTTTTCTCTCTTCAATGGTTAAAAAACTCATGAGAGACTTAATATATTTAATAATAGATATATATTAAAACTAATATATATATATATATTAGTTAAAAAAAACAATACTAAAAACTATCAAATGTGGATTATAAAGTGGATAACCTATATAATATTATAATGAAGATAAATCTTAGTTTATTATGGTATGAAGGTGAATTAAATTTAAACTATGTATAATAGCATGCCTCCATGCTAATAAATGCAATTTTGTTTTTAAATGCAATGGTCTATTAATTAATTACATACGTATGATAAAATAATAAAAGATTCAATCATTCCATTATAAGTATCATTATGATCGACATAATATTATTTTTTTAGCCACTTGGGGCTTGTTTGATAAACTATTGATTTTTTTAAAACCATTGAAAATGAAAATTTTCAATGGTTTTAAATTTTCAATGCGCTTGATAAAAAAATTTAGGGATCACTTAATTGAAAATATTAAATGGAAAACCTTTGAAAATAATAAGTAGGTAAAGTCCAACTTATCGTTGAATGGAAAAAATGTTCAACAATTTTTTTTAAAGTGATTGTTTTATCCTTTTTCCCTATTTTTTTTCATTTTTTCATTCATGCTACAGTTCAGTATGTGAATCTATCTCATCATCCTCATTTCTCTACTACCTCAAATTCTAACCCTAACTCTCTTCTATGATTAATTTAAAAGATAAAATAACAAATCAACTAGTTAATCATTAATTTTTTTTTATATTAAAGGTTTGGATAGTTTTAAAAAAATAAAGATTCAATTGGTTATTTTTTTAAAATATGTCTTTTTTTTTTGATATTATGATTTATTTATTGATATGTTTCTAATGATTTTATTTTAAATAATAAATAATAATTATAATGAAAAATACAATGATAATAAGAGTAAATATATAAAATACATAATTTTTAGTATTCAGCATTTACAGTTATCAAACAATATATTTATATTCAGCATTTAATTGTCAGTAACATTTCAAATAGTTTTACACTATAAATTCAACACTTATATAAATTAGCTCTTAATTTTTTCAGTATTTATTTTTTGGTACTTAATTTTTTCAATTTATCAAATAGATCCTTAATTTTTCATTACTTTTCATAATTTTTTATAAGTTTTCCTAATTTTTCATAAATTTTCATTAGTTTTCATAATTTTTCATAAGTTGCAAAATACATAATATTAAAAAAGGCAAAAAAATCTTAAAATCGAGATTAAAAAATTAAAAATTAACAAAAGTATTTTGCATCGCCACGTTCCTGCGCTGCACGCGACTTGTCGCGGTTCTCTCCCGGTGGCCTTGGGACCTCCCCATTAGTCGGTTACTCAGTTCTGGTCGCCGTTTGTTTGAGAAATTGGGTTGCTTACAGCGTGGTCGGGTTGAACATGCTGGAGTCTCCATTACGTTCGTGCTGAACTTCTAATTGATATTCGAGTATGACTTGCTTCTTGGAATAACTTTTTTTGCTTTGGCGTCAAATAATTTCTTACGTGACGTTGTTAATTCGTAGGTTAATTTGGCTGTTTTATTGAGATAGCCCGTCCAATTTATTGTTGCTGTCATCTTTACTTGGTTCATGGAAATTAGGTTGATTCAATATCCGGTGGTCTGTTATTTGTAATTTATTGACATCAGATTTTTTGAGGAAGTTAAAGTGATATTTTGTAGCTTAGATTTTACCTTCTCTCATGGTGACTTTCTTGGATAAATTCTCTTTCACATTGTTGTTTTGGTTCTGCTCGAGTTGGTATCAGTAGTTGTGGGTTGTTTATTTGTATTTATATTTTATTTAAGCTGAATTGAATGCCGAATTGTATCTGTGTGTAATTCCTTTTTGAATCAGAGTACCTTACCGAATGAATTTTGCTCTTGCAAAATTACATAATATTCAGTTCCAGAATTAGCATCAGTAGAGGGTGAGAATGAGGATTATCAAGGGCTCAGATCAGTTCGAGTTAATGAAAAATAGAATGAATGATAAAATAAAGCCGTCTAAAAACAAGCAAAAGGGAAGAAAAAGTGTGTCTGATTCCACACATGATCCCGAGGTAGTTCCCTGGTGGTTTAACATTCTTTTAATTCTTGTTAAAAACACATTATTTACTGGTTAGCAGTATTCATAAAAAACAAAATGCAACATACATTCATGCACTTTCTATTTATATTTTTGAAAGTTCATAGTTCAAAATCAAGAATAAGGTCTCGCATCACAAATATATGATGGCGACATCCCAATCATACTCAAAATTTAAATGTGAAACATGATGTTCTGCTTTCGCATTTCCATGCTCCCATCCTAGATTTTTTTCTTGTTTTCTTTTGGAACTTGTAATCAAAATCTATGCAGCCGATCAAATCTTATTTTCTATGGTGTTAAGGGTGCACGTTTTCATGTTTAATTTATAACATCAATTCTGCTTTTTATTTTTTCTTTCATTCATAAAATGATAAGCTGATTTGGAACATAGGAATCTATGAAAGAACTGGGTGATAATGATTTAATAGGAGAAAAAGTTGGCGAAAAAATGAAGTGCATGGGAAATGAGGTACATGTTAATCCAAATCTCAAGGGGGATCACTTTTAATTTGTTAACAAAACATATTTATTTGATTTCATTTCAGGAATCTCATGGGATAATTAATAAATACACTGCCATAAATGGAGATCAAAATGAAGATGCTGATCATCACCAAAGAGTGGAAGAGAGTGATTCTTCTGAGGATGAGGTATGGTGTTTGTTTTTTATCAATTTTTTTTCTTGGCCATATTGCAAGCACTTGAATGCTTCTTGGCGGGGGTGCTTAGCATTTCACAGAACAACTATTCATAGTTTGTCTTGTTTCTAAGGTGGCTCCTCGAAATACAGTTGGTGATGTTCCTTTGGAGTGGTATAAAGATGAACAACACATTGGTTATGACATAATTGGGAAGAAGATCAAGAAAAAGGAAAGACAAGATAAATTGGATTCTTTTCTTGCCAATATTGATGACTCAAAAAATTGGTGAAATCTTTGTTGCTTCTTACACAATTTATGTCATTGCACTTGGTTTTTATGAATTTAGATATTGTTTAATATTATTTATTTATGATATTATTGTTCTCGCCCAAATGGAATATTTCAGATTTTTATCTATGCATAATGTATTTTTTAATTATATTTATTTTAGGATGTTTATTTATGATATATTTAGATTAAAGGTTGCAATTATCATAATTACATATATATTATATATTATTGAGAAATATATCGAATATCCAAGGCTAGATTTCATGTTGAGCTGTGGCACATTGGATTTTAGCTGGGTATAAAAAACATGCTTTCATGCTTGGCTTCGCCCACAACTATCCAAGGCTAGCCTAGGTTAGTCTCCACAGACCGCAGGTAACATGATGTAGGCTACTTGTTACAAACATAATCCAAGAACCTGGTTGCTTCTTGGCATCTTTACTTAGGGGCTAGGGCTTGAGAAGTGGCTAGTGGGTAATGGGTTGTCGCATAGGTGCCTTCAAGTTAATTAATTTTAATTTTTATTATTAAAATTTAGAATATAATATATATGGTATTTACTAATATTATGTTACTATAAATAAAAAAGCAATTTTGATTATAATGTAAATTGTAAAATACATTGTAAATGTTCTTAATATGAAATGTAAAAAACATGAGAAATATATCTAGGTCTTAAAATATAAACCGCAATTAAAAAAAATTTCAAAAGAAATATATGATAGTTCAATATCACCAGTTAAACTGTTTGATTTGGATTATCATAACTTATAATCTTAGTATGTATATTATCATATTTGTGTATGGTATTATTTACTTAAAATTTTTTTATTTTATCTTGAAGATTTATTTGTGAATTTTTTTAGTCTTTAAGTAGAATAGAGTTTTAATGATATCTAGTTATAGTATAGTATTTTTTTCAAAAATTATATTCATAGCTACAAAAAAAAATAGATTTTGATTCTATGCTTGATGCTGAAAGATTCAGTGATTCTGTGTCATCTTAGATAATTTGAGAAATATAGATTCTTATGATTTTTATTAACTCAATAATTCAAATTTATTCATATCAATTTTGATTAAAAATGAAATAATAATCAATGCCTAAGTATTTTAATGTCTTGTTCCTATTCGATGAATCTACTCATTGTTTTTCTAGTTAAATGAATTGAAAAATTAATATATCTAAATACAATATCTATCTATGAACTTGGAGGTTAGTTAAAATTAGTATATTTATTTTCATAATTTTTAAATATATTTAATTATTCATAAATTTTATACTCTGATTCATGTGATTAGTTCACTATAAATATGTTATCTAATTATTTTTAAGTTGATTCGTTCTATTAGATTTATTATATAACATATATAACTAATATAAAAAAATCCTTGATATATTTGACGTGTTATATTTGATTTATTAAGTAACACATATACTTAAAATACTATTTTTAATGGTTATCATATATAATGTTATATTTTATTTCATATCTTGTATTTTTTAAAGATCCATGATTGACACTCTTATATGATAATGCTATCATTAGTTGGATGATCTCATGAAATTAAAATATTTATTTATTTATCTTATATAAAAAATCAACAAAATGGATAGTAGTGTATATGGGTGCATTGTCTTTATGACTAGTCCAACTGTCTTACATTATATAGATTATTCTATTTTTTGTTCTAATTTTATTAATTTCTAATTATTTTTTTTATAATTTTTAATTTTTTCATTTATTTTTTTTAGAGATTAGTTGGATGTATATGTGTATAATATAAAGTAATATATGATTTATCATAAATCTAATTGGGTAATCCATGTTATCAATAAATTTAGCTATGTATTCTTTTGAAAACTCTTGGTGGTATATAAATAGAGTTAATAAAGTTAAAGCTGATTCATATTAAAAATTATTATAATTCTTACTTAGTAGTTGAGTTTGTCTTAGATTTAATTATTTTTTGATATATTACTCGACATACCTTTTAAGGTGTTATTATCATTAATAATCTTATAAATATATATTTTGATAATATATATATTATATCATTATTTTGATAGTTAGGCCATACTATAGTTGTTCATCTATTTTTAGGTTTTTAGGTATAAATGCTAATGTTGACTCATGACTTGGAGTTATTTATTCTCGTTCTTTTCAGTCTAGTTATTATTATCTAATAATATTTTTATAAAATTTATAATTTTTTTATTTTATTTTAATATTCCGAGTTCTATGTATGATAGAATTATATTTTATTATTATTTATTTTATGGTTATACTCTCATGATAGAAAAAAATAACTAAAACAAAAAGTAAGTATTTGTATGTTTGTCCTCTCTGCCTAGCAAGTCCATAATTGTCAGTCATAAAATTTGCTCATCAATATTTAATTATTCGAACATAATTTATTAATTATGCAATATTATAATATAACAATTTTAAAAAAATAGTATAAGTTGGTACTAACTTTGTAATATTTTCAAAGATAGAGAGAAGCATATGATATTATAGTCTAAATATAAAAAATTATAAATATTAATATATGATTTATGCCAATTTTTTTAATATTAAAAAAGTACATATTTATTAATTTGCTTATATTTATGCTTGGACAAAAATTCAATAGCTTTTAGTTTTGTGTCTATTGTCATTTGGTGTCTTTCTCATCCAAAGACTTACTAATAAGTTGAAAAAATAGTATTTTTTTTTGTATTTTCGACATGACAACAATAATTCACTATCTTGTTAAAAATGTAGTTATTGTTCTATAATGATTGCAAAATTTAAATGGGATGTCTATAATCATGTGTTCCATTAATAATATAAATTAAATTAAGACATGTGAATGCATGCGCCTTATTTTATAATGCGATAGCATACTTGGCTTGTGGCATGATGAGTTTTATGACTTTGTTATGATATATATTTTATTGATTTTTTGTCTTAAAAGTTTGTTGGGTAATAGTTTCTCATTCAACATAGATCTACAAATATATAAGTTGTATATGTAGTTAATTAAATATTTGTATAGATATCAATCATACAAGGATTGTGTCAGCAGTTTAATCAATTAATAATGAGTTAACTGCTATTTTAGTTAGAAGAATAAATTTGAGTTTTTGGTAAGATTTTTATATTGTAGGGTTGATCTATTTTATTATTCATAATGATCTATCTAAATTTATAGGTTATTTTAATGCTTGATTATATAAATTATGTTGAAATAATAATAAAATAATTCTAATGTCCAATGTGATTATTATCTATTGGATTATTCTCAATAATAGTTTTCTCTTTATTGTCGTCTTTGTATTTTATTTTTGAAATAGTAATTCATTTTCTTTTGAAGGTTATTTACAAGTATTCATACTTTAGACAACTCATCAATTATATATGGTGGTTGCTTCCTATATGTATTTTTATTTTTTAACCTTACGTGTCATAAAGATATGAATTGTAGTGGTATTAAAATCTTTATATTTTCGGATTTGTAAGTTTGCCTTATGCATTACTATTAGAAGAGATGATAATTACTTTCTGCATTTATGTGTAATTCATGGATTATATTTCATCATTTATCATGATAATACACATAATACTACAAATAGTAAAATTATAATTTTAATTCTAAATAATCACTGCATCAATCTGTAGTCAAAGTACAACATAAATGAAATATAAAATCAATTAATTATACATATATATATCATATATAATAAAATATATCAATCTTATATTTCAACAGCTTAACACTTGGAAAAAATTTAATATGAAATAATTCAAAATATATTTAATGAATTTATAAATTCTTAATGATAACCCTAAGAGTGTTTATGAATTAAAATTCTAAACTCACAATTCTTATTTGTGTGTGATGTGTCTTAGATCTTTTTCTAGTTAAGAGTTAAAATGTATGCTTCCTCCTTATGGTTTATTTTTGTGTTATTTTTTGCTCGTAAATTTTTCTTAGGATTGGATGATTTTTCCCTTCTAGAATCACTGCCTTTCTTTCCTATTTGTCCATGTCCTAGCTCTCATCTCTTTATTTTTTTTCTATGTTATGATTTTATACTCGATTGGTTTAGTGCATCTTTAAGTGTGAAGTCACGATACTGAGTAATAACTATGATTCTTGCTTTGCCTTTCTATAATATAAAGTTATAATATTAGGAAATATTCATGATTTTTGCCTTTTTCATATTTTAGGTTACTTTGATATTTATAATAGGTGTGTTTCATACATTTCCTTTATGTAACATGAAGTCGTGGTGTTGGGAATGACTGTGGCTCATGTTTTTTTTGTTTTGGAACACATAGGTGCGACACTAGAAATAGGTGTGCCCTGTGCATATTTTTTTTTACAACAATAAGTTGTAACATTGAAAATGATCGTGGCTTGTACTTTTTCTCTTAGTAACCCAAAGTTGAGGCACTGAAAATGTCAATGACTTTGATATTTTCTCAAGAGCAAAAAGTTATCATTCTAGAAATGAACGTGAGGAGTAAATATTTTTTGAAAATCCTCATAGTTGGAAGACAATGTTAGATAAAAGATGTGGCTTTTGTCTTATAATTTGTGGCTATGTAATGAGAAAGCTGCAATATTGAAGAATATAATTTGTGGCTATGACATGACTCTTAGTATTAGTATGATATTTAGTTGTTGCGATATAAAATTTATATTGTAGCCTTAAAAATATCATCGAGGTAGTGTGGCCGCAACTCAAAAAAATATTTATTATCAAAAGAATATTTTATATAATGAAATAATTATGTAAATGAGGTGATATAGTCGTCATATATAAAATTTATCATGATTATTTGTGTAGAATTTCGATTAAGAATATATGTCAAATCTATCCTATAAGCTTATGAAAGTGTAACAAAGTTATATCAAGAGAAATATTTTTTTTAAATGATCTTTTCTCTTCTTATACTCAATAATCCCATCATCTATTATATCTTATATAAAAATTAATCAATATTATTATTATTAATTATAATTCGTCAAAATTATAATATTGTGAAATAGTTTTATTTAGAATTTTTTTTTCATACAAATATATTAAGTATAACTACCAAAATAATTTGTATTATTTAGTATTTGATTGTGTTGAATGTACGCGGCCATGCCTGGTACGACATTAGTCCTCTGTCTTGCAATCCTGACATAATGTGAACCTTGCTATTGCCCTACATGACCCAGGTTGAGGCATGATAGTTTTGTGTCATGCCATAAATTAGCATTTGCCTACCTGGCCTAATTTATAAATCTAATTTATTGGTGGTCACTAACAAAATTGATACTATTGGAATCAAATTTTTGGTTCTTATTATATCTTTCATAATGTATACTCGATCACATGTATTTGGACAACTGATTGGTCTTGTACTGGGTAATCGAATAGAAGATATACTAAAATAGATTTAAAATTTTTTTAAAATAAAAGATTATTTGAGAAAATATTTGTGTGTGGAAAATAAAAACATATTATATTAATAAAATACAAACAAAAGTTTTGTCGAAATATTACTAGCAACAAAATTAAGTTTGAAATTGGAATTGGAATTGGAATTGATGGCAATGATAGATTTAGGCAGTGGTAATAAGTCACTGCCATAGGTATGATATCTTGTTAATATCTTTTAAAAATAAAAAAGGTCATGATGCTTAATAATGTGAAACGAATATTCATATATATATATATATATATATATATATCCATTCAAATAATTATGAGCACTTCTTGTACCTACTACCATTGATGAATAATCCATTGTAAAATGTATACATGGTTAAATTATAAGTATAATACTCAACAAAGATATTTTTTAGAATTGAGAAAGTGACACTTGAATGATATTTACTTTAGACTTAGTTAAGTTTGTTTTGCATTCTAATTAATCATGAGTGTGTTTTTTATTAAGAAGGTTGACATGTTTTATCTATTGTTTGTTTTAAAGTTTTCACTTTTAATTTACATTATAAACTTCAAAAGTAAAGAAACACTAAGGGAGAAATTTTCTTGTGTTGCACTATGAATTTAGTTTAAAAAGATATTGACCTTGTATTATAAAATACTTTTATGCATGTGTATGTATGCAAATATATGTATATATATATATATTCATTATTTTAAGTTTTACATTACTTAGCATACTCATTTATGTTATATTTTAATTAGTGTATGCATTTAGCATAATTATTATAGTTGTATATATTTTTTTTGATATTGAGAAATCTTTCGGGTCGTTCTCTATTCTCTCTTTCTATCTTTACTTTATCATTTTTTAAATATGGTATTAGAGAGATTTTGTCGTTTCTTCTCATTACACGATAGAAAAATCATTGTTATAGTGAATAATAATTTGATAGAATTAGTGTTCAATGGTGGTGATCATTGGCAAATTTAGTTTCCCACATAGTGGGCTTGGAGTATACCTCCATGGTATTGGGGAAGGTAGATTTCCTCCATTGCAGTGGTATGGGGTAGCAGTGGTGATTGAACATGCAACCCTGAGATTGCCAATTCACACCCCACCTTCTAGACTATAATGCAATTGATATAATGGATTCTTTATTCTTGTCTAAAAGAGTTAGGTGATTTGAGATGTTACTATTGGTACCAACTACCAATTTTCTTTGTACCTGGGTTGAATTGGGTCAAGTTGACCTAATGAAACCAAAAATAGCCAATTCAATAGTTTTTTTGTAGTTTCTTTTTTTGTGTGTGGTTGTTTGTGTTATGGAGTGTTTGATATCATCTTGTGTGTGCTTGAATTTATCATATTGATTGTGGGGTGTATATTATGTGCTATGTGTGAAAATTGTGTTTGTAGCACATGATGATTACTCTTGAGTGATGTTATATTGATGATTGCTTAGTGTTTTGTTGTTGATTTGTATAATTATTCAATTGATTAGTATGGCTGAAAGATACAGATGTTAATAAAAAATTCACATTTACTAGAGGATAATTCTCATGAAGATTGATAAGCACTAAATGCATAGTTGCTTGCTGAATTTTGGTAGTCATTAGACAATATTTCGAGAATAATTAGATTACATATTACGTGTAAGAAAATATGAGATATGTTTGTCAAAAAAATGAGATATGACAATAATATACTTATCATTATATTTTATATTAATATTTGTTACTAAATTTTTTAGGAGTGTGTTGCTTGATTTGAATTAGCCTACTCATTATACAAAGTTCTCATAGTGGATTGATATGCTTTTTAAGTTTTTTTCATTATAGACTAATGAGATTGTAACTATTAGTGCTATAGGAAATTTATTTGTGATACTTTGCTTGTAGTTTTTTGGAGAGTATTCAATGTTAAGCATATATATACTAAGTACTAGATAGTTTCTTTCTGAGTCAATGATATGCTAGAGAGTGATATAAGTTTTTATTGTAATTGTAGGACAAAGAGGTATGAGTATTGATTCGTACTGCGACATCATCTGCTAGGGTTTCTATTGAAAGTAAGAAGCTTAGGCATGAAAACTTTATGGGTAAAAGATATAACATGGTGTGTGTTATAGTTGAAGTTGTGAATATATCCTTGAGTTTTAGAAATTGTGCAACAGGCTATTAGGCTTTTTCAAGGGTCTTCAAAAAGTGCCCCAAGGGAATTTTTACAATGTCCAATGTGGAATACTATAGATTACCATTTCTTGAACATTATACACATGCATAGATTTTCAGGTAGCACTACTTCCCCAAAGTCAAACTCATTTTGGACTCTTGGGTAGTGGACACAAGAGTCAAGACATATAAAACCTGTGGATCACTCTTTTTGGACTCTTGGGTAGTGGACATATGTGATCACAATTTATGTTTATTTTGTTTTAAAGTTTGTGAATCACTTCCTTAGGTTTTTTTATTATGTGGTATTGTTCTATAGCAATATTATAATATTGTATTTGTAGACTTTTCAAGAAATATGTAGCTAGATTAGATGTAAGTATTTGTATACTATAAGATTGGACTTGATGGAAGGATAGATTGGTTTAATGTTAGAGTTATATCCAAAGTTTTATTTAAATGTACGAGGACAATTTTAAGTATAGTTTCTTTCTAGTACATAAAATATCTTCCATAATTTATAATTCTGTGGAGTTCTTGTATAATGATAGTATTATGTTTGTGAAGTGCATGACAAAATAGGTATTTTTGATATTTTGTAGGGAATATGGTTGTATATACAAGTGATAAGATGATGCTATCTCAGAGAAGTATGTATTTGATATTTTGTTAGTATTAGATTTGTTGGGTAATGCTTTTGTAGGTTCTCTAAAAGCTCAATTTTATATCTAATTTTGGTTATGAAATTCATTTGCTGAGATCTAACAGGATAATATAAAAATTTAATTATATAATAGTCATTAGATTATATATTACTTATATTATTAATATAATTAATTATTTTTTTGATTTTCCTAAAATGATTTATATGTATGTATTATTGTGTATTCTGAGTGGTATTCTTGTTCAAATTCTGCTTTTATAATTACCAATCCAATTTGATATATTGCATATAATTTAGTTTTTCATGAATGAACGAAATATATTGAGATGACTTCTTATATTATCAAATAAAAGATTCAAGATGATTTCATTTCATTTGCTTCTATTCTCACTCAATCAATTTGTAGATATTTTATGAGAATTCTTGTGGGTCGTAATGTTATTATTTTCTCTTTTTGTTGGATAATCAAAATTTATGCGCTCTAACTTTAGGGTGAGCGAAAGTGAAAAAAAAAACTCAATCTAGGATATTTTTAGATTGAGTTATTTTTTCACTTTGCTAAGTGGAAAAATAAATCTATCTAAAAATTATACTATATATATATATATATATATATATATTCACTTTGCTAAGTTATAATTTGATTTGCTCATTTATGATATTTTTAGATTGTGTTTGTATTTACTATAAATATTATATGGTACTATTTTTTAATAATTAAGAAATATTTTGAGTTGCTTTTATTTCTCTCTTGTATTTCTTTTTTATATTTTTTTATTGAGTAATTTGTGTGATTATATAAATATTAACAATCCGAATTTTATAAGAATTTTAATGTTTAATTATGTTTATGCAAAAATATTATTAGATGACTGATTACATGAGAATTCCTTATATTGCATGTATATTTTGGATGTCATATTTTGGTGCAATGATAAGTCTTGAAGTTCAAAAATTATCTAACATAACTGCTCTAATTTTGAGTATAAGACAATCGAGATATTATAATCTCTCATATTTCATGATAAAATCAGAGTCTTGTGCATGAGGACGGGGTACAAATTATATTTTTTAAACAATATATATATATATATATGTGTGTGTGTGTGTGTGTGTGTTATGAGAGTAAGTGAGCGTGTGTGTCAGGTTATTGATGTGGTCATACACATCTGTTTTCTTTATTGTGAATTTGTTCTGAGCTAATAGTCCCAATTTATATGATCACTCCTCATCATTGTATAATTATTTTAAATTTTGTTTTGTCTTCTCGTAATTACTTTTGTTGGAGCTGTGGTCATTCTTGTTATTTCTAGGCGGAAGATCTATGATGAATACAATGATGAGGAGGTAGAATTGACTGTAGCAGAAACCAAACTCATCAGTAGATTGCTAGGTGGGAAAGCTCCGCATGCTGATTTTGATCCTTATCCAGTATGGCAAATTTTGTTCTTCTCATGTTATTAAATGTTAAAATGTGGTGCGCAACATCAAATACACTTGATGTTTCATGTTTGTTCAGGATTATGTTGATTTTTTCAAGTGGGATGATTCTAAGCATCCACTTTCAAATGCACCAGAACCAAAGAGGAGGTTCATTCCTTCCAAATGGGAAGCTAAAAAGGTAGTACCTTTTTGCTGTTTGATTTCTAGAAATTAGAGAGTTAATCTTTTTGTTTTTATTTTATTTTAATTTATGCATTATTACCAAAATTAAAGCTATTCTGATTCATCCCTATATAGTTGTTTATTCTTTCTGTTCTTTTGAAAATGCACACGTCGATATGGTGGATTTAGATGTCTTTGCATTAATGCTTCAAATTGATTCTTCTACTTGTTTCTTAAACTCTATTCTTTAGGTTGGGCATTGAGGTGTCGAATGGGTTATGCTGGGCTGACATGCCTATGAAAATAGGCATCCCGACATGGCCCAATGGATTGCTGGGTGAATGGGTTTGTGCTGGGTGATGCTACGTTAGGGTGGCTAATGACTATCCGTGGGGCTAGTCATTAGCCCCACGGCTAGCTTATATCAGTTTGGGATCAGACTAGGCTAGCTTGGGTGCTGGCTAATGACTAGCCAGAGCTCAGGCTATCTGTCAGCTGTATTTTAATAAAAAGAAAGCAGTCGGGTTAGAGGTGGGCAAAATGATGAGCTGGCAGACCCGACTCAGCCTCCCAGAGGCATGACCTGAGCCTGAATTGGGACAGGCAATTCTGGGTGTGCTGGGCCCTTTCAAGTTCCACACATGGCTTTAGCTGTACTGGGCTGCCTGGCCCATTTGCCACAAGCCCACAACGAGAAGGGATCCTCACTAAAGTGGAACAAGTATAGCTAGAGTTGTGTTGGTTTTTAACATTTAATAAGTTCTACTCTTTTTGGATCATTAGGTTGTCAAGTATGTTAGAGCAATTCGTAATGGATTAATCAAGTTTGAGAAGCCCGAAGAGGCCCCACGATTTTACATGTTGTGGGGGGATGAATCTGACTTGGCAGAGAGAACCAGGCACTTGTCTTATATTCCTGCTCCCAAACCAAAGCTGCCAGGTTTAGAATTGGACGTCCTGTAAAAACTTCAGGTTTAACAATCATGAGCGCTAGTTTATTTGCTGCGAGTTGTGTTGTCAGGCCATGATGAATCTTACAATCCTTCTCTTGAGTACCTACCGACACAAGAAGAGATTACTGCCTATCAGTTGATGGATAAAGAAGATCAACCAAAATTGATACCTAAAAGGTATCACCATGGTGCATGTGCATTTTAGCCTTGATCTGAATGTGTATTTAACATAATGCCTCTAGGTACACATCTCTGAGAAGCATCCCAGCATATGATAATGCTGTGAAGGACTTGTTTGAGCGTTGTCTGGACTTGTATCTGTGCCCTAGAGTTTACAAGAAACGGGTAAGTCAACCAATAATCTGCTTCATTTGTATATCAATTCTGCATAAAAAGTTGCTTGCTTTATTTATTTTTTTGTTTATTTTTTCCATTTTGAGCAGCTTTTTTTTGGAAATGGTTTAATTACTTATGCACCAAAGAAAGTAATTCAAGCAAGCTTGGTTTATTTGAAAATTTGTGAAATAACTGTAGATTTCCCACAAAAACTTGTGGATTTTTTTTTAATACAAGTTGGAAGTTCCTTGGGCTCAATTGGGCCCAAAGTAAACCACTTTGGCCCGGAGTAAGACAAGTTTCCTCCGTTCTAGTGATAAGGGCTAGCTTAGATTGCACATTCGGCACCCTACCAACCAAGCTACTATATCATTGGTAAAATTTATGAAAATTATTGCAGTAAAATCTATCTTAATTAAATTTGTCAAAATTTATTTGTTTTTTAAATTAAATACAAAGTAGAGGTAATGTCTCGGTGTGATGGCAAGTTCATTCCTCAAATGGTGGTAGATGCTGTGTTGGAGGCTCATGAGATGTAGTCTATTTGATTTTTATGTTAAGATTGCTGAAATATTAATCTCTCATAGACTCTTTGTTAAGTGAGATTATTGTGTATTGGGTGATTTTTTTTTTATAAATTAACTGGAAAGTGGTAGTTCAAATGTATGATTTATACTTAAATAAAGCCTGGTTAATTTAAAAGCATGTCTAAATTAAAATTCTGATCTAGATCACAGCTCGTTTAATGTTGATAGTTTCTACTATAACCAATTGGTATTAGGTTTGTGGTATGCTTTTTGCTGCATCATGCTAGTGTCACTTTTGAAATTTCTTTCTTCTAGATCAATATCGATCCAGAATCTTTGAAACCCAAGCTACCTAATAAGAAGGATCTTAAACCTTATCCAATAATGTTCTACCTCGAGTATAGAGGACACAGTGGAGAAGTTAGGTCAATTTCAACTGATGCTTCTGGACAGTGGCTTGCTTCAGGTGAATTTTTTTTTTTCATTTGTGAAAATATGTCTGGCTCATGCATGCCTTTATAGGGATGATCATTGGCTTGGTTTTGCTTGAAATCCAAGCCAATGACAGTTGGCCAGATCAAATTAATTACAGATCATGCCTGATAGAAGCTTCGCAAGCTGAATTTGCCAAAATGGCAGTCTTTATTTGAAATATGTAAGAATCTGACAGAGTTCTACTGTTGGTGAAAGGTTCAATTGATGCAACAGTGCGTGTTTGGGAGGTTGAGACTGGTAGGTGTTTTAAGATGTGGCACTTTGGTGAACCTGTTCAGCATGTATCATGGAATCCTATGCAGGACCTTCCAATCCTTGCTGTCTCTGCGTAAGCATGGAATTCTTATTTATTTGCTGTCTGTTTCACATCTGTCTCATGTAAACAAATTTGGGTGATGCTGTAGGGGACATGATGTTTTTCTTTTGAACACTGGATTGGGTACTGAAGAAGTTCAAAGTAAAGTTAAAGAACTTCTGACCTTTGAGACTCACAAATCTGAAGATTTAGGCGAGTGAACATTCAATATCTTGGGATGAGGCACAGAAAATAAATTTTTAAATTTCATTTTTTTAAAGTACCATATTTGTTAATTTTTTCATTTATCTTTTGTCAATGGATTCTTAGGAATGTATGTATAAGCATGTGTGTAGGATTTTTTAAATGCTAAAAGCATGCCTTTTTGTTTTTTTTTTTTTTTTTTTTGGTAGTAGTTGAAGAATCATCATTTTTGAGTTGGCATCAGGATGATGAGCATGGAGGAATCAGGTTGAGACATTTCAAGGTACTTTATTGTGTTTTATATGTGAGTTGCTTAAGAATGATAATGCGAGCCAAACTTACATTTTTTGGTTTATCTAGGCAGTATCATCTGCAGAATGGCACCGGAAAGGGGATTATTTGTCTACTGTTATGCCGGGTGATATCCTTTTTGCTGCCACCTTATTGTTTTTTCTTTGTATTATCAAGTTTAAAATTTTTCTTTTTTTGCTAGTTTTTTTTTTATTTGAAATTTTAGAAATTGACTATTTTTTGAAAATTTAGTGTGATTTTGTTTATTTCTCATTTGAATTAAATAAGCATAGTTCTTTCTGCAAAACAATAATACAAAAGTAAATACTTTGACAAATTTATTTCTTCTTTCTCTAAGAGATTATGACCAAGAGAGACTGAGAGAGGCCTAGGTATTAGGAATAACTTTTCAAATTGGATGAGACTAGAGAAAGAGGAGATGGCCAAAAGTGATCGATTCAAGAGCAACTATAGTAGTCTTGAACTTAAAAATTTATTTCCTAAATCATGTTTCTTATTGTACTATTTATATTATTTCTATACTCTTCACTTTTGACTTCTGGGTGATCAACTCTGGAATCAATGATTATATCACATGTATTTATTTTATATTTTTTATCTTCTTTGATAGTGTTGTTGGTGCCACTGTAGTCAACTACAAAGTCACCTAGGATGTTAGTTAAAAAAGCATTAACTCACTCTTATTACTTTGTTTCATGTTCTAAATATTCTTGATTTTCTTTGTAGTTTGATATTCGTAACTGTGTTATATAATTTTGATATATTTTTTTATTTTTTTGATGTTACTATGTCAGATTAAATAGCTTTCAGAATGATTTTGTTTAACTCTAAACAAAAAAATCTTTATTTCTTTTTGTTATAGTTCATACGTTTACAATTTCTTTTTTTATTTTTGTTTTTATATTTTCTACATTATTGATTGAACACCTGACATATCAGTTGTGCTAATTTTATTTGTTTATTATATAAGAGTATTAATTGTACTTAGATTTTTATGAGTGTTATTATTTTTCTTTTTTTTTGTGACCTAAAATTTAACATAATATTAAAACTAATATCCTAGTGAAAAATTAACTTTTTGGTCTATGTAAGTGTGGGCACTACAAACTTTACAGTGAAGGCACACTTATCGTGCGACACGCCTTATTGTCGTACACTCACCATATGACAGATTCCCTAATCATAACTCCTAAATTATGGTTTGATAGGAAATTATAATTTGATTTTCTACAGTTGGATCATATAAGATTTTTTTCCGCGTCATTTGAAATCCTAATTTATTGGAAGATTTAGAAATTATATTTAGTTTTTTTTTGAAGTAATCAAATGTAGATTTACCCTAATTAGGGTTCTAAAATAAAATTCTAATTTTGATTGATAGATTATTGATTTGAGGAGTCATTGGATATATAAACACATGAAATTTTTTCTATTTTTCACATATTGTAGCAAGAAAGGTCATTAGTATTATTTCTGGATAGAAAGTCAAAATTTATATAGCATTGAGAGAGATAGACTATTAGAGTTATTAAGTTTTTATATGGTTTATTTATCATAATATTTATACTTATTGGGGAGGAGTATGCAGATCTCATATCTAAAATAGCAACATATAATTTTATTTCACTAAGTATTATTGATTGTTTTATTCATACTTATATTTTGAATTCTTGAATTATTGATGTATGAATCAATATTCATATTACTGATTATTATATTTTGTTTATTATTTTTTATTGTCATGAAAATATTATTGTATCCAATATTAAGTTCTCTAAAGTTGTTGAATTTGATACTATTCTACCAAAGTTTTAAAATGTGTTTTTTTAGGTGCGCCTCAATGTGAGACATTTTAAAAAAGCCTTAAGGCATTAAAAAAAAGCGTGGAGCTTGACGGAACTGCTCAAGCTCTATGATGATGCTATTGGAGCTTTGTCGAGCTCCACTATGGTGCTCGTGGAGCTCACTATAGCTCCACGATGGAGCTCGAGGAGCTCTATTGAGCTCCACGAAGGAGCTTCCTTCAACGCACACACACCACTTTTGATGCATCAATAGATTGGAAGCCTGTCTAACCCTACACTTAGCTATCCCTATCGTGCATAGAAAACACATGCACACTAGTTCGTATTGTGTAGAAACGTGTGCACAATAAACAAAAATGGGTGTGGGCTAATATGTTTTGTTGGACATAATTTATTAATGGGAGTGATCCCAATAATTTATTGGTGTCAATTATTTTTGTTTGATATCAATTTGTTATTGGTATTAATTGAAAAGAGTTGTCATATGCCATTAGTATGTAGATATATAAGATTTTTTGCCTACGTTATATATATATATATATAAGAGTGCTCTAATATTGTCTTATATGTGTGCATGAGTGCGTGTTTATTTATGTCTTGTCAATTTGATGCCATTAATTTATTCTCCTAAATCTTACCAACTGTTCTTTACAAAATTTTGGTTGTGGTTGTAAACACGATCATAGTTTTGTTATTTTATGTAAATTTCATTCTTTGTTCTTCTCTATGGAAGTCATACTTTTTGCACTAAATTCTCACATAGCACAAAGCTTAAAAAAGATTAATATCTAGGCAACCTTACCATCAGCAATCGAAGAGGCTATGTATGACGAGTCTTGAACCTAAGACCCACTCCTTAGTCGATGATATTAGTTATCATGTCAATACATGATCTCGAATACATGATTGTAATATGAGGTTTTTATCAAAAATTGTGAATTTTGGGATTGTATTTTCTATGGAGGTCATATTCAGTGCACAAAGCTCCTACTTAATGCAAGACTTGAAAAAGGTTAATATCTAGTCAGCCTTACCACCAATAATCGAAAAGGCTACATTTGATGAGTCTTGAACTTGAGATCTACTTTTATTAGACAAAGTTTTTGTTATCATATTAATACATGATCTTGAATACATGATTGTAACATGAGGATTTTATCAAAAATTGTGACTTTCGAGAGTGGATTTTCTATGGAGGTCATATTCAGTGCACAAAGCTCTTGTTTGACATGTATCCTGAGTGAGGTTAATATCTAGTTAGCCTTACCACCTAGAAATCAAAAAGATTACATTTGATAAGTCTCAAACTTGAGATCTGATATCCTTAGACAAAAAATATTTGTCATCATGTAAATACATGATCCCAATACATGATTGTAATATTAGGATTTTATCAAAAATTATGACTTTTGAGAGCAGATTTTTTTTTGGAGGTCATCCCCAGTGCATAAAGTTTCTGCTTAACGCAAGACCTACGAGAAGTTAATATCTAGACAGCCTTATCATCAACAATTGAAAACGTTATATCTGATGAGTCTCGAACTTGTTACATATTATTCTTGAACGAAGATATTTGACATCATGCTAATACTTGATCTCTATATGTTTTAAATATTATTGATCTTCATTTTTGAAATAAGAAAAGAACAAAGAAACACTTATTACTATTATTTCTTGTCAAATTATCATCTGAGCATGAACAAAATTATCTCATGTTGTTTAGTCCTCAAGGATATAAATCCGTAGTTTTGAGAGTGTTCCTATGTTAACTGATGAACTGATTGTCTGATGACTCTCTAATACCAAAACATTAACTAATCATGGAGTTGGCATTTCATAAAACATGTAACTTTCTTCCATTTTACGTCGACTTGACCTAATGTTCACGTGATTCAAAATCAATTCTGATCCACAAGTTGTCGAAGAAACACACCCAAAAGCTTCCATTTAAGCTGCACGGACTTGCAGTTGCTTCTGTATTTCATCCCACTCATTCAAGGTTGTTTGTTGCCACGAAGAAGATTGTTCGTGTCTTTGATTTGGTGAACCAATCTCTTTTCAAGGAGCTTCAGACTGGGTTGCAAGAAATATCATCCATTGCTGTTCATCCGGCCGGTACATTTTGAATTATTTTTTGTATCTAATCAATTTTTTAATTTATTTTCCTTAATTTAACGTTTTCATTATAAATGCCAATTAAATAAATTATATCTCAGTTTAATCTGTCTCCACAATTTAATAAAAAAAGGGATGAGGATTTAATATTAACTAAATACATATTTGTGGGTTGCTTGGTGTATGCAGGTGATAATATAATTGTTGGTAGCAAAGAAGGAAAGCTATGTTGGTTTGACATGGAACTTTCTTCAAAGCCATACAAAATTTTGAAGTATGTCTTTTCATTTTGTACTTTATTATTATTGTAACATTCTTTCTTATTTTGTTTTCCAGGTTAGTGTGATATTGTATTTCATATATATAGTGTTTTTTTTTTAATTTATATATAAAATAATTTTTTAATTTTATATCATATTTTTATATTGTTAAACATTGTTAATGATAAATATTATTATAAAATCTTAAAACATGAATATATATGTGTATATATGTATGTGTATATATATATATAATGTGTATATGATTATATAATGTTATTGTCATTATCGACAGTCCATTTTGTAAGGTTGGAAGAAAATCAAGAAAAAAAGCATAATCGATACCACAAGTAATACATTCAATCATACTAAAAATGGATTAAAAAAATAAGTTTTTTTTTTCATAAAAATAGATGCTGATGATTTTTAATAGGAAGATGAGGAGTAGTAATATTTAAGTATATTTTTACTTTGTTTTCCATGTTAATGTGATATTGTATTTAATATATATAATGATTTTATTTTTAATTTAGCTATAAAATATTTTTAAATTTTATATCATATTTTTATATTGTTAAACATTGTTAATGATAAATATCATTATAATAATCTTGTAAAAATGAATATATATATATATATATATATATATATATATATATGAATGTGTTTATGATCATATAATATTATTCTATCATTATTGATAGTTCATTTCATAATTTTGAAAGAAAATCAAGAAAGAAAAAATAATAATAATCGATACCGTAAGAATTTATCACTCATACTAAGATTAGATTAAAAAAATAAGATTTTTTTATTTTCATAAAAATATTTGCTGATGATTTTTAATAGAGGGATGACTAGTAGTAATATTTAAGCATAACCTTCTTTATTTTGTTTTACATGTTAGTGTGATATTGTATATAATATATATAATGATTTTATTTTAATTTAGCTATAAAATAATTTTTTTATTTTATATCATATTTTTATATTGTTAAACATTGTTAATGATAAATATCATTATAATAATCATGAAAAAAATGAATATATATATATATATATGAATGTGTATATGTTCACATAATATTATTCTGTCATTATTGTCAATCAATCTCGTAAAGTTGAAAGAAAATCAAGAAAGAAAAAGCATAATTGATACCATAAGTATTACATCAATCATACTATGATTGGATTAAAAAATTAGATTTCTTGATTATTCTAAAAATGTCTACTGATGATTTGTATTGGGAAGATGAGTAGTAGTAATTGATTTATTTTCTTCTATTTGATAAAATAATTATTTAATATTTTTTGATTATTTTGATTGTGAAATATTTAATTGTAATAATATGTCTGATTGTCTAGTTGTCATGACAATTGGAGGAATGTGTAACAAAAAATTTAAATATTCAAATAAATATCTAATTAAAAGAAACATGCGAAGCATCGTAGTCAATGTGTAATACACTTATATTTAATATATGAACACTTATTTGTCACTTATTTTACAAGAGAATATTATCTATTAGAAAAAATATAAAAAAAAATATTAAGTACATGAAGTATTGTTTTATGTATTAATTTAGTTAAGAGAATTTAGCAAGTAATTCATTATGTTGTTAATATATGATGTATTGACTATAAGATTAAAAATATTTATTATAATAGATTATTCAAAATATGAAGTCCACTTATTTGGTAATTTTTATATATTTAATTTTTTTTTGTTATTTTCTTATTTCATGTTAAATTATTAAAAATATTTCTATCAACTATATCAACAACTTTTGACTATATGTAACTTTTATTATAAGAAAATGCTAAAATAGTTGTAAATATTTTTTGTGAAATTATATTCAAACTCATTTTGTTATGTAATCCTTAGACTTGGGAAAATAATAGAAAGGTTAGCATTCTACATATTCAATCAAAATAAAGTAGCTGCAACTAAAAAATGAGTGAGCCATGTCTTTGGTAATTATTTCAATCCATATGGTATTTTCTATAATTTTCACATTGTATGTCTTTCTGTGAACTTGACTATTTTAGTGACTATTCTCTCTCTCTCTCTCTCTCTCTCCCTCTCTCTCTCCCTCCCCCCTTTTCTCCCCCTCTCTCTTTATATATATATATATATATGTGTGTGTGTGTGTGTGTGGTGTATATATATATATATATATATATATATATATCAATTTCAAGATTTTAAATTAAAAAAAAATATATTCTTTACATTCAATTGATGAATTAACTACATGTGACTAATAGTTAAGAATAATTTAATTTAATATATTTCTACTAAGGTTATCTTAACAAAGGTGATGTTGATCAGTAGTGAAAATATATCTTGTAAGTCAATTTCATAATATTTTGTGAAATATTCTATTAATTGAGTTTTCGACTAATCTACCTTTTGAAGATATTCAATCTTGATTGTAGTATTGTTAAATTAGGGTTGACTCTATTTAGCTTGTCATGAGTATAAAATGTTTCATTTGAAGATTTGATATTGAAATAAAATATGATGTTAAATAGTTCTCTAATTTGACAAATTGAGAACTTGAATCAAGATTTCAACTTTGTTGTGGTTGATTTATGGTTTCATCCATAATGAATTTCAAGGGAAAGTGATGAGGAGAAAGAGAAAAAATAATTTTATTATTTATCTAAAAATTATTTTTGAAAAATATAACATTAACTTTTTTTTTTTTTTCTCTCTCTCTCTCTATATATATATATATATATATATATCTATATATATCTATATCTATATCCATATCTATGTATAGTTTGATTCAAGTTAGATGTTGGATGCTCCCAAACAATAAAAATAAAAATAAAAATAAAAAAAATAAAAATAAAATAAATTAAATAAAATTTATCCATGCCTCAAATATGTAACATTGAAGCGAGAAATAATCAATGATTTTGAGATATTTTCGTAAAAATATCTATAGTCTGTTTGTTGATAAGTATGTAGGAAATGACTATCACATTATCATAGATCTTCTCATATGTGAATTGCTAATAAATATCAATATATTTTATCTACTCGTGGAAGATCAGGTGAGCAACAAGTTGCATATTTGTTAAGGTTAAAGTGTTATTGGTTTCTGAACTGGTAGTTAAAGCTCCTCCACAAACTGTCTGATCAATTGTAGCTCACAAGTAGTAGATGTCATAGTATGTACTTTGTTTATATATTGGATTACAAAATAAATATCTATTTTTTATTTTTTTTAGGAGATGTAATTATCTTCAAGAAAAGTATAAATTTTATTGTACATATTTTCTTTGTGATGGAAAGAGTTGAACTAGAATCTGAATTTATTTATACTCGATTATGTTCAATCTTTGTATCTAATATTTTATCATGATTTTTTTTCTACATACTTGAGAATCTTTAAAATTATGGCCATATAAAAATGTTTGGAATATTTTATGAAATGATCAATTATATCAATGTTATAGTTGATGTCTAACCTTGTCACATTTAGTTTAATTTTTTCATGATCTCACTATATTTAGTATAATCAACTAGTAAAATGATGTTTATAGACAAGTTTGTAGTTGGATCAAACGCTGATTCAACAAATATACATTCTGAATATCGATGTTAGACAAAATATCATAAGTTTATCTCTTTTTAAAAAGAAAAGATATATCTATTGAGTGCTTTATCATAATACTTAGAAAATATTTTAGATATCTTGAATTATTCATCTGAAACTTAGTTTGTCGAAATAATTTTAGTTGAGATATCTAATTAATTATTTTATGTAATTATAATATTATTGACATATACTATTAAGATACTAAGAGTAGAATAGTGTAATACATATCGACCTCACTCGTGACCTCAATATTCAAAAAATAACATCATATATCAATCTTTTGATTCATGTCAGAAAAAAATAAGAATAATCTAATACCCTTATATTGTGACCAAACATGATAAGAGTGAAATGAAATTTGCTAAATTATGTCCATAGGAAATTATTTCAGACCATAAATGGTCTTTCCTATTCTATACGACATACCTAATGAAAATAATTTTTTATGTAATATATATATTAAATGCTCTTATATAATGAATAAAAGTGTTTGGGGGTGAATTGCATGTTAGACATTCCTACCAAAAACAAAAATAAAAATAAAAATAATAGAAAGAAAACAATAATATTGTCTACCAAGTTGATATGTTAAAATTCTCAACACAAAGCATGAAAGAAAGGATGGTAAGTTAATATTTATTCAATGTCAGTGTGAATATGTTTTGTGGTTGTCCTGTTATTTGAATGTATGTTGTTGTAATGGTCTCATGCTGAATTGTTATACTTATGAATAAACAATCAATATATATGTGCTTTGCATGCTCGTGAAATATTAGATTGGATATTATATGTATTGCTACCTAACTATCATAATAAAAGATAATAGGAGAAGAGAGTGCATACTAGATCTTCTTTAGTAGTTGGCACATTCAAAATATCCCATAAGTAAATATTTTCAACGCTATGAAATTTGTCTTTGTATTTAGTATCGAAATAATTATTTACCTCATATTTTTTTAGCTGATAATATTATATCCAAGAAAATTAGAAAATTCTATTGTATATCATATCTCGGTTCATGATGGTATCCAACTCGAATCTCAATAATCATCCAACTAGAAGTTTCTATCATTATTGGAACAGGTCTAAAATCCTAAATATTTTTTCATATACTTCAATATGCGAAGAGCTGTACCAAGATGAATTTGTTGAGTATAATTTAAAAAATGACTAACTATATTGATTTTGTATGTTATTTGTTATATGCAGTTTAGTTGTAATTAGAAAATTAATTTTTTTATGATTCTTCTATAATAAGTGAAGTTTAGTAGATGAGATGTATCAGAAGTGAAATAAATATTTGGATTAATAATAATATTTACTAGAGTTCAATACAAAAGAATAATAACTCTATAATAGTATAAAGTAAATATCTTCTCTATGTTTAGAAAGTATGTGTATCTAAGATCTCATATTTAAAATTGTGTATGTAGATCTCTTTGAGTTACGTGATCTCAAACTCCTAATCTTTCATAATAATATTATCAGTTATCCATGTAGATAATTAATAAAAATATCAATACATTAGAATTTCTTTGGGAAAACAAAAAAAATTAGTAACATATGCATAAAATAAATGAGGTGACTGTGTATGATAATATTATAAACTAGGTGTTTGATGATTGTTTCAGGGCACTACACACCTTATCCAATCTAAAAATAATATTTGACTATGTTACTTGAAATTCATGTGATTTCTATTATCATCTATACACATCTAGAAGTATTAAATAGGCTATGCCGTATTGGCACTAGTCAAATTAATAATATTTTATTTTAATTCTAAGAGTATTTTGATCTTAGAGTTTAAGACATGTGAATGTTAGTTATGAAAGCTTACTAGAGATTAATGTCCTACACTTCAGTCTTGTTTTAGTAGGGATACATTTGATCCTATACACTCGGACATAAGATTATGTACCAGACTATAATGGAATTTAGGTATTTAATTATTTCTTTTGAAGATTGATTGCTCGTGGTATACATGAATATATATATATTTCTTGACAAATTATAAATTCTTTTTATTTTTCAGAAATTTTACAAAATCATAAAAATTTAATTAATAAAATTAAAAAAAAATAAAAGTGATAATATTTAAAAATATATGACAGATTGATTTAATATTTATTATAAGGATAATAAGATTATATATCAAACTTTTTGCATATGTACACATAAACTAAATGATATAACTGAAACAAAGAATATATATTGATTGATATGATTTTTATATTTTTCCTTGAAAATATAATATTTTGAAATATATTTAGAGATAAGTAATTGTAATCATAATTATTTGTATGTACCTTTTTTGCATATTAATTTGTTGAATATGTTTTTTTTATTGCATATAATTTTAGATCTTACTTCATGAAAAGAAATTATTTAGTTTGTATCTAAAACTTTTAAAATGCACTTATTTTGTTTGCAATTATTCTTTAGGATGAGATTTTTATTTTGTATTTAAGAGTTTTTTAGCGCATACCATTTCAAATCCTACGTGTGGCTGCTCTCACAACTGAGCATGCCTATTGTTATTATTTTTGTGATTTATTTTTATTTTTATTCTAACTTTAATCTGACACCATGTTAGAGGAAACATACTAAAAAATAAAAAAAAATAATGCACTATAAAATTTACATATCGAATATTATTATTTAAGCAAAATTAATTAGGCTCCCCACTTGTTGGGTGCTTACTTGAATAAAAAAAATAAGAAAACTACATTATTATTATTGGGCAATCGTGCTTCCACGGTGGTAATTTTAAGAGACAGAATACAACAAGAACAATAAAATAACAAATAATATACATCCAATCTATAATCCAACCATGACAGAATCAAAAAAAAATAAAAAATACAACACCAGAAATAACATGTTTTACTAGTCGCTCATTACGACTTGTTATATTTATCAGAAAATACTTATGCGTTACAAATTATATCAAAATTTGCTTATAGTATGTGCAGCGCAGAGCAGTCATGATAAATTGTGCAGAAAGAAAGAGATGATGATGAACAGTTCCCAAGTCCGAAAAACAATAACTCGAAAATAAAAATTACAAAAAATATTTATAATAAAAATTCTCTCGATTCATTTAACCAGAGCGGGTTGGATCATGGGACGTGTCAGGCTATGCTCCAAAAATTTTGGCCTGCTAACCGGTCAGCTGGACCTTCGTTTTTGTGCTACTGCTGCATTCCCGACCTCTTAATATTTTATTTCCTGTATTTACATGAAAATATTAAAAATAAAAATATTTAGTTATACAAATAGATTATTAAAATAAGTTATATATATAACAATTATGAATGAATGTGTTTTTCTTATATCTAGTTAATATAAGTTTTCTCGCTACCAACCTATAATTGAATTGATAAATTTTTTTTTATGGATCTTGTCTTCTTCGTGCACTACTAATATCTCATAATTAGTTTATCAAAAAATTTTGGAATGAGATCTCAATTATGATTACATATAATATTATTTGGATTGTTTGACGTATTTTGTCGTCATCATGGATGGTTAATGTCTTAGAATTAACATTTGAAATACTACATATATTGAGGGATAATAAAAAAGTAGAACATATAATATAAAAATAAGAGTAAGAGAGTATTGGAGACAAGGAGTGCTAGGTAGAACATATTATTAGTTTCTTTTATAGTTCAATTGAATGCTCTAACTCATCTCTTCAAACTGAATTAACCGACATGCCAGAAGACTCCTCTGAGAAAGACCTTGGATATATCAATCTAACACATACGTTTAGGTTAGGATAACCAAGTCTCTCAAATTTTATTTCTCTCTCCTTGGCAGACTCATATCGCTTGTTCACTGGAACATGTACACTAGGCTCCTCCTCAGCTCAACATCTCATGAGAGGTGAATGAAAGTTGGGAGACTTGATGATTCTATCCTATCCGAGCATTGTTTAGAGGCTTGAGTTGTGGTGCTGAGTTGAATGGTCGATGGGGTATCTTTTGTAGCGCTGGCAATCGTACGCGTGGGTTTTTTATGATAACGACGCTAGCGTTGTCCCATTGTTGAGGCGGAATCCCACATATGCATTGGGTGCTTTTAGTAGCTTTTTGGTATACCATAGTCGTTGGATGTGCCGAGATGTGATTTTGGTAGCTGAGAACTCTTTCTAGTGAATGACAGTGGTCTCCCATGATGGTAGCATGGGGATGCAACTCCAAAACTAGTACAAAAATGTTTGACTCATGAGGCCCATGCTAGAGGGTTTGTGACTTGGCCACATGGATATATTTTTGTGTAATTTTTTATGTGAATGTGTTGTGAGAGTGACATGCTATTTTGCAAGTTATGATTCTTGATGCAAATACACTTTTAAATCTATCAGAGATTTATTATATGATGACTTTGGCATCTACAACTATTCCTTTGGTAAATTGTTGTGGTAGATTTAGATTATTGGTCACAATGAATTCTATAATGATTTGGTGCAAAAAACAATTTTATTAATTATTTACAAAAATTAATAAAAAATAAAATACAATATATAGAGAAGAAGAGAAATTTTTTTTTTCTATATATTATTATTTACAATATTTAGAGAAAAAGAGAAAAAATATTATAAAAAACAATATTTTATTTTATTTTATTTAAAAATAAAATAGAGAAAAAAATAATTTTATTAATTATATAAAGATTGTTCTTAAAAAATACATTGTCAACTAACTATATGTATGATTTGGTGCAACCCATTACCCATATGATGGGTGTTTCCAAATAATGAATAGAAAAAATAAATAACAAAAAAAATAAAATAAAATAAATAAAACAAATAAAATAAAACAAATAAAAATAAACTAAAAAAAAAATTTCAAAACTTTTTAAAAGTTTTTCACACTATTATCACAAGGCTTTATTTATAAGCATCAACATGCACATTCAAAAATCAAACAGACACATTTGAAAACCTAACAGATGTATCTTAAAATGTAAGAGACACATCCTAAAACCCAATTGGTGTGTCAACTATGACGGACCAAAGTTTTTGGCATGGGAGATGTGATACGGCATGAGTGCGACCTACCATAATGGTCCTATATGTGATCCTCACCCAGGCTAGCCTAGACTGAGCCAATGTTATCCTTGAATGAACAAGTCTAGTCGGGAATGAACTGGGCTAGCCTGGAAGGCTTGAACCCGGCTTGGAATGACCTAGCATGACTCGGCATGACCTAGCCAAAATGTATGCTAATGAGCCATGTCAGGCTGCCCATTTTCACAGTTGTGCCGGCACGACACGGCCTTTTTGACACTACCAAGGCTCAACAAACACAGCTTAGAGTATGATTAAGTATACAATTAATAACACCGAGAGCAAAACGAGGAGATTTCTCTCTTTTTTCTTAGTTCGCCGCACCATACCTAAGAGAAATTAATATCTTGATAGTCTCAAACGAGGAGAATTCTAATATCATTTATAATATATAGGCATTGTGTTTTTTGCATATTTGTGTTATTATATTTTTGTATGATTTATGAATGATTTTATATATTCATGTTTTACACCAACAAATTCAGAACAGCTGTGGCTATAATTTCTAAGATGGCTAACTGTTTTTTTTTGTTGGGCGTGGACCATGCCAGGTGTCATCCGAAGGATATAACCAGGGTGGCATTTCATCGTTCATATCCTCTATTTGCTTCATGTTCAGAAGATTGCAGTACATATGTTTTTCACGGCACCGTATATTCTGATCTCAATCAGAACCCCCTCATCGTCCCCTTGGAAATTCTCCATGGCCATACAAACTCCAATGGGAACGGTGAGCTACTTGGTTTATTTTTTTTATTTTTAGTTTTTGTTTATACATCTGAAATTAAGATTTGAATGTGCCGTGGGCTGGCCATGCCTAACTGTAGCCTAGGTCCTTCAAATTGGAACCCAATCCTGCCGCTCATGGCTCACGTTGCACCCTTGTCCCGTTACCTGCCTCATACCTAGCTATGCTGGCCTCTGGATCATGGCTAGGCTATAAGATATTTTGTGTGATGTGGTTGCAGGAGTTTTGGACTGCAAGTTCCACCCTCGTCAGCCCTGGATTTTCACTGCTGGATCTGATTCATTTATCAGACTTTTCTGTCATTAGTCACAACCATCCCGCCTGGTGCCTCGTGCTGATTTGTGTGTGTGTGTGTGTTTTTTTTTTATTTTTTTTCTCTTTTCTTTTTATTTAAGCTAAGTTTTTGCTCAGCTCTCAGGTGTGTGTCTGTGTGTGTGTGATGTAAGATGTTTTAGACGCAGAATGAAAATTCATGAATTTATAATTTTATTGAATATTTTCTCAATTAATTATGTCAATATTTCTTAGGTAATTTTAGTATATTATTATAATTGTCTATTATTTTTATTGTCATTAAAAATATAATGTTCTCTGCTTCTGCATATCTTGTTTAGTTTTGTTGTCTCATGATTATGTGTGAGCGTGCATGTGCGCGCGCGTGTTTGCGCACGCGTACGCGTGCGTTCGTGTGTGTACACGACCATTGAATTCAAGTAGTCCAAATGGTTTTCTTTTTTTTGCTTTTTATTTAAATAATAATGCGCTTGAATTAAAGAGGATGATGGTGCACTGCAGTTAATGATTGTATAAAAGTAACCCAACTGATAATTATGTAAATATAAAGATTATCTTTGACTTGATAATTAGTGTTTAAGATGCAAAATGAAAATTCATGAATCTAGAATTTTATTGAATATTTATTTTCAAACAAATCTGCCAATATTGCTTATGTAATATTAGCATGTCTATATTATTGTTATTTTTTGTCTAATTTTTATTGTCATTAAAAATATAATTTCTCAGCTTCTGCCTTTCTTTATAGTTTTGTTGTCTTATGATTATGTGTGTGTGTGTGTGTGCGCGCGCGCGAGTGTCTATATATATATATATATATAAAACACTGCTGAATTCAAGAAGCCAAATGAATTTTTTTTTCTTTTTAAATAATAATTATTGAGTTTGAATAAAAGTAACTTATGTATAATAATTATTTAAATAATAATATTATCTTAGACTTAATAAAATTGTAAAAAAAGATATTTTTGGATATATTATTTAATTGGCACAAAAATATTGTGGTACCTTAAGTATTTAAAAACATGATTTTTAACGTTAGGGATCTTATTGAATATGGAGGGCAAATTATAATGTTAATTTTATTTCAATGTTTTAAGTAGACTTAACTTTTTATATACGAATTTTTATAATTTTTTTTAGCCCATTGATTCATTGAGTTAGATTATTATCTCAAACCTTCAAATGGGTGCGGGGAATTTTTTTTTTTTTATAATTTTTTGTTAATTTTTAATTTAAAATATTAGTTTCAAATTAAAAGAATGAAGAATAAGGCCATTATTTATTTTTTTTATTTTAATGTTTTTTTTTTAATTTTAATCAATATTATGTAACTTTTTAATGGAAAAAAATATTTGGTTTTTTTTAATACAAAATTATTCTAAGCATGCTATTTTTTTAAAGTTTAGTATTGGAAATTTTGTTTTGTGTTATTTAAGTTAATGATTTTAAAATTTAATCTCGTAAGGTTGAATTCATAGGTGAATATTTTTAATAATTGTTTAAAAAAAAAAGAAAAATATAATCAAGGCATGCTGAGTTGCTGACCTACTTCATTTAATTGACTTTTAAAAATATCAGAAATTACTAATTAAATACTTAAATTTTATTTCATAGAGATGCGTGTGGGAGGGAAGTATCGGTCCTGGCGAGAGTAAATTATGAATTGATTCTTTTTCTCGTTTTTACCCTTGTAAAAAAACAGAACTTTCTGGGTGCAGTCATAATATTTGCATGACTTCTCAATGAAGTCGAGGGTAAAATGGTCAGTCACAGCCGTGCGGCTCTTTTATAAGCAAATCTCCTTTCTTCTTCCTCCGCCTCTCTGCTTACTCCCTCCCTCTCCTTAGTTCACGCTTGCAGTTTTGTAGATCTGCTGTTACTCTGCTCTTTCTTGCTAGATCTAAGTAGAGAAATCCTTGTAATTTCATCTGTAAGTGAAAACGCGTTGTTTATCTTGTGTATAGTTGCTGAAACTCGCTGCTTCTTCCTTTCGCTGTTTCCTCATGTTCTTCCTCATACTCGACGAATCAAGAAGCACAAAAGACGAGTTTCGCCTTTTGTTTCTCGTGCTCACTTGCTTATATTTGACATAATGATAAAATTTGGTACGATTTTGAAGATGACTCCTAGTTCTAGGATAAGAGAAAGATAAGAATCCTGTTCGGTGCTATCTTATGCGCGCTTTAGTTAACAATTGTTCACTTTCCTCTTCTTTTATCATAACTTGCGCATGAGCTGCTGTTGATCTGCGTTGGAGTTCACAATTTTGTGGATTTCGATTGTTGAGCTGTCTAAACGCTAATGTTTGTATGCCAACAATTTGCTTTGATGTTGCAGGAATTTAGCTTGCAATTATGGAAATGGGAGAGTAAAGTAACGCAACATGCCTTGGTTTATTCAAACTGCTTTCAAATTCTGCAATATCGTGCAATTTAACATATATTGCAGAGCTATTGTCTAAATCGCCTCCATTGTTGATCTGTTTTCTTTTTTCCAAGTTTCTGGCTCTTGGTTTTGATTTTTGTAAGATCATATTTCAACCAAATATGTTTTTGAGCCCGCGTTCGCAACCCAAAACCTCCCTTGCGGGACGCTTGTTCAGTCTTCCATTGTTTGATTTTCTAGTCAGGGCCCCAGAAGTACCCGCCAAATAGAAGGTATGGTGTGGCAAGCAGCAAGCCGAACAAGATTCCGCGCATTGAAACATGAGAGTGGAGTTCCAGGAAAGCGAGCCATTATAGTTAGGATCATTGCGTGTTATCAGCCACTACAGAATTGCCAAGTTAGTTTGCTTCTTCTTCGTTAGTTTACTGGTTTTCCCTGTTAATTTTTTATGTTCGATTACCGTTTTATTTTTCATTAATCTCGTAGGCTGAATATTTCCGCCAATTGCTTAAACCAGTAACGTAGGCCGTGACCAGTATCGAGGTGTTCAATCTGGGATTCATAGTTTTTCGTTTTTTGTCCCTTTCCTTTTCCCGAAACAAGGTACAGCTCTTACATCAACATCGTGAATTGGATCTCTTGTTAGCATCAAATCAACAATTCATTTGTTCTTAGTTGTGTTCGTCAATTTTACCTGGTCACCTGGTTGAATTCAAATACATGTTTGATACATAGGCAACGACAAGCGCATGATATGTAAATTATTATTTCCAGGTTGAACTTTTAATTGGATGGTTGAGCCAAAAGATTCTGGAAATATACTTCCAAGTTCTTCTGATCAGTTGGAGCTGCTGTTAGCCAGCATCAATCATGGCGATGATTCATCTTCATCTTCCGCAATTCCTAACAATCAAACCCCGAAATCGTTCCAGCGTTCTTCCTTCCTATTCCATGATTATTGTCATCTATCAAGATCTTTTCTCCACGAAAATCATGCGTTCGCTCTTAATGCAACGTCAAATGAAACACACTCACGAAAGAGGAGATTCTTTATCTTTGACCAATCTGGTAATGAAACCCGCTTAGTTTATGCTTCTACAATACCTTATTTTTCTAAACAAGCGCCTACTCCCATGAAACAAAATTATCATCATGTAGTTCCGAAGCAATTTGCTGCTGTGTCTCCGGAAATGAACAATATTGGGGAAGAAGAAAGTGAGATGCATGAAAACACTGAAGAAATCAATGCTCTCTTATACTCTGATGGATTTGAGGCTGAGTGCGACGAAGAAGAAACAAGCACAGGCCATTCTCCAGTGCTTGATGGTGGCGTGAGCGGCTCCAACAAACGACAGAGAATACTTGGTGGGCACGGGGTGCGAGCTTCCATCGCGGACACAGCTTCTTCTTTAAGATCACATGGCAGCCATAGCCACCCGGTTGGGAACAATGATGAGACCGAGTGTGTACCGGCTGTAGATGCAGATGACGCTGCGTCAGTGCTGGATAGGATTCAGGCACAGCTGAATGTTCTCGAGAGCATAGTGCCGGGCACTAAAGACCATAATAATCCATTGCTGGTTCTCGATCAAGCTATAGAATACTTGAAATCACTCAGGGTAAAAGTGCAAGTTCTCGGAGTAATGAATGATGATGATGATGCTGTTGAAGTTGAAAAGTATTCTGTTTTCAAGATTTGACTTTCGAAATAGTATCGTGGCGTGGAGTACTGCTTGCCGTCTGCCATGGATAGACACTTTCTTTTGGCGCATGCGATGTGGGTGATGGGCCCCCGACTGCCCCTGTTCCTTATTTATTGTGATCACTGATCTCTGACGTTGGAATGAGTGACAATTGAAAGGGAAAGGTTTTACCTTTTGTGGGGTCCACTTTTTTTAAAAAATGGTTTTGCTTGCACGTGAGCGTGGGTTTGGCATAATAACCTCTTGACTGATTGCCGTGTTTAATGATAATTCCTCCTCTGTCAGTCTGTCGCATGCTAGTGTGTTGCCACGGAATAGTGTGTATGTGTGTACTTTGTGGTGCCCCCCGGGGAACCGGGCACATATCTGAAGGTTGTACATGTGGGTGTCAACTTCATTAGTTTGATTGAGCCTCTTACATTTGGATGTATTACATACTTGAAGATGCGATGTTTTGAATTATTGTCTATATATATGAATGTATATGTGTGTGTCTGTGTTAGGCTTGTTTTTTGCATGTTTTTTTATGGTATTTACATGGGTTTTGATGAAAACGAAACAATTATGGTTAACCAAAATTTATTAAAAATAAAATTTTAATAAATGAGAGAGAGAAGGGGAGGAATTGTAGGAGAGAGGGAGAGAGAGAGAGAAGGGGAGGCATTGTAGGAAAGATAAGAGTGAGAGAGAGAAGGGGAGGCATTGTAGGAAAGATAGAGAGAGAGAGAGAGAAGGGGAGGCATTGTAGGAAAGAGAGAGAGAGAGAAGGGGAGACATTGTAGGAGAGAGAGAGAAGGGGAGACATTGTAGGAGAGAGAGAGAGAGAGGCATAGGAGAGTTTTATTTGTTGTGAATTAGTAGAGGAGATTTTTCTAGGATGAAGGAGATGGAAGTATATGCCTAAAAATGAAGTGTTATTACATATCATGCACAAATGATTTTGTTAGATCACATTTGACTATAACATTCTAAAATTAAACCAAAAAATAGAAAAAAAAATGTTAATATAATTTTGTTAATACTTGAATTTGTTCTTGTGCTCACTCACTGCTCACATGTGTGGATCCATAAAAAAACATCTCCGTAATACAATATTCTTGAAGTTCAAAGCTTTCATAAAAATATTTGCAATCTGTTCATCAATGATGTAGCATGAGCATATTTTCTTGTGTTATATTGCTTCTTTAAAAAAGTAATATTTAGCATTATGTTTTGTTCTATTATGAAAAAATAGTCTTTGTCAGTAGTCATTTCAGACTTATAAGCTAGAATTGTAACTTGTTTCATCAATGGGTGATGTAATAGATGACTACTTCTTTAAGGCTCAAAATATGACCACGGGTCCAACAAAGAATAAATATTTAAATGTGTTCTTAAAATCTTCTATACAACCATCCTCATAATCCCAAGATATAAGTGATTTGGCGAGTGTATAAACAGGGATAACATATTTATAGCATGCATACTATCAGGTCTAGTTACAATTAAATACAAAAAAGAGTCAACTAAGCTTTAGTAAAGAGTTTTATCTATCATGCTTCTAATATTTGCTTTAAGTTTTTGATTTTTAATCAAAGGAGTTGAAATTAATTTGCGTCTGGCCATTCCTAATTTCTTTAAAATTTTTTGAATGTATTTGTTTTGGGCAATAAGTACTCTATTGCTATCTTGGAAGTTATCAGATCCAAGAATATGATAGGGAGTCCTATTGTCTAATATTGCATACTTCTCCATCATATTCTATTTATATTAATTGACCATGTTCAAGTTATCATTGATATAGTGCTCATTCCCCTTGAGCAACTAGTGCAATCACTAGTCTAACATTCCAAAGTCAGGCCACTAGAATAGAAGTTTTAGTAAAATTTGATTCAACTAATTGATAGGAACCTTTAGCTACCAGTCGAGCCTGATAATTCTGTTTATTATTGTTAGATTGGGTTTTAATCTTGAATATCTATTTTACACCTATAATGTGTTTATTCTCTAGATTTTAAAGTAAGGCTCTAGTTCTATTTCTTTTAATTTAATATATCTTGCTTTCATTGTATTTACCATTCATGATGTTGTATACTTGTATAGTTTCTTTAAATTGAGGCTATATAGTAGTGAAATCAAAACTTTCATATATTTCTTCTTATGTTTTGATTTTAATTATATGGTAAAAAGAGTAGAAGAAGAGAGTGGTTCATTTGGAGTAGAAGAAGAGAGAGGTTCATTAGAAGAAGCATAGTTTGTTTTTGGGAACATGATTATAAACATTGGTACTTCTATAATCTGAGAACTATAAGAAGAAGCCACTTCTTCAGTTTGAATTTGATTTGAATTAACCATAGTAAATGATAAATGAGGGTGAGTCTTTCACCTTGAGTCTTCATCAAATAGCTCATCTCTGCTTACCTAAAATCTTCTATCTGGGAGGGTATGTAGTCTATTCCCCTTCAATTTAAGATTGTATCACATATGGATACATTTCTAGCTTACCACATCCAATTTCTTTCATTTATGCTTGAGTATTTGAGAGTAACATATACTCTCAAATACCATTAGGTGATGAACAAATAGCTTCTCTCAACTCCAGACCTCCATTGGGGTGAGATTTTTTAAGGTTGAGGTTGGACTTTTGTTTAACAAATAAATAGAATTGTTGGCTGCTTCTGTCCGGAAATATTTTAGAAGAATAATCTTTAGTGTCATGGGCTTGGCTATTTTCATAATCACGATATTTCTCCTCTCCACTACATCATTCTCTTGAGGAGTGTTTGAAGTCGAGTTAGTGCCCAAATACCTTTTTCTTCATCATAGGTGATGAACTGCTTTGAGAGAAATTCTCTCTATCACTTCCACTATAATTTTATCATTCTTTTGGATTTCTTTACAACAAGGCGCTAGAACTTCTTAAATGTTGAAAAGGATTCAAATTTGTACTTAACAAATTAAACTCACATCATTCTTTAACAAGCATCTACAAACAATATAAAACAATTATTGTTTGCATAGGATGATACAAAAATTGGACTATAATTGTTTATGTGAAGCAAGACAAGAACATCGGTGAACCTCCAGGCAATCCCCGATGGGAAGGACGATGTAGTCTATTTTCCTTCAGCACATCCTCAACAAACATGATCGAGTGCAATCCATACACCATGTTTCTCTGGAAGAGAAACATCATGCTTTTATATTATAATTTTTCAATGTGTCATACCTTTCATGTCACAAGTTCGACTTCTCTTATTCTTGCATCACTTTTGCAAAATCAACTTTGAAATTCAAATCAAGAGGAAAGTTTTTGTTCTTTGACATCTCAACTTTCCGCAATATCAATTTTGATTTCTTTTCATGTACAATGTAGTTGTCCTCTTCAAATATTAACTTGTATCCCTTTTAAATTGATTGACTTACACTCAATAGGTTTTGACCAAACTCTAGAACTAGGAGTACCTCCCCAAGATGTTTATTTCTAATAAATGCTTGTACTTTGACTTTACCTTTTTCATGAATAGATAAAAGATCTTAATTTCTTATGTTTACTTGTGAACTTGTAGAGGTATGCAATTCCACAAAAAGAATATTGTTTCCAATTATGTGATTGATAAATCCACTATCTAAATATCTTACATTAGAGTTGTATTTTTTGGAACTAATAATGACATGAATAAGTTTTCCCCATTACATTTTTCTTCAACACATGTAGCTTGCTGGGGAGCCTTGAATCTGCAATTACTTGATAGATGCACAAACTTATTACAATTGGAGCATTAGGGTTTAGACTCATACTAGCAATCCTTCTTAGCATAAATATTCTTCTTACATATATTACATGTGTAAGAAAAACAATTACCTTCTATCGATGGTTGTTTGACTCTAGAATTTCTCCCTCTTCCTCTTCCATATGTATTTTAGGTAAGACCTCCAGTTACTTTGTTTGAAGTCTTCCTTAGTCTACAAAATTTTTAAATTTATGTGAAGCTTTGACTAAAAGATAGTTTCAACTAAGTTCTCAAAGTCTGTTAGCGGTCTTTGTTCAAAATGTCCTTGATATTGAGTGGAGATACATTTTTATTCTTCTCAATTATAACAATAATAGGATCAAACCCATCAATAAGGCTAAAAAGCAAAATTTTCATGATTCTGTTCTCTACAACCCCCTCATTATATATCTTTAAATGGTTGAATGTCTCTATAAATTGAAGAAAAATTACCAAGTAAAGTTGAATCCTTAATCTTCACATTTTCAAGAACTTTTCAGAGGTATTGAAGCTTTATTGTTCTAACTCTTTTATCTCCTTAAAATTCTCTCGAACAAAATTCCATGCTTCTTGTTTGGTGTTTAAAATATCAAATATTTTGAGTATTTTGATACTATTTGATGATATATAAGTATGAAAATGAGACATAATTAGATTAATTTTATGACTTGTGAGTCTTGGTGAATTTTGATAAGTAGTTATTAAATCGATGTGTTTTTGTAGATATTATTATGACTTGGTAATTTATGAATCATTGAGTAGTTTTGTTATTTATTTTTGGCTGAAACTTTACTTAAATAGTCATGTCAATCTTTATATGTCACGACTTTATCACCTCATTAGCATAATCATTCAACTGTATAATAAATTCTTTATGGTTGTGATATTATTATTGAGTTACAATCATACTTATCTAATAATAATTAAATAGCTACAATATTAATTTTATATCATACTAACCAAGTATTCTACATGTGTTAAAAATCACGACTGCTTTCTATCGTCACAACTTTAACTTTAACAAGACTTCGTAGTCTCAAATAAGATTCATAGTTTTTTTCATAAAGTTATAACTTTTGAGTTATAGAAAAAGCTAAAACTACTTAGGCCAAAGTCGTAGTGATTATCGAGCACCTTGATTTCTAGACATAAAATATTAGAGACATTTACTTGAGTATGATCATTTTCCATGTCATAACTCTTATCTCTAAGAGAAGATAAAACTATAACTTTTATGTTTTAATGCTAATTGCTAGAGTTGAGGCCAATTTTCATTTGTAATTCCACTATTACTAGTGTCATGTCCATATTATGAATGAGAGAGATCAATGCCAAAGTAGTGGTTATTCCTAGTGTTGTGACTTTATATTATAGAGATAATAAACCTAAGTCACTGATAATTCATAGTGCTGTGAATTAGTGTTATTGAAAGATTTGGACACGTTCCAAAACTATGATTATTTTTCATAGTCACGACTTCGAGCTCAAGAGATGAAAGCTAAAGTCAATATTTTCCAAGAGCCATGACTTTCTATTTAAAGAAATATAGAAATGTCAAAGTATAAAAGATGAAAGAGAAGAATTATTCAAAAGAATCTTGTTCTTATTTATGTACTAAGATAGTCAAAACATAACAACCAAACATAAAGGCAATTTTTGTGCTCCATAGGGCATCTACAAGTAAGTAAATGATGTAAGATATATGCTAAATATTATATTTAAAGTATGCGACTCTCAAACCCACATTGTCTAGTGTAGAAATTAAAAGATATGGTGATTAAATATAACTTGAATTAAGGATTTGACTTTTATTTTATGCATGTCTTCGCGGTGGATGATAACATGTAAATCATGAGGCTCATTAATGCACAAAGTAGGAAGGATGTATATACTACCCAAATATATATTCTATTATGAACACACACACACACACACACACACACACACACGCACAGTCCAAGCACATATATATTATGCCCACTATATTTAACAAATCTACAATATAACAACCACAAAATATATATTATGAATTTATAAAATGGCGACTCAAATTATAAATTTAAACCAATATATATATATATATATATATATTCAAACACAAATAAATATAATTCAATATTTATACATCCACAAATTCACATACAAAGCATAAATTGTAATAAAAATACTTGGATAGTCTATTTGTGTTTCTAGTATACTTTTGAGTTTTGGAGCACCACATGAATATCTAATTTTTCTCTACATGAACACCACATGTCCCCCACATGAACACCACACAAACTCTACACAAAACCATAAGAAACCACACTAACTCCACACAAATACCGCATAAACATGACATCATTCTCTGTAAGCCCTCATATACAACACCAATAAGATGAAAATAAGTTATCACAAAAAGAGGCAGCCAATCCCAAAATCAGGTTGCTAATCTCATTCAAACAAAACTTATTGTATGATTTTTCTAAGTAAACCTTATAGAATAGGGAGGGGCAAACTTTCATTTTTCTTTTATTTCCTCATGAAACACAAACAACATGTAAATGGGTTGTCTTTTTCCCATTTTTCATGCACCCACCACACACAAGCAAACGAACACACAAGCACACGAGACAAGATTTCTAGCCATGGCATGCACTCCATCCAAGGGTGCTTGCCATGGCATGTACTATCGCCATGGCTTTCATCCATGGCAACTTGCTGAACCCGGCAATCATGTTTGCTATGTCTTCCATGCATGCCTCCCCTAGCAGTCGTGGAAACATAACTACCATGGACCCACACCTTGATTTCCAACATGTGTTATATCTCTATCTTTTTTATTTTTCAAAATAGTTTTAATAATTAAAACACTTACCATTTTATTTTAAATGCTAATTATGCCCTTTAAAAAGAGCAATGATACTCTTATTTAAATTCAAATTAACATAAAAATCAAAAACAAATAAAACAAAAAGAAAATTTAAACCAAAAAATTTTAATACTGTCTACCCAAACAGAGGCATACCCAATAATATTCCCCTCTATCTGATTTTAGAAGAACTAATAATCTCTCTCTTTGTCCAACTTGGGAAGATTGAGATAGATCATTGGTTTAAATATAAAATAGTCACATGAAGTTATTTAAGTTTTGTATGGAAATAATATATTTTAAAAAAACAATCCAAATTTTAAGCTTGGTTTCAAAAATATGCCCAAACTAATACGTCTAGAAATAGTGTGGCAAAGCCTCTAGGTGTTAACGACAGCCATTGTCATGCTGTTGATTTTTTAAAATTAGAATCCGCCATTGTGAATGCCGACTATTGAAAATACCATTATCGTTATCTCGGTTCGACCCTTACCGCTCGCCCCTCGCCCCTTGCCCCTCGTCCCTCGCTCCTCGCCCCATCGCCTGTCTCCCCTCACCTCTCGCCCCTCTCTTCCCACCCCTCTCCCCCGCTCGTCTACAGGAGCTCCCTCGTGGAGTTCCATCGAGCTCCACTATAGGTTAATTGTTGTTCTTTGACTTGAGTCCATTTTTTTCCCCTTTTTATACTTTAATGTTTCTTCTTTTCTTTAAATAAAAGTCACGGCTTTCAAAAGTAGCCGCAACCTTGGCCTTCAACTATTGAGAATGAGATGACGAATCTAAAAAATAATTATCACTCACAAATTTGTCCTAATTTTTCTATAAACACTAAATCTTGGCACTGGAAAGTATCTATAATTTAAGCCTATTATCTTTATAACATAACATTGTAGTGCTGAAAATGATCATGATTTCACCAATAATCTTCCTCATTCATCATCTCACCATGGTTCTAGAAATGGTCATGGTGTTGAAAGTAACCTTTCAAGTGTATTATATGGCCATAATACTAGGAATAACCATAGTAATGGGAATGAGCTCTCATGTACATCATATGGATGCTATTGCTATGCTAGAAATAGTCATGATGTTGAGAAATACCTTACTTTTACATCAAATGGCCACAATGCTAGGATTAGCTGTGTTGTTGGTCTTGATATATTTCATATATCATATGGTAACAATATTGCAATAGGGTTGCGGCACTAGTAATTAGTTCGATCATAAAAATATTGACTTTGCCTTCTCTTAGGATAAGAATCATGATCTAAGAGAATAATCATACTTGAATAAATATTCTTATAACATTTGGTGCCCAAAAGTCTCAACGTTGGATAATTGTAATCACTTTGACATGAGTAGTTTTGGCTTTTTAACTTTCTATAACTCAAAAGGTATGGCTTTGTGAAATAGCCATCCATTGAATCAAGACTACAAAGGATTATTAAAGATAAAAATAAAGTAGTATTAATAACCATGATTTATAGTACCAAACAGGTATTTAGTTACTATGACATGAAATTAATATCACAATCATTTAATTATAATGAGATAAGTATGACCATGACTTCATGATAATAATGTAACCATAAAGAATATGTTGCATAATTGAATGATTGTGCTAACAAGATAGTAGAGTCATAACATACAAAGATTATCATGACTAATTATGAAGAGTTTCAGCTAAAATAGATATCAAAAGTCATGAAATCAATCCAATTATATCTCATTTCATGCTTACGCATCATCTTATAGTATTAAAATACTCAAAAAAATGTTCAATGATCTAAATATTAAAGAATAAGGTATCCTTACTAATGAGCTTTTAGGATATTATATAACTAACTAAATTAGGTAGTATAATCAAATTGTAACAATGTTATGATATAATTACAAAAGATTATTTAGTTTGGTTAGTCATTATGAGTTGATGTAATTATCTTTAAGAAAGGATAATACTTTTTTAGTAGTTAAGATTGCATTATTTTGATAGTCTTTTCTAGATCTAATAGATTGTCTTGTTATCTTATTTAGAATATAGATTATTAATTTCTGTATTTATGAGCAAAAGCATTGTAATTGAATTACCCCTTCTAGACCCAAAAATAAAAAGAACTAGGAGAGCTATATCAAAATAGAGAGTTGACAAAAAGCCTATGAAGGTAACTAGTAGAAAGAAAGAGCATCAAGATAGCGATGAGCAAGTTGTGTCCAATAGCTCATCCATCACCAAAAATTGAAAGATTATTGATAGCTAATGATGATGAACAATATTATTTGGGTATTCAAATATAACTAGTGAAAGTAAATTAATTTGAGTTAAAGACAATTCTAATAGTAATAGTCAAATAGTATTAGTATAGTAGAAAAATATCATAGGATTCTAATGGATATGTCATAATATTTTTGGAGCTATGCGACATAGTAAAGTTGATCAAAGTTAGTCTAGATAAAATAAGGTCATGTCTATTCTCATTTTCATTAATAAATATGGTATAAAATTGATTCTAGTGGTTATCTCATGTCTCCATTGAGAATTGGGATGAATTTGTACCAATATTTATTACTACGTTTTTTTCATCTCAAAATACTTCTCAGTTATAATGAGAAATAAGTCAGTTATAATAGGAATAGCAGTAGATTTTATATGATACTTGAGACTATTTTAAGGAGTTGTTGAATATATATTCTCGACATGGATTTAAATTACTATTCCAAGCCTAGACGTTCTACAATGGGCTAAATTATATGCTGATTGTATAGTTGATATGGCCATGGGTGGTTGAATTATCAATAAATCTCTAGAAGAGACCTATTATTTGTTTTAGGAATTAGCAAAGAATAACTATCTAATTTCAAATGATTATTCATTTGGGAGAAGAGAAGATGAAGTATTAGAGTTAGATTTCCTAAGAAACCTTGATGCCCAATATGAGAAGAAAAGATAATTAGAAGAAGTTATCATTTTGTAACTACACAAAATGGTGAATTTAGATTCAGTTTATCAAATGGAGGAAATAGATGGATTACAAAATAAAGGGTACATATTTCAACCCAAATAATAATGTTCCGGCCCATTATCATTAGAACATGAGAAATTATAAAAAATTTTTATAAAGAAGTTATAGGTATGACATGTGGAATGTTAGGCGAGCTCCTAGAATCCTTGGAAATAATTTGGTGAGTTATGCTAATCAAGGAGGTTTAAAATTGAATTATTAACATTCAATAAGAGAAGAAAATTCAAATATAGAAGAAAACATGAATGTTATATCAACAAAACTTTGAAAGAAAAATAAATAAAGAAACTTTAAGTGAGAATGAATCACACAAATTCAATAATGAAGAATATACAAAATCAAATTGGATAATTAGCATTATCAATGAAGATAAAATAAGTATCAAACTATTAGTGATATTGATACAAACCCAAAGAAGTACTTATCTATAAAGGTGTCAAGTGGGTCAGGCAGCCCAAACACGACACGAGGAACATCCTTGCTGTGCCATTCCTAGCCTGGCATGGCAAGGTCCAAAACCATGCTTAGACCTAAGTCATGTCTATTGAGATGACACTCCCACTTCTTATATCACACTCAGGTGCATATGCAACATTAGTAGCATATTTAGCATATTTAGTGATAATACTACATTTAATGTCATATCTATTAAGATGAAAACTAAGTATCTAAAGTATTGGTTCACTGTTCTATCTCTTTATTTCCCGGCTACCTACATAGAACCTAAGGTTATGGTGAAAGAGATAAAGAATATTTTGACAAATATATACATGTGTATGAACTAGGAATACCAACCTGAAGGGTTCATTCATAAAAAATTAACTGAGTTAATTACATACTACGACACAAGGTATGATAGTAGTAATAGCTAAGTTCAGAGTACGAACATGGATATTGTATTTATAGATGATGACTTCTCCATTCAGTTAGCGAGAAAGAAATGATGAGATGGTCTAACAAATAAGAGTGAGATGACTTGATACTTAGATACTAATTAATTCTCAATCCCATCACATAATGATAACAAGAACCTTGATATTATATAATGGTGAAAATCATATGACTCAACTTATCCGGTACTATATAAGATAGCATGGGATCTATGGACTCCTTCAGCATCGAGCATAACATCGGAGTCTACATTTTCTATTGTAGTCAATGTCATTTCAGTTAAGAGATCGAGACTATAGATAAATATCATTGAGGTATTTGGATGTATGAAGAATTGGAAGGATTCGAGGTTGGGTATATAGGATAGGGCTGGAATGAGAATGTGGGAGTTACTAGCAGATGATGACTCATGGAACTTGGATAATATTGAGGCTACCACTGATAATACTATTAGACACTTATATGATGATGATGATTTAAATACAGACACCAATTAACATTGGGATTGATGATTACTATTTTATTTTTGGATGATAGATTTTTTTATTATTTTTGATTATCATTTTTTTGATTATGTCATGATGAATATATTTTTTTAAATTTCATATGACTATAGCATGTAAGATACGATTGTATATTTTTATATTTTAGCATTGCCATATACATACTTAAAATCAAAAACAAGCATGACCAAGCTCTTGGCATGACATGGCACGGCTTAGCATGACCCAGCTTGATTCTGCCCAGACTCATGCTGGTTGGGTTGGGAAAAACACAAGTCAAGCCATGCTGAGCAAGACATGACTACCTTACCAGGCCATTCTTGGTTACGCGTAGTGGTTCTATTGGGCCACCTAAACATGGGGCATGCCATGTCATCTCATGATGGGACTAAAAATGGGGCAGGGCATTTTCAAATCACATAATATCTGACAACTCTACTTATATATATTGCTTCAAAGTAGAAAATATCTAGAGGGGAAACACATTGAGGAAAAATATTCCAAAAATTCTAGAATAGATAGTACAACGACTTTCCCAAAAGTTATAGCTCCAGCTAAAAATTTTTCCACATATGAAGATTGTTGTGCTAAGGTACTCTACAAAACTATACTCTAGTAGAAGTATAAACCCAATTTATACCCCTAGCTAAGAATAAAAAAAATTCTGAAATATAAATACAAATAAAGGCTACCCAAGCTATGAAGAAAAAATAAAGAATTAGAATGAAGCTAAAGCTAAGTTTCCAATGAAGTTTCCACTTTCACAACATTTTTGAAAGGGAAAATTAAATGAGATTTTAAAGAAATTTCTTAACATATTCCAAAAACTTGAAGTAAATATTTGATTTGATGAAACTCTAGCTCAAATACTAAACTATGCAAAATTTAGAAAAAAATATCATGAGCTGTGAGAAGAAGTTAAAAACATATCAGACCATGAATATGAATGAGTAATATAGTATAATTATTCATTAAACATTTCCAAAGAAATTGAATGATCCAAGAAGTTTTACTTTAAATTAAATAATAGGAAATTATATATTTCAAAAGGTATTATGTGATTTGAGATCAAGTGTTAACTTGATGCCTTTTATCTATTGTTTGAAAATTTAATCTTGAGAAAATCACTCTAATCTCTCTATCATTCTAGATGACTCATATAATAATCAAGTATCTGAATGATATTATTGAAGATGTTTTGATTAAGGTTAATATCTTTATTTTTATAGTAGATTTTGTTATGTTGGTTATTGTGGAAAATCATTATATACTATTTATTTTGGGATGACTATTTTTAGCCTCTAAACAAGTCCTTATTGATATCAAGAAGATGAAGTTTACTCACTACGTTGGCGAAGAGCAAGTAGGTTTTAGTCTTTACAAAGGCTTAAGAAGTCTAGATGATGACGATATAGGGTCAACAAAAAATAGATTTTTAATGGAAGAATTTTATAGAGGACTACTCGCTGGATAAAGATAAAAGAGATGATGTGAATGAATAACTATGAAGCTGTGAAAGTAATGATTATGAGAAAGATGATTAGGAATAATTACTTTGGAGTTGTGAAAGTGAGGAACATAAAAAATATGACAACTATGAAGTTACAACATTTTTAGAAGCTATGACTTCAAAGAAATTTAACTTAGACAACTTCAAGGAAGCTGAGAAAATAAGTAAGGAAGATAAGGTCGAGATAAAATTTCTAAAAGATCTAATCAATGAAAAATCCATGAGTGAGCATCAATAACAAAGCCTTAGTCATGAACATCATCATGACTTTAGAGTTATAGAATGAAATAAGCAATGAAAAGCTAAAAGCAGTCACAACAATGTACAACATCATGACTTTGAAGTTATAGATGTAAATAGCAATGAGAGGCTACAAGATAAAGCCACAACTATGGTTAACACTGTGACTTTGTAGATACATGAAGAACATGACTATGCTAGAACTAGAGAAACTATGATGTTTTCAAATCCATGGCATCCAAGGAGGGAAAGATCAAAGAAGAAAGTGCAACTAGTTTAAGACAGATGGAAGAAATAAAAAAGAAGGAAGTTAAATTATACACTAAAAAACTAGCTTGGATAGCATAGATTACCAAAGGAGGCAATGAGGTATTGAAGGTCTAGCTATGGATGTTAATTACATAGTACTATTTGGGAGATAACCCATGAATTTTTTTCGCATTTGAGATGTAATAAATATCATATACCTATAAAATTAATAATTGCACACACCCAATTTACTAGAGGTATAGTCACATAACTCAATTCATGCAATGACTATTATCATGCCCACAATAAGTTGGAAAACTATTTTGAGAAACTATGATACTTAAGCAAAAGTCATAGAGAAAAAATATTTTTTGGGATGATGTTAATAAATTTTATTTTGATTGAGGGAGAAGTCATTGTTAGAGGACAAAAAATAGTGTGTAAGAATTTATTCGGTATTCAAATTATCAAATATTTTTGTATATTTTTAGTGTTATTAGATAATATGTAAGTATGAGAATAAAACATAATTGGATCGATGTTATGATTTTTGAGTTTTAGTAAATTTTAATGAATAATCATGAAATTGCTATGTTTTAGATATATTTGGTGACTTAGTGATTTATGAATCTATGAGCAATTTTGACATCTATTTTTACTTAAAACTCTACTTAATTAATCATAATAATCTATGTATATCATGATTTTATTACCTTAATAACACAATCATTCAAATATGCACTACATTCTTTATTGGTATGATATTATATTGGAGTCATAGATATATTTATCTCATAATAATTAAATGACCATGACATTAAATTTATGTCATAAAAACAAAGTACACTACCGGTGTAAAAAGTCATGTCCACTTCATAGTGTGACAACTTTATTTTAACTGAAGCTTTATATTATCAAGTTAGAATCATTGCCTTTTTACAAAGTTATGAATTTTGAGCTACATAAAGTTATAAAGCCAAAACTACTCAAGTCAAAGTCTCGGTAATTATCAAAATCATAATTTTTGGATACAAAATATTATAGAGTATTTATTCAAGCATGAACACTCTCCAGGGTTGAATCTTGTCCTCAAGAAAAGACAAAATCATAACTCTGATATACAAGCTAATTGCCAATGTCTCGATTTTTCTCAGTCATGGCCATATTATGTACGAGAAAGGTTAAAGTAAAGTCGTGATCATTTTCAATATTTTGGCCATATTATATATAAGAAAGATCATTCCCGGCACCCCAATCATTCCTATGTGTCATGATCATTTCATATAGAAGAAACTTTAAGGCTAACCTACCATTTCCAGCGCCATGCCATGTGATACACAAGAAAGGCCATCCTATCAATGCAACCATTCTCAATGCCACAACCACACTATGTACAAGAGAGACCATTCCCAGCATTAAGAATATTCTTAATGCCATGACCATACTTTGTAGAAGGGAGACCAATGTCAAATCCATGGATATTATCAACACTATGATTTTTATATTATAAAGATAAAAGGCACAAGTCTCGGACATTCATAGTGTTGCAACTTTGTGATTACAAAAAAATTAGGATGCATTATAAAGGCTAGACAATTTTTTAGAGTTATAATCTCGAGCTCAAGAGATTAAGACCAAAATCACAACATCATTAAAATGTCATGACTTTTTACTTAGAGAAATATATAAATATAAGAGTGTAAAAGTAGGAAATAAAGAAATCAATAGAGATTCTTATTGTTCTCCATGCATCAAGCTAAAGCAAAGCATAACAAACAACTTTAGGGGTGATTTTTGAACTTCCTAGGGGATCTATGAGCAAGTACGGATTTTAAGATATAAGTTAAATTACTAGAGTTGAAGAGCACAAGTCTTTAACACCCTCTCTCTCTTATTTAAAAAAATCAATTAAAATATCATGAGATTAGAGTTTGTGTCATATATTTCTAAGGATTATCTTTGGGAATCTGAGTTTCACAAGACTTATTCTCTTATATTTCATGAATCTCTCCACAGTATAAAGCTAAATTTAGGTATAGAATTGTGAACTTATTATTTTTATGATATATAAACACTTTTATAATTAATTATTATGTTTGATTAAAGTTTTGGAATAGAAATTGTGGATATATAGACAAAATAGAACTAAAATTAAATATTTATTTATCGATACATTTGTGCATGTTGTCATGGTGGATGGTAATATATAAATAATGAGGCTCACTTGCACATATAATAAAAAGGAAGTGATAATCCATCCAAATGAGATGTACAAGACAAATCTATACACTAAAATCCAAAATTGAGGTATGTTAATTATTGTGAGTATGATGCTTACGAAGTCAAAAGCATAAATAATTATGTATGTCAATCTATTATACATATCTTTGAAGAATTAGTTCTCAATTAATATGAATATTTAATAGAACATTCTCATGAGAGTTTTACTTTTTAGTGTATGAGTCACATCATCACTATGGAGGATGATGACATGTAATCCATATGACATGCATAAGTTATAAGGTGACTCACAAAGTAGTGATAGCTCTTTGAGTTGCATTCCCTCATATGGTTTCTATTGATGAGAATTGAGAGAAGCATATGTTAATTATCTAAGTATGGTGCTTATAAATCCAAAAGTTTAAATCTTATAAACTATATTACTTTTTGATCTTTATGACACATGGGGCCCGAGAATAAGAATATACTTATAAGGCAACCATTAATAATAATTGATGAGTTTTCTTAAAGGTATGGACTTATGAATAAATCTCATGCAAAAATGATTTATTATCTTAGTGGTAAAGTACCGAGATAATACCTACTAAGAGACCATCATTGGGATGAGCTTAATGATAACAACTATCTTGTTTGTCATAAGGGCAAATGATTATTTTTTTTTCCACCCTCCCCCCAATTTCCTCTTACCAACCCCAGGGTAGATACATACGATAAATTTTCACACTGATCAATCATCTCAGCAGTGATTACAACCAAACACATTTAACTTTAGAATTCTTATAGGATCCAATGCATTAGTGATGATTTAAACACATCTAGTCATTAGGGCAACTGATTTTTATACAACAATCCAACTTTCATTCTTTATCCTCACTCAATATGTATTGATCTATTTTTATATGCATCATATGAATTAAGTTGACATACCCTAAGATATAAGAGTCATACCTACAACCTGAAATATTGCTCCATCTAGAATTATATTTTCTCATTATTGGTTAACTAAATTGCTGATACAATCACTTATCTTTATGAGATTGATATCTAGATAAATTTTCTTTTAACTACTTGTATGACTCATATACTTGTAGATTTTTGTTGATGAGATAGTACAACCTTTGAGCTTTTGAGATACTAACTAATAAAAATCTATGATGAATCTTTTATAAAATCTTGCTTGGCCTAGAAAGTTTCAAATACTATTAACAATAATAGGTGTTTAAAGTTTTTCAATCACTTTCACTTTTCTCTATTAACTTTAATTCTTTTTCATACACTTTATGTCTCAAAACTATTCTTTCTTATATCATAATGTGTTGCTTTCCTAATTTAGAATTAAATTTTTTTGTTCACAATGCTTCAATACTCTTTCTAGATTTACCTAATATAGTCTTCATAAGAATCACCAAAGACTAGAAATACTTTCATAAATGCTTCTAGAGTTTTTTCAATAATGTCTATCAAAATCGACATCATACAATGTTGAAATATTATTGGAGCTTTAAACAATATAAATGGTATTCTCATAACGATAACATTGTCAGAAGTACAAGTAAATATTATTTTCCCTTGGTCCTCAAGTGCTATATTGATTTGATTGTAATCAAAATAATCATCCAAGAAACAATAATATTTCTTTCCAATGAGTTTATCAAGTATTTGATCAATGAATAGAAAGGGAAAGTGATCCTTGTGGATAGCTTTGTTCAATTTCTTTAGTTTATACATATTCTTCAGCAGTGATGGTTCTAATGGGTATTATTAGTGCCTATTATTATTCATCCCTTCTTAGGCACACATTGAATTAAACTATTTTAAGAATTATCTTAAAAGGGATAAATAATTTTTGCATCAAATAACCCAATCATCTCTTATTATGATCTCTTTCATAAACTAGTTTAGCATTCATTGTTATTGCAACGAATTATTATAGCATTCTTCCATCAAGATCTTGTGCCTAATGACTATCATGGTACATACAAAAGGATGAAGAAATCCTATTTATATTTTTCATGGTCCATCCAGTTTCCTTCTTTTACTTTTTAAAATTTTTTAGAAGCTTCTCTTCTTTTTTTATACACACACACATATATATATCTAAATATATAATACGTAAATTATAATGAATAAGAGAGATGACAATGGTGAACTTTCAGTGTCTAGACTTATCTAGAGATGAAATAAGAGAGGAATTCATCTACATGCAAAAGACTATTAGCAATTTTATTTAATGAAAGAATTAAATTTTCAATCATATGATTTAATCAAGCATTAAAAATATTTTAATAAATGATAAATATTATTGTGAGAGGAAACTCCATTTAAAGTTTATTATTATTCAAATTTTAAAAATCAAAAATCGAATTTTGCTTTTGAGTCATTGATCAAAAAATCCATCAAGGACGATGAATCTATTGTGGCCATGTTGGGTTTGCTTATGATTTTGGGAGTTTTATTTGGAAATAGTTTGTTTTAGAATAAAAAAAAGATAAAATAAGTTCATTTAAGAAAGTATTGACCAATATAGTGTGCAATGCTGGCAATGAGAACATCAGCATTTGAATTAAATCAAATGCTGTCGACCACAACGACGACATTTAAATTAATACAAATGTCGTCCAAAATGGTAACCTTATTTTAATTAATTCAAATTCTGCTGTTGTGGTTGGTGGCATTTTAAGAAATTAAAATGCCATATTCCACAACGGCGGCATATGGCTGAATAAAATTTGATCATATTTTAATTAATCCCTTCTCTTCTCCTATGCTCCTATCAAACTATCCTGCTCTGTGCTCTGATATGCTCCTCTATGGTGGTCGCTTCCTCCTCTTTCTCATCCCTTTTGTTCATCCCAACTCATGTAATGTTTTATTTAATTTTTTTCATTTGTTACTAATAACATAAATACTATTCAAAAGTGCATATTCTTGGATTGAATCCTTAAGAAAAACTTATCCCCCAAGAAAATCACATTCATACTCGAAATAATCCACTTAACCTATGGTGAGGAATGAGTACCACTGTTGACTATTAGAGCACCCAAAAAGATGCATTTAATATTACAAACAATTAGATTCTGTCATACAAAGATATTAAAAAAATTAAATACATTCAAAAATTTTGGATGAAATATAAAAAATATATGAGTAAACACGAAAACTAAATTTAAGAACATTTCTATGCAATATATGAGTAAATCAGTTGTTAATAACACAACTCTATATAAATATTTAAGAACACTTCTATGATAGATGTGTTATAACTTTCTAAATTAAATATTTATTTTATCTTTCATTCATATTATTTTGTAAATAGATACTAACATAAGATATCTAATAAAATAACTCATACTTCTTAAAAAACACGAAAACCAAACAAAATTATATTCTGAAATATTATTATTTATAAATATTTTAATTAATTTGGTAGCATTTTTTATAGGCCTGTTGGGCAATTTTGCTTCTAACGAATATGATTTTAGAGATTTAGAAGAAGAGAACAATGAAAAAAGATAGCAAATGATATATATATATATCCACAACCACAATCTAACAAAGTTAAGGTAGAATCAAAACCACAACAGAATACACAAAATAAATTGGCTCACTAGTCGTTCAACACTACTAGCTACATCTATACAGAAAAATGCGTATGCATTTATAAATTATATCCAAATCAGAATGTTCTTACAGTTTGTGAGCAGAAATAGTCACAAAGAAATTCATGCAGAGAGGAGATAAAAACAGGAGATGAATAGTTACACACGCAAAATTACAGCAGGTGAAAAAAAGAAATAAAAAACAATTTATATTAATAATAGTTTTTCAATTTAATTAACTGGAGAGGGTTGGATCACTCGGATGGGCCAGACTTTGCTCCAAAATTTTCTTCTGCACCCTGACCGAACAACAGGACCCCCATTATAGTGCTATTGTTGCATTCCTAGTCTCTTAATATTTTCTTTCCTACACTTACATGAAAATATTAAAATAGAAACATATTCAGTTATACAAAATAGATAATCAAAACAAAATATATACAATAAGACCAAATATATCTATTTCAATAATTCCCGTGATATGTTACTATGATGGATAAATGTTGAGGACTAAAATAGATGCCACATATCAGGGGAGAAAGGTTGGTATTGTGCCTATGAATATACTAGTTGAATTCATGTTTAAAGATTTGATTGATATGATATACTCAAGGACAAACATTGACAAACAAAGGTTCAAATATAAGTATCCCCTCAAAAGTAAAAATAGGTTTCAATCTTTTTTAATATGGGATATTAGTAGTGCGCGCCAAATGTTTGAATCTAGTTAACACAACAAAAATTGAGAAAATTGAATTATTTATTAATTTGTTCAAGTCAAGGCACAAATGAACCAATCTATGGGTTACCATGTAGATTTATTTATTCACGATAATTATAATACTGCACAATCTGACTATGATTTTGGACCTAATACCAGAGCAGTTCCGGATACTAGACTAAATGGAGATGATGAAGACAATGCAGATGAAGAAGGTAATGATTAGTATGATGAAGATGTTAATGATAAATATGATGGAGATGATGAATATGTTAATGATAAATATGATGGAGATGTTAATGATAAATATGATGGAGATGATGAAGATGTTGACATTGATGGACATGCATTCTCTTTTCAAACTTTTAACCAAGTTTTGGAGAATGAATAAGGAACATAAATCTCAGCACAAGCACACTATTGTGATATATCAAATCACCTAGATGATGAGATATTGGATGAGTCATCCCCTATTAATTTTTACTTACCACCAACACCTCAATTTCAACATGTTAAAAACCTGGATAATATTATTACAATTTGTTGGACTCCATGGGTGTAGCATACCACCAGTTATTTGAGCAAAATTTTCAATATTAGTCATGTTTATAATTCAAAATCTAATTTATAAGAAGCTGCAAAGATTTACTCAATTACAGAACACCAAGAATATGCCGTTGTTGCATCCTCAAAAAAATTGTTTTTTTAAAGATGTAAGAAGGTAAAAGAATATCACCATCCATGTAAGCTTCTTGTAATGATTGTGAAAGATACTTCATAATTTGTTATCAACAAATATATTGGGCTGCATACTTGTGTCAATCCTTATTTGAACCGGAATCATCATCAACTAAACTCAAAATTCGTTGGTAGTAAAATAAAGGTATTAATTAAGACACAATTCATATTGTATATGCATACTATTCAAACATGTGTGATAGAATAATGAGAATATCAAATATGTTGGATGGAAAGCATAAAACAATTAGACAATTATTTGGTAATTTTTTTCAGTCATATACATAGTTACCACATTTGTTCTTGGCCATCGAACAAGCAAATCCTATTTGGAAAACATGTGAAATTAATATGTTAACCATAAGATATTCCAAAGCGTGTTCTGGTCATTTAAGCCATCTATTGAAGGGTTCGAACTTTATCATTCTGTAATGAGTATTGGTGGTACATATTTATAAGGGAAGTATAAAGAGAAGTTATTGATTGCTATGTGGTGTGATGAAAATTATCAGTTGTTTTCATTGACATTTGAAATTACAGAAGGCAAGAATACTAAAAGTTAGAGATGGTTCTTAGCATGTATTAAAAATATAGTGACTCAAAAGATGAGAATTTGCATTATATCCAACCGACATCTAGGTACCATGGCAGTAATGTCTGATCCTCATCTTGGTTGGGATATACCATCTGCCTATCATAGGATTTGCATGCATCATTTTGTAAGCAATTTCATGACTTGGTTCAAAGACAATACTTTGAAGAATTTGGTATGCAGAGCATCTTTAGTGAGTATAAAACTTAAATTTAATAAGTATATGAATACAATTGAGAGAAATAATTATGAAAAACTGCAATTGCTAGAGGCTATCCCACTCCAGTTATGGGCTATTTCATATGATGGAGGTCAAAGATATGTGTTAATGAAAACAAACATTTCAGACGTATTTAATAGCATCCTAAAAGGAGCTCCATAGCCTACCAGTAACTACATTAGTACAATTGACCTTTCATCTCAAAGATTACTTTATTGCAAGAAGGGAACTAGGTGCTAATAGATTGACATCTACTGAGCAGTTTACTTCGTATGTTGATGCATAGATCCAAGCTCATGTTGTTAAGGCTGGTTCATTAGAAATTATACTTTACGACCACATACAGGGCTTATTTCATGTAAAGTCAAGGAAATGTTGAACTCATTGCCTCAACATAATTGAAAAAAAATAAAAATGTGAAAAGACATTGATATAGGGGCTCCCATGTACTCTTAGGATAACAGTATGTCAGCATCACTGTGTTTATTTTCAATTGTTTGTGGAAGACTACTTTACTACTCAACCCTACTATGACACATGAGCATGCTTTTTCCATCAAATATTTAATGAAGATGAATAGCCTCTTTATGGTGGTCCAATGATTATACCACTTGATTCAAAGCAATGTATGGAAAGTGTATATCCTAAGTCAACCCAGTTGCATAATGAGATAAATGTTAGGATGGGGAAAATCTTGATCACATGTGGGTTGTGCAAACAATTGGATCATAATCATCATTCTTGTAAGAAAAGTAATCAAGTTTAGAAAATAAATGTGTACGAATATATGAATGTAGCTATTCCCATTATCTATGATTTAGTTCTACTTGCTGTGTTCAGCACCTACAGTAAGCTAAAAGATGAAAGTGATGTATGTTTTTTCTTCGTCCTTATAAGACCTGACTCCACCCTCACTCATCAGTATTTTTTGATTTATCTATGAAATGGTATGGTAATGATGCTGCAAAGAGTGAAAATTATTTGCAGTAGAAGTTTCATTCCTTCCACATAGATTTATGACACCATCGTCAGTTATCTTTCCAAGGCCCCTGTCAGTCGATATTAATGCAACATATACATTTTGGTTTTATTTTGTGCTAATTTTTAATTTTAGGTCTTTGTTGTGTAGGTCTTTACCACCTTTGCAGATTAGTAAATACAGCTATGTTACTGTATATGCCTCTCAAGCTTTTTAAAGCCCCTTTTCTACTTTTATAACCGTAACACTATAAGCAATAAATTATATTTGATCATGATGCTGCAACAAGAAGCTATGACAATGCTGATGCGATGCTAAGTTCAAAACTTATTTGAACATGATGCTTAAAGAGAGGATGTGGCCATGACTAATCTGACTGACGATGAATTTGATCTTGTCCTTGACTTGAAATCCTGGATTTGAATTTTCAGCCTCACTAAATACGGTGTTTGACACTCAAATATATTTTTTTGTGCATTATAAAATTCTTATTAATTATGGTTTGAACAAACGGATTTCCCCTTATTGTAATTTTCTTATTTTTTATTGCATGTATTGTTAAAAAATCAAAATTATTATACTAACAATTTAGAATTATTTTTTATAAAAAGTGGTACATGTATACAAATAAAAATCATATATAAAAAATAATAACATGTATCAATGATTCCCACAAGATATCGCCTTAATAGTTCTTTTAGGATGGCACCTATAATAAATAGCTTGCTAGGTAATAGGATTCGATGGTGAACGAGTGGATGATACTAGAGGGCTAATCGATGGTCTGTGTGATGTAGATGACTTCTGATCATACTTCACAATGTGATGGTCTTCTCTGATCTAGTGTAATACCGATCGGTCAATATGGTGGATATCGTACAAAATACCAGTGGTAAGAAAATGAGAGCAATCAATTATGTCAACCATGGCGGCAATTTGCATGAACCAAAGAAATAATTATAATTACATACTCTATTGATTAAAATTAGTTAAAATATTTTAGAATCACATGAGTCTAACTTACCAAAACATTCATACTTCCAACTATAGTATGAAACCTCATATCATCCCTATGCAAATGTGGTGTCATAAAATATCATGTAATACAATAATACCACTGCATGTATGGATCATGCAAGTCCATAATACCCAACATAGGGGGTGAAGTAATGATCCTCACCGGTCACACATCCCATAATACTATGTACGGAGCATGATACGGTGCCCAATTGTGCTGGTTTTGTGCGCGTGCATCGACTCTATGTAGTTGATGCTCAAAAGAGAAAGATGGAGGTATCTCCTCATGCAGTCAAAATTGATACAATACGTACTTTGGATGATGCCACTCAACAATCTCAAAACATATGAAATATGACATTGTGCACCATAAATCCTGATTAGGTAAGCAAATATCATGAAGTTGGTCAATCAACTCTCTAACATATGGTTTCCATAAGACCTGCACATTAATCATTGACGTTAAAGATTTTTATGTCAGCATGATTGAAATTACTATAGGAACCATATACTTTTACATATAATTACATGATCTGATGTTTGTGCATCTAGCTAATATCGATAAAGGAGAACACAAGATGGATTAAAAACTCATGTCAAAGGTACTCTCCACCTATACCCAAATGGAAGTGCTTGCTCTGGCTCTACCTCTAGTTGTGGCTCGGGCTGAACGCCATACTTAACTGATAATCTATCATCTTAACCCTCAGCTATGACGTCATTGAAATTGTCATCATGTAAGGAATGCAATAATGGTGGTGTTGGATATGGCACTGATTGCCAAAATTGGGTCAGCCCACGTGAAGCCTCTCCCAAGACCATACCTGAATATAAAAATAAAACAAACAGAAATTAAGCAATCTAATTATATAACTGAAAGTGTATGAAATTACAAAAAGATAAATTTACATATTTGTATCAGTATAATACAACCACTAATACTACATCTACGGTCCAAGATGGCATGACATTCCGCAAACAAGGATCCCATCAGCACTAATATGAATCCACATGCACTCCACTCCAAATCCACCTCATCGACATCAGGTCCTGGATCGATATATGCTGACATAACCACCAGATAGAGATAACAGACCCTCTGAAAGCATTAACAAGTGGGATGACTCCGAGCAGCTCACCGTGTAACTCTGCTACATCAAGCACACATGTCCATGTGAAGGAGGGTCCATTGATATGAAGGCTAAGGATGATAGCAATATCTTATAAAGTGATCATCATCTCTTCGACTGGGACATGGAATGTGTGTGTCTCAGGCCGCCATCTCTCGATGAGACAAGTAATATGTGACAATCTATGATGATGCGGCTTAAGCAGTATACATCATAGAATCCTACGTGGATCACGTATGGATAAATGCATGGATTTATCCTCCACAAGCTAAGGAAGGCTCTCTTCTACTGTCAAGGGCAGAGAACATCCTGTAACAATAATTAATGAAATAACCATGTTTATAATTGAATATATATATATATATATATATATATATATATATATATATATATATTAGAGAGTAAAACTGGAATGTTAATTCATGAATAATAAAATTAAACCTGCTCAGTGTCAACAAAGTGGGACTTGTGTCTATCTTGCCATAGCAAGATAGATGGATCAAATGGATCGGCATTATGAAGCCCTCTGAATGCCATATATATATAACCTGGATGTCTGAAAGACACTATACATATTAATATAACACATTGGAGAAAGTGTATCAAAATAATTAAAGGCACTAACGTATTCAGGTTTTAGCATTTCAATGATCAACATGCATGCAAATTAAGTGTTGGTGAAAACCAACAATATTAAGTGTTGGTGAAAACCAACAATATTAAGTGTTGGTGAAAACCATTCTACTTGACTAACATGCATGCAAAATAAGTTGTAAATATATCGTTAATCAAATTTTTTTTTAACTATTACTTCATCATCCAGCTATATCCTAAAGCATATATATTTTATTCATAGAAGTGTTGAGAGTATAATTCATACAAAACTTTTTGAGATTACCTCATAGTCAACATTATCTCAACAAATCAATAAATAAACAAATATGTGTGAGAGTTGTGTGTGTGTGTGTTGTGCCCCATGTCTATACTCATAAATCAAAAAAAAAAAAAAAAGAAACTCGATATTACTACGTCTATGCCCATAAATAAAAAAACAAAGTTATTTTTTTAATGATAATGTTGAACAACTATAATATAATGTTTCACAATTAAAATCTACTAAAACATAAATACTTTATGTTATGATACTTTTTTTTATATTTATGAAAATTTGAGTTTTTTTAAATAAATATTTTATGATTAGGGTACGAAAACATAATTTATGTCAAACATGCAATCACCACATGATTCATTTTAAATTATCAAGTAAAAGAAACATACAAAATATGATTTAGAAAAATTGTACAAATTAACTATTGAATGGAAGTTTGATTTTATACTTTACATGGATTCTTTTTCATGGAAACTCTTCAATTGATTGATGGACAACAAAAAACTATGAAACAACAAGAAACAAATGTGTAAGGTCATTTCCATTTACATTGGTTCTAATCTTATTTCCTCCCGTAATGAATTTCATTGCTTCTTGTTGTTGATGATTTCTCCACACCTTTTGGTACTATCCATCTATAATGGCTCTTGACATTGAAATTATTCATTGGTCATGAGTTAGTGGAGTTACAGCTCCATTGTTAGATTATCCACTTTCAACACTCAAGTGAAAAAAATCCAAAATCACAAGTCCATGTCCATCTATATGTTACGATGCACACATATTTTGCAAAAAGCTCCTTGATACTACAAGCATTAAAGTATTGATATTTCAATATTTCATAACATTTCAATTTTTATTCTTCAAAAATCATGCTCAAATTTATCCTTGTTTTAAAGCATTGATATTGCCCAAAGAGTAAGTTTATTGCATTATGATGTTTTATTGATTTCGCCAACATTTCATAATTGTCAATTTATTTAGAAGTGTCTTGGAAATTAATCTTTCATAAAGGAAAACAAATTTATATTTAGTATTTACAACTAAGTGTTATTTAAAATTAATAAGATTTATGTTAAATCACATATAAATTAACTAGATGCATCCTTAAAATGTTCATCTAGTCTTTGGCATAATATGACTCAAAATCATCTATTGGTGATCATGTATATATTATCTTTCTTTTCTAGATGAAATCACTATAATCAACACAAATATATTATGAAATATCATATTTTTGAATTAAAAATTAAATTATAATGTGTCATTTGTTTGCATGTTTTATATTTCTAGATTAATCTGTATATAATTATATTTCAAAACATTAATTTCGTATGAATTGGAATTTGGAAACAATTGTCTTGAGCTACTACAATAAGACAGTTGTTACTACTACTTTTCTATTACTGAGAAAATGATGGGGCTGCATCATCTACTAACCCAACCTCTTTGGCCTTAGGATTAGTAATCAAATCAATTTTTTTTATTTGTTATTACAAAACAAAAAACACGTCCATATATGCAACCTCTTTATTACAAAATTGAGTTAGAAATAAGGATAATTTGTGTATGTAGTTGTATTCCACCAAAGTGAAGAAATCCAACTTGCTTTCTTATGAACTTCAATTTCTTCTACATCTTTCTTGCTTTAGAAGATAAAATATTAAGAAATCATTTGTGTGGTCATTTCTTGATCACTTGGAATAAGTTTTAAAATATACATCCATGTTGTTGTCATTGTGTTGTTGTGGTGTCTTAGTTGTGCTGTTGTAGTTGTTATTGAGCGTCCAAATTTTTGATCACTATTCAAAAATATATAGTTGCAAGTGATTGTCAAAACTATGTTGATCAGAAATTAGAAAACTAAAGATTTTAACTTGAAAAAATCAACCATAAAATAGTATCGATTTATTTGATATAGGGCAAAATTCATATTCATGAAGAGGGCAAAATTCGCATACACGAAATATATCCAATATTCAGAGATAATTTAAGAAGAACAGGAACGGACGGGGAGGGAGGGAGGGAGGGAGAGAATAATGGGGAAAGAAAAAGAATGGAAATTGAATTCAGCCAACGGGGACGGCATTTGATTTTATTTTATTTTTAATTCTAAAACAAATTATTTTCGTACAAAAATCCAGTTTTGGAACGGACAGCAGCTGTTGGTCTCACCCGAGATAAGATCAGGGAGGAAGCAGCTAAGGAGCTGGGAACTGCTCGTTCATGGAAGCCCTTATTCAGTTTCTACGGTAAGATAACAAAGCAAAATTTCTGCTTGTGTTTTAGTTTTGTAGTTTGTATTGATCAATGGTTGCTTCGTAACCGGAACGAATGCTGACTTCTCGGTAGGATCGAAATTCGAACCGTCTATTCATTGGAAAAGAGGATATTCTGCCGCTTAGTGTCGTCGAGCACTTCGAGCAGCGAGACAACGAAGCAGGAGCAATGCAGTTATATTGAGCAAGAAGGTGATAGTTTGATGAGTAAGATTTTTGCTCTGAGACTTGCAAAGCGAAGTGTGATCAGCATTATACAGACGTGGGTTAGAGATGGAAAAAGCGTCACGGCTTCTGAGCTGCGGCACATCTCCAAAGAACTCAAGAAATCTCATCGTTATAAACACGCCCTCGAGGTAACTTTTCACTAGGTTGTGATTAATTTTTGCTTGTTCATCAGCACGTCACGACTCCCCAGAAGTGCTGGTAGATTGGATTGATGAGGGGGAAGCTCTGAAACCTTCTCTGTCCTATCTGTTGCAGATATCAGAGTGGATGGTCAGCTATGGCGAGTTTGATTTATTGAATTCTGACTATGCAACACGGGTTGACTTGATGAACAAAGTCTTTGGCATTGATGCTGCAGAAAGATACTTCAACGGTCTTCCACCCGATGCGAAAACCAGTGAAACCTGTGCGGCTCTCCTCCACTCGTATGCTTCCGCAAAAATGATAGAAAAGTCCGAGGAATTTTACGATGCAATCAGGAGATTAAACCTCCCTGTCACAACACTAATTTACAACGAGATGATGACCTTGTACATGTCGCTCGGCCAGATTGAGAAAATACCTCCTGTTGTCGAGGAAATGAAGCATCATAAGATTCCACTCGACATCTTTACTTGGAATCTATGGACAAGTTCATGCGTTGCAGCTGGTAATCTTGATGAAATGAAAAGGGTTTTTCACGAGATGGCGAAAGATTCTTCTGCAAATGATGAATGGGCACGATACATTGCCATTGCTAATGTATATATCACAGCTGGGCTTGTTGGCGAGGAGTTCTCTGCTGTTTCTGCAACTGAGATAAGTATGCAACGAGAATGGGTGACTTATGATTTCCTTATTATTCTTCATGCATCTTTAGGTAACAGAGATAAAATTGGCCAAATATGGATGTGCCTGAAAATAACTAAGCAAAAGATGACATATAGAAACTATGTGTGTGTTATCTCTTCCTATCTTGTGCTCGGATGCTTAAAAGAAGCAGGAGAGATCATTGAACAATGGAAGCAATCCACTGTTACAGAATTTGATTTTGCAGCCTGTCGTAGGATTGCAGATGCAATTGCTTCTGTTGGGTTATCTGATGTAGCTACCAAATTCCATCATCTATTGAAAGACATGAATTAAAACTATTGTATATCTTACTTTATGTATACCACATTTTTCTTCTACACGCACATGCCCACATGCATACATACACATATGTATTGATAACCATGGTTAGCTTTGAGTCTGTGTTAGGCACCTTGATTATTCTCGCGCCCTTCTCCTAAACCACCATCGGGTAAGTCCGAACTTGCTTGATGGTGGTCGTTGAACCCATCATCTCTAACTTTTTAACTTTTTCCTTATCATTTCGACCAAGCCCATGACGGATTTATATATATATAGATTTAATAAAAGTTATACTCAATACACAAGGCTCTTGCTTAATGTTATGTGGCATTGATGCTAATATATTGATAGTCTTATCTATAAAATCTAAGAAGCAATAAATATTATATATATATATATATATATAATAAAAGTTATACTCAATACATAAAACTTTTGCTTAATGTTAGATTACATAGATGCTAATATATTGATAGTTATATCTTTAAAAATCTGAAAAATTATAATTGATGGGTCTCAAACATGAAATCTATCTCCTTTAATAAATGTACATGTTATTGCATCAAGACATAATTCTTTATATACATATATACATACATACATACATACATACATACAGACATACACACACACACTCACACACACACACTCACACACACACTCACACACACACACATAAAATAAAAGTTATACTCAGTACACAAGGCTCTTGCTTAATGTTAGATAACATGAAGACTAATGACTAATGTATTGATAGTCTTAATTTTATAAATCTGAAAAATTATAATTGATGAGTCTCAAACATAAAATCTATCTCCTTTTAAATAAATTTACATGTTATTGCATCAAGGCATAATTATATATATATATATACATACACATAGAGGTGTCAAACGGGCCGGCCCGGCACGGCACAACCCATTTTTCACGAGCACGGTCGTGCTACCGTGCCGTGCCGGGCACGGCACGGTTCCTGTACCCTGCCGTGCCCGGCACGGCACGGTTAGTATATAGGCGGGCACGGCACGGCCCGTAGGCACGAAAAGGCCGTGCCGTGCCGGGCCCGCCCGGGCACGCCTTGGCCATACAGGCTAGGCGGCACGGCCAGGCAGGCGGGACCGGGAGCCGCAACGCGGGACCGGGTCAACCGGGGTTCGTGTCCGTGAGGCCTCACGGTCACGGCCTCACGGGCTAATGGCAGATTAGAATTTTTTTTTTTTTTTTGAAAATTTTTTGATTAAGTAACCGTATAGAGTATTAGTAATAATTAAAAAATATAATTTTTTGTAAAAATTATAAAATTTAAAATTAAATAAAACAAACAAATATTATAAAAAAAATTTTTTATCAAATTCAATTAAGTTTAGCTTTTTTTATTATTATAATTTATTAATTATATATTAAAATTTAAAGTTATTAATTTTTAAAATAAAATTTAAATCGTAAAATAATAAATAAATACATTAAGTTAGTAAAAATTAAAATTAAAAAAAAATTAAACTACACAAATGAAAAATTACCAATCATGCTTTTGAAACCAATAGTCCGAACAAAACAAGTATAAGTTTTAACACAACGTATGGTATAAAGTACAAACAAAGTGTATAAATAAAATAAATAAAAAAACATCGAAAAAAAAGAGCAGATGAGCTCATGAGCATCAATCGTCAAGCGGCATATAATGAGAATCATCAGCCACAACATCAAGATCAGTATCATATGGATCATCATCATCGGCAAACAGCTCCTCCGCCATCGTAGTGGATGTGGATGCGACTGCAGTGTCTGTCACAGTCCCAACTTCAGCACGATCACTGATGCTAAATCTCGATTCTTCCTAATCCTTCAAACATGCCAAGGCCTCAACCATATCTGGACGTAATATCGATCTCCTATCCGAAATCACGTTCACTGCAACAGAAAAAGCAGACTCCAATGCTACGCTCGACACCGGAGGAGTCAGTAGATCCCGTGCCATCCTAGATAGCACGGGATAAGTGGACTCATATGATTTTCACTACTGTAATAAATCAAGATTCTTATTATCAGAAGGTGATAGGATTGAGCAGTAATCGGTATCTAAGTACCGAGACAGCTTGCTCCTATGTGATGGTCAACCCCTACGTTTTTCCCTCGCTAGGTTAATGGAATAATTATCATCTCCGAACAAGGTATCAGTGTCCGTAATCACAGTCTCACCACCACCACCACCATACCTAGTATCGTAGTATGTGAACAGGTCTGTCAACTTTTTATAAATGAACCCTTCAGGTGGCTCTTCCAGGTTCATGCACGAGGACGGCCGGGTCACGAGTCACAACTCACGCCATGCGGCCCACGCCACACGTGGCACGCCGCCAGTGCCACGCGTGCCTGCGTGAACTGGCACGGGATGGACCCGTGCCGGCGTGCCGTGCCAAGGCACGGCACGGGATGAACTTAACCCTGGCACGGCACGGGCCCGGGCACGGTTTAAGAACGTGCCGTGCCTCGTGCGGGGCCGGCACGTTTGACACCTCTACACACACACACACACACTCACTGATACACACACACACACAGATATATATATATATATATGATTTTATACATACATACATACGTATATATATATATATATGTATAAAATAAAAGTTATAATCAGTACACAAGGCTCTTGCTTAATGTTAGATCACATAGATGCTAATGTATTGATAATCTTATTTATAAAAATCTGAAAATTTATAATTGACGAGTCTAAAACATGAAATCTATCTTTTTTGGATAAATGTACATGTTATTGTATCAAGGTATAATTCTTTACACACACACACACACACACACACACACACATATATAATAAAGTTATACTCTGTACACAAGGCTATTGTTTAATGTTAGATCACTTGGATGCTAATATATTGATAGTTTTATCTTTAAAAATCTGAGAATTTATATTTGATGTGTCTCAAACATAAAATCTTAGCCTTTAAATAAAGGTACACGTCATCACATCTAGGCATATTCTCTTATATATTTACACACACACACACACACCTCCATATATATATATATGATTTTATACATACATACATACATACATACATATATACATACATATATATATGTGTGTGTGTGTATATATTTATACATGATTTTATATATTAGTATATATCTTTATAGTAGGGTTGAGTTTGATGTCTTAATGGGATTAAAATGTTGAAGCATCTTATATTGAAGCATCTAAAGGAGAGTGGGTCATCATTTACATTGATAAATTGAATTATTTTAGGGTCTTGTAAGTAGCTTGGCTAGGTCATCCAAAGGCTTTATTCTTGGTTAATGTGATCGTGAGCTACAATTTCTTTCAAATGTGAGGTATCTTGGATGTAAAATCAAAATCATAGTTAATAGATTCAAATTTGAAGTCATGACATAAGTTTAGCTAAAGTTCTTGTCGTTTATTGAATGATGATTAGAAAACTATTCTATCTCGCTATCACATGACTACATTTATGCTCCTGAGAGAATCACGTAAGCCACTTGCCTAGCCTTGCATATCTCATTTACAAATTGCTTTCTAGAGTTTGGAATTTGTAAAAAAAAAAGTATATGCCAAGATGTGTTGTTGTCTTATTTTAATTTTTTTTCTTATTTTATTATTATTATTATTATTTATTTTTTCGTTGTTTTATTTTTTTTTTCTTATTTTTAATCTTGTTATTCTTTTTTTTTTCTTATTATTTTTATTCATTTTTATCTTATTTTTTTTTCTTATTATTATATTTCTTTTTCTTATTCTTTTCATTGTTTTTGTTTTTTGTATCCTTATTGTATTTTTTTTTATTTTTCTCATTCTTTTAATTATTATTATTATTATTATCATTTTATTCTTATTTTTTTATTATTCTTATTGTTTTTTTATTCTTTTTTTTGTCTTTCTTATTTTTCTTGTTTTTTATTTATTTTTCTTGTTCTTTTTTTTATTATTTTTTCTTCATATCTTTATTGTTATTTTTTTTCTTCTTATTTTTCTTATTTTTTTTATTATTTTTATTTTTTATTTTTGTTTTCTTGTTCATCTTCGTATTATTAGTATCGTTATTATTATTATTTTTTTATTTTTTTTTCTTCTTATTTTTCATATTTTTTTCCTTTCATATTTTTTTTGTTTTTTATGTATTTTTTATTTATTTTTATTCTTATTATTCTTATTCTTTTTATTGTTGTTCTTTTCTTTTTCTTTTTTTTTGTTAGTGTTCTTCATTTTCTTATTTTTTTTATTTTTATTTTTTTTATTTTTTTATTCTTTTTTGCTTGTTCTTATTGTTTATTTTTTTCTTTTTATTATCATTTTTCTTTTTATTATTTATCTTGTTTTTTTTGTTCTTATTATTTTTTTTCTTGTTCTTATTATTATTTTTCATGTTATTATTATATTTTTTTCTTTTTCTTTTTTCTTTTTATCTTCTCCATCTCCCCTACTCGTCCCTTATTATTCTTTGGTCTCTCATGTATGGATCTTGTGTCCTTCAATACATAAATATTTTTATTTTTATTTTTTTTAAAATTGTCCTCCAATGTTAGATGATATTTTTCATTTAGTCCTCAAATCGGACTATCATGTTGTTCTTTATCTTTTTTTTTTATAATTAATTTTTTATTTTTGTTATTTATATTATTTTTCTAATTTTTTTTATTAATGTTCTTGTTGTTTTTCATTTTCTTCTTTGTTTTATCATTATTATTTTTTTTCTTATTTTTTTTTATTCTATTTTTTATTTATCTTGTTCTTTTTATTTTTATTCTTTTTCTTATTAATTTTTTGGCTTTTTTTCTTATTTTTTTTATTTTTAGTTTTCTTATTTTACTTGTTCTTTTTTTTATTCTTGTTTTTTTATTCTTATTTTATTATTGTATTTCTTTTGTCATTGTTATTCGTGTTATTCTTCTTTTTTTTTAAATCTTTTTATTATTGTTATTTTTTGTTGTTATTCATGTTATTATTCTTGTTTTTCTTTTTCTTGTTAATATTTTTCTTATTTTTCTTTTGTTCTTTTTTTTGTTGTTGTTTTTCTTTTTATTATCATTCTTCTTCATTTTTTTTATTTTTTTATGTTTATTCTTTTTTATTTTTATTCTTTTTATTGTTTTTTTTCCTTGTTATTTTTATTCTATTTATTCTTTTTTTTATTCTTGTTTATTATTATTATTATTATTTTATTTATTTATTTTCTCATTTTTAATTTTCATATTTTATTGTCATTATTCATATTATTTTTATTTTAATAATAATAATAATTAGAATTAAATATATTTGTTGATACTAAATTACTAATTGAGTAACTTGTATGCTCATCGCCTCACCGTGCATATTAATTGGAATTAAATATCTTTCTACCAAAAAAAATATAGCCGAGTCACTCATTCCTACATAGATGTAGAAATTGACCAAGCTGAGTAATGTTGGTGTCCCAGGTCCAAGCACCATGTGTGTGTATTGGGCCGTAACCGAGCCGAGCTGCTCGCGAGCTGCTCGGCATTCGGCTTGTTAGAAGCTCGCTCGAACTCGTTTATTAAGTTAAACGAGTCGATCCCGAATATTATTTTGAGACTCGTAAGTTAAATGAGCCGAGCCCGAGCACCCTCAGACTCAGCTTGTCAGCTCGTAAACAGGCTCGTGATCAAGCTCGTTAACCAGGCTCGTGAACAAGCTCATGAACCAAGCTCGTGAATAGGCTTATAAGTTAAACAAGCCGAGCCCGAGCACCCTCAAATTCGGCTTGTCAGCTCGTAAACAGGCTCTTGAACAAGCTCGAGCCTACTCCTTTAGAACCGAGCCGAGCTGAGCCTGCCTAATACTCGACTCGGCTCGGTTACACCCCTACGTGTGTATCAAGCTATGTGGCACAAATTGTTAATTATATTGATAATTATGTTTTGGGTCACTCCTAGAGGTGTCAAACGTGCCGGGCCGGCCCGGCCCAGCACGAGGCACGGCACGGTTCGGCCGTGCCTGGGCCGGCCCGGCACGATCAAAAAATGTGCCCGGGCCCGTGCCGTGCCCGGGCGAACAAAGCACGAGCCGTGCCGTGCCTGGCCCGGCACGGCACGCCGGCACGGGTCCATCCCGTGTCGGTTCACGCAGGCACGCGTGTCACTGGCGGCGTGCCACGCGTGCCTGCGTCGTGAGTCGTGAGTCGCGACTCACGAGTCACGACTCACGGTCACGACTCACTGAGTCGTGACTCGTGACCCAACCGGGCCCCGCCCCCAGTAAAAAAACCGCGGGTCGGCTCCAAACAGACCCGACCCGCCCCGCCCCGCCTGCCCTGCCTTGCCGTGCGCCCGTGCCGCCTGGCCAAGCCAAGCCGTGCCCGAGCGGGCCGGCACGGCACGGCCTTGCCGTGCCGTTCCCGAATTTAAAAAACCGTGCCGTGCCCGGCACGGCACGGTAGCACGGCTGGGCACGTGAAAAATGGGCCGTGCCGTGCTGGGCCGGCCCGTTTGACACCTCTCTCACTCCATATGAAATTTTTATTAATGAGTCCCTAATCTTTTATTAATTAAACAGGTATATGAAATTTAAAATTTTTTCAATTTGGTGCATTCAAAATCATCAACCAGAAATTATCCTTGCCTGATCCACGTCACATTAAATTATTTCCATGTCAGCTGCCAAATATACATATTAGTGTGTGTGTGTGTGTGTGTAAGTGTCCATATATACATATATACTTACTTATATTGTCATCTATACATACATAAATATCTATATAATAGACAGAAAATATGTGTGTGTGTGTGTATGTGTGGGTGAACACATTGAAATTTACTTGTGTACATTAATTATATATACAACCAAATATATAAACATTACGTACATATACTGTTATTTGAAAGTTTAAAAATTACTTAATTACATGAAGTATGTAGATACAGCAGCATATACGTGTATGTGCATGTATGTATAAACTGAAGTATGTATATACATCAGTATTTATGCCATACAAATGCTTGTATATGTATGTACAAGCATATACGTGTATATGCTTGTATATGTATTTATGCCATACATATGTATATACATATGTATGTGAATATACTTATATAATGCTGTATATGTATGTACATGTAAATTCATGTATAGATGTACACATCAGTAGAAACATTATGTACAACAGTCAGTATTATATGGATACTCTGCAGTAGTATACATGGATTTACATATGTATGTATATATACATACATATATATGTATACACAACAATATATATGCATATACACACGTGTGTACTATAGTTTATACATATAAGCATTTATAGACTTGTATATATATATACACACACACATATGTGTATGTATATATACATACATGTGTGCGTGCGTGCGTGCGTGTCACTATAAGAAAATACGGATTCAGAAACATCCTATTATGTTTCTAATTCCAACACAATGTTCAAATAGAGATGTAATTAGAAACGAAATCATTCTGTTTCAATAGTGCAACTTTTTAAATTTTAGTTACGGACAACGCTAGAGCGCTTCTTAAAATAGAGATAGAATTTTTTTGGTTGCTAAAATTTGCAACGGCAATAGGATATTTATATTTGTCGCTAAATTAGAGACGGAAAAAAAAATGTTTTATCCATTTTTAAATAAGCAATAGAATAACATAAAAATGTATCATCCGTTTCTATATTAGAAATGAATTTAGAAACATTATTTTTCATTTCTATTATCTTCAACAAGAACATGTCTCATTTGTATAGCTTCTGTATGTTGTATATAATATACAAATACATATAAAAATTATATAACCTGCAATCAGATAAGCATATCTATATATTATTTATTAAATGACATTCACATAACATCAACTATAAAATAATATGCCGGATAACAAACATAAATGACTTTAAAATGCAATACACAATTCATAACTTCTTTAAAGAAACAATAATACAAAAATCATAATTTCACTACAAAAATATTCATTACAAAAAATTAATAACACATCACAAATAATTATGAGTTCTTATCCTGATGAGTATTGTCCTCCATCGATCTGGATAAACATTCTTTAGAATGATGAAATATAGATCGTGTCTCTGCTAGCTTGTACATTATTATCTCAATCTTCAAAATCTTATGTTCCATTTTTTCCACTCTTTTTGCTATTTTTTTCTTTCTTTTCATTCTTTTAGTCTCTCTTTTTTTTTTCAATTTTTTTTTGCACTTTTTTATTTTTTTGTTACATCTCTTCATTATTTTGTTACATATCCTCATTTTTCTATTGCAGTGTATATTGAATTTCCTATCTCTCGTCGCGTAATCTCTCATCAAACATATTATTATAATTGGAAGATTATGATTAAGAACTCCAAACAGAACCTGGATAAAATGTAGATGTATGGGTACCCAAGATCATATACATTAGTATTTCATTGGCTCCACTTCAATAGTCTTGAAGGTAAAGATGTACATCATCAATCTCTAGTGTCTTTGTAGAATGATCTGTCAATTATAAAGCAATTATAAGCATATTCTTTATAATTTCCTACAATTATTAAAATTCAACATAACTTATTATTAATATATTCAAATAAAATTTATATCATCAAAAGAAATTGTCATCTTCCTACTAAAAAAATAACATTAAAAATAAAGTTAGTCATTACATTTAATGAGTCAATACATAATAACTTATCAGTTACAAAAAATATATATACTTGAGTTTGCATATTATTTATAGTGAATGCCAAATAATTAATTTTTTATTATTTATTCTTTTATTAATTATAATTTATATATGAAACTATGAGTACAAAATGAGAAACTCATATTAATATCATTTGACTGCTTGTTCATAAATGATCCATCTTTCTTGTGCATTCGCTTGAATACCTCAAATGATGGTGGACATCTCAACTCAGCCTCCTGAAAATAAATAAAGTTACTAATAAGAACATCATACATTATCACACATTTATTATCTTTTACATTAAAAAAATTTAAATAATAACATAAAAATGAAAGATAATTATACTTAATCTACTAAATGTTGGTAGATTGTCATTGAACCTCCACTATGTTTTGAAGTTCCTGATCATTCACATGTTTTCTCTGATCAATGATTGTGTGAGATCATCTGGGATAATGTCTTGAATACATCACTATTCTAGTATTCTTATAATTTTATCCAAACACTAAGGGGGACACTATTAGGCTTTGCATCTTTATTATATATATATATTTTTCTATTTATCAAGCTTATCATTGTATCTCATACGTGCCACATGTTTCCATGTATCCTTCACCGAGATCACCAAAATATTTTTTTTCATTTGTACTTTTTTTGCAAAAACCAAATAAAGTAATAATACATTATAATATATTTATTTTAAGAGTAAATCATATTAGATCAAATTAAAAACAAGTGAATATATGAAAATTATACCTTAAATTCTCATTAAATATATTTGTGATTGTATGAAAAGCTAAAGGAATAAATCTTTAAGGGCTTTAAGATTAACATGTACATATACATATAAACAAAATGCACTAATTTTTCTATTACTAAGTTAATATTTAATTCATTTATATTTATTATCCAAAACTTGATAACATAAATATTATTTTAATTCTAAATAATAAAGTTTGATAAGTAGTAATATCATACTTTATTATTAGTTTAACTTATGAAATTTTAAATATTATAATATTTTTATAATTCCATTCACATTTTATTTTAAATTTAATTAAAATGAAAAAAAATGAAAAATGATAATGAATCTATGTATTAAATTTAAGAAATTTACATACTATTTATTATCAATTGTGGGTTGAATGAAGATTTTCTCATAACTTGGTATATAAATTATAGATTGTGAATATTCAGTCGATGTCAATGCTGTAGTACAAATGTATGGGTCTCATAAGATAAGTGGGACGGAGATATCAATACATTTTAGTGCAAAATGAGATGAAGATAGAATATCTGTGACATTCAATTCGTGTATGTTATGATGAGGTGTGCCAACGTTTCCTTTGTATATATAGGAGAATGCGGAGAGACATTTGTAGTATTATCTTCACTTAATACATATAGATTTTCTACTACATGAACTATTAGTTGACTTCCTCTACTTCTGCCCACATATTGAGATCATTGGCTAATTGAATAGATAACTCTCATACCAAAATCAAGTTATATAAACATTAATTATACAGAGGCAAAAAATATATATAATGAAAATGTCATAATAACAAAATATAATGATAAACACATTGACATTCAAAAAAATAAATAAAAAATTTTCATTCAACATTCAAATTATAACAATTATAAAATAAGCATGTCAACATAACAATGCACTTAATAAATTTCTAGGCATCATCAGAAATTTCTAATAAATTATATGTATCTACATATTTATTGTCATCTGATTCAACAATTAATTCCTTCAAATTTTCTTTTTCAACATGGATTTCATCAATATCCAAATAATTTTTATCTTCACAAAGTAATGTTTGAAATTTATCATCTGCCCCACAAATGATTGAAGGAAATTTCACATTATTCTCTTGAAATACTGATACATGAGATAGAGGGTCAATAATAATATTTTCAACAATTTCCATGCCAGTGACATTGATTTCTTATTGTGGTTGGATAAGTGGTGTAACACACTTGTTTGACTTGTACTGCAATAATAAATTGCTTGTACTCACAATAATATTTCTTATGGTGAATATCAACAATGTTGTATTAATGATGAATTCTAGTATCTATATTTAGAATAAGATCATATCATTCATACTTAAATAGAATCGTCTTCTTAATTGGTGTAATATGATACTCAATGTGTAGAATTTTAATTAGATAATAATTACAATTAATAGTAAATACAGTATAGTTAGACTCATTGATGCAAATACTATTGTTCATTGCAGTTCTATTTGAATCCTGCTTTAAAATATGAAATTTGTATCAATTGATCAAAACTATAGGTCAATAACAAAAATAACAAAAAATCCATAAATCAATTAGGTAACACAAAAATTTAACAAATCCAAGTATGTGAAAAAAATATAAAATATTTAATTTATCAATTAGAATTCTAATCATTTATTGAAACAATAAGATAGAACCCAATAGAAATTCAATTTAATTCCTAATTTTAGAAATTCAATTTGGCATTTCTAATTTTCATTTCTAATTATTTATTTTATTATTATTGTTGTTGTTGTTGGTGTTGGTGTGTGTGTGTGTGTGTGTACATTAGTGTCTATGTACATAAAGGTTAATTTTAGAATATTTTTTTAATTATGAAAATATGTTTAGTGTATTTTTTTATAATGAAAATATTGGTTAATTTTTTATAAATATTGACCCACAACATAATTATACGTAATGTATGTGTCACAAAAATGTGTAAACGAAATTCTAAATAATTAATTATTATATTTATGCCGAGCACCAGAGGTGAAGAAGACAATATCCTGATCTTGTTGGAATTGTGCCATGTTCTCCTCTTCCAAGCTCACCCAAGCTTCGACTCCATTTTCGCATTTGCTGTCCAGGAGAACACTAATTTCCAATGGCTTGTGCACACTGCTAAACCAGACTGGCATTCCCCACCCAAAGTCGACCTCGTAGCAACCAAATCTGCACCAACTCGTAAACAAACATATATCCGTGCCGCCATTGATAAATTCTTCTCGTATGTTCTTCATCGACACCCCTCTCACCATTGCGATGACGTCGTCCGGATCTTCTGCATTTCTGCTTTCTTGATTTGCTTTCTCCACTGTCTCTTCGAGAATCCGAACCAGTTCGTGCACCTCCGCCTTCTTCTTCTCTCTTGGGTCGAAGCGAGCAATCATCAACCGATACAAATTCCCACAAAAATTTTCGGGTATTTGAAGATCAATCTTCAGTTTTCCTCGGAAGTTCAAAGAAAGAATCAGCATGGAAGATCTTAGTTTCCCATGCTTTTGTTGAGAGATTGTTATTAATGCCTTCCATATCACCGCGATCACAGCCTGAACCCGCGATGGAGAATCTTTAGATTCTGAAAGCTCCTTCAATGCATCTCTGAGTTCGGAGATGGCGGAATTTGCGAAGATGAGTCTCCTGGTTACGATCTTCTTCATCTCGTATTTGGGAATCGGAGAGTTGAATTCTAAGGCCGGAAAAAGAGATCGCGCTTCGAAACTGGGTGGCGTCACAGATTTGATGCCCAAGTTACATGCAGCGGCCCAGGCCTTGATGAATAAGCTCCCTGCAACTCCATCTACGACACGGTGTGAGAGACACACGCCAATCGCCAATCCTCCACATTTAAAGAGGCTCACCTGAACTCCAAGAACAATGGGAGAGAAATCCATTTCGTCTTCAAATGGGATTAAACAATTAATGAAAGCTGCGTTAGGTTCTTCGTCGAGAAGATGGGCCAGTTTGCCGTCGATTTCTGCTTCCACGTACAATGCTCCTTCATCGTTGCAATCCACCATGTTCTTATTCTGAATATATCTCCCTGCTAATGGATAGTATAGCGATAGTGTCTCTGACAGTGTTTGTTCTAAGCGGTTCAATCGTTCTTGCAGATCAAGCCCTATGGGTTCGTTAGCAAGATAGTAGAGAACCATTGGAATGTAAGCTCGAGGAGCCAGTTGATCGATCAGTGAGATGTTCATCTCTCTCAAGCTCTCCCGAGTTGGAATACTTGGCTTTATGAACTTACGAGATAAGACTTTAACCTCCATTTTCATAGTTCTTTCTTCTTCTTTATTTTTATTATTCTTTCTTCTTCTTTATTTTTATTATTCTTTCTTATTCTTTATTTTTCTTATTCTTTATAAGAATGGATTGGGTGTTCCATTGTCATTAATACGAGCTTTAGTAACCCATCAAATATTCATGAAGGAAGGTTTTGGTGGTGACTTAAATTTCATTTATGTGTTAAGTGGTAACTTCCATATATCCTCATAATTATATTAAAATATAATTATAAAAAACAAAGGTTAAGTGCTAACTTCCATATTTCCATATTTACTCATAATTTTTTTGCTTAGATGGTCACCCATTAGATGCAATAGTAACTTATTTTTGCACCATTAAATTTTTAATGAAGGTGAAAATTAATGACCACTAATGGTAAAATTATGTTAAGGGAGCCTATTTTGAAAATATTTAATAAAAAGGCCACTCCCATTAAAAAAGTAACAAAAAGTTTCTCAAAACAAGTTTTATTTATTCTTGATCTAAAAAATTAAAATTCAAAAATAGTAAATATCATCATTCCTCTACCCTATTATTAAAAAATAATAAAAATAACATTTTTTTTTTGAAAACTCTGTTCTGTGTGTATATTTTTTATATGCAAATATATATATATATAATGATAATCTTATAAATATATGTATTTATAAGTATAAGTATACTTGTATATATAAATATATATAAATGAAAATGTTTAAACATATACGTATATGTTTTTTATAAATATATTTATAAATGATATATGCATTAATAAATGTATATACTTGTATATACTTGTCTCGATACATATTAATAAATGTATAGAGACAAGTGCCAATTGACGTCTTTGTGAACGACGGCCATTGCAATGTTGGTTTAAGACTGGTTAAAAATCAAAGGTCGGCATTGTGAATACTGGCTATTGAAAATATTGTGGAGATCTTATTATCGTTATCTCAGCTCGCCCCTTGCCCTTCGCCCCTCGCCCCTCGCCCCTCTACCATTGCTCGTCTCGACTCGCCCATCTCTCCTCACCCGTCTGCCCTCCCCTATCATCTCTCTCTTACCACCCCTCTCTTCCCACTTGTCTCTAGGAGCTCCTTCGTGGAGCTCCATCAAGTTCCAGTGAGCTTGACGTGGAGCTCACAGGAGCTCGGCGTGCTCCCTCGTGGAGTTCCATCGAGCTCCACAATGGAGCTCCGGTGAGCTATAGTGAGCTCGACGTAGAGCTTGAGGAGCTCCAGTGAGTTCGACGTGGAGCTTGAGGATCTCCGTCGAGCTCCACGATGGAGCTCCATCGTGGAGCTTGATGGAACTCCACGAGGAAGCTCGTCGAGCTCCATTGAGCTCCATGTCGAGCTCATTGGAGCTCCTGGAGACGGGCGGGAGGAGAGGGGTGGGAAGAGAGGGACGAGAGGTGAGGGCAGACGGGTGAGGGAAGAGGGGTGAGAAGAGAGTGGTGAAAGATGAGGGCGGATGGGCGAGGGAGACGGGCGATGGTAGAGGGGCGAGGGGCGAATGGCTAGGGGTCAGTTGAGATAAAGATAATGTGATCTTTACTTTGTTTTCAAAAGTCAGCATTCACAACGCCGGCCTTTGATTTTTAAAATTCAACAATGTGGTAATGGCCGCCGTTCACAATGACCGCCAGTACCATGATTTTTTTTTCAGACACACTAGTTTGTGCATATTTTTGGAACCAGCCTTAAAATTTGGATTTTTTATTTTAAAATCACTATTCACGTCCAAAACTCAATTAAACATGTATAAAATATATATACATATATAGTATGCACATGCATTTATATGCATAAATATGTTTAAACAAAAAATATAGAATGTATATTTTCAAAATGAATAAATGTATACGTTTTATGGTTATGCATAAACTTGTATAATATAAGCACTTATTGTATACTTTTTGTTTATATGTTTATAAACACACACACACACTTATACATGTAAATACATATATTTGTAGGATTATCATCATACATATAATTCTACATATATATAACATAGTTTTTGAAATAAAATGTTATTTCTATTTTTGTTTTAATAATAGCGTGAATGTGTAAGGGTATTTAAAGAGTTTTACTTTTTATTAAATATTTTTAAAATGGAGCCCCTTACCATAATTTTTCCTAAAATAATTACAAATTTAATAAAATAAGTTTTCCCTTTAAAGAAATATTGATCACATTATAAACGAATGTAATTTTAATATCATTTATAAATGGACATTTTTTATAAATTCATTTATAATGTTATATATATTTATATATATATATAACTAATTTGCGATAATAAAAAGATAAGCAAAACACGAAAAGGAAATTAAATTGGAAAACCAAATTTACAAATATAAAAAAGAATTATGTGAAATTAAAGGAGATATTTAATATAAATTGAAACTTAATTATATATATTATTAATAACATTATAGACCATATATTAATTGTGGACTTTTAGAGCTAATAAATATCAAGTTAGACACCGATAATATGATAGTCTAGTTGGTAAATAGACTGAGCGCCTACCCCTGTGATCACTAGTTCGACACCAGTGGATGCTTGATACTCACTCGAGGGTATCATTCGCTCTATTATGCTAGTAGGATGGAGACTCTATTATTATGCAAGAAATTTAGAGAATGTGACTTATTACTATTTTAGGGTATGTTTTTTAAAAAACATACCCTATAATATAAAAAAAAATTAAAAAAAAAATAAATGTTAATGTGTCAATGGGGGGGCAAAATTGGGTTTCTAATTTTTAGTGCGTTAAAACGTAAATATTTTAGTTTTTGGTATAAAAATGATAAAAAAAACATAAATATTTTTCTTCAGAGGTTCCAAAACCTAATTTTCCCATTTAAAATTTGTACTTCTCATCAAAATTAATTGGACACTTTTTTATATTACCCTAATTTTAAAACAAAAATTTGAAAAAATAAATCAACATTTTAAATCAAGAAAAGAAAAGCAAATAGATGAAATATGTATTTGTAAAAAATTTTAAATGGATATGAATAATTTGAAATGTATAAAACAAAATAGCATTTCTAAAATCATATTTTATTGTGTGATATCAAAAACATAAATTTTTTTAAAGAAATTTCTGAATTTACTAAACATGGAATATGTTTCATTATTGATGCATATAGTTCTTGTGTGTGTGTGTGTGTGTGTGTGTGTGTGTGTTGGAACTAAAAGATCTTATAATGAGTTGAATTTGTAAAAAATGCACATGTATTTTATTTTATAGTATATATGATTTGAAGCATTGAGTTTTTCTTTCGCACAAAATATCAAATTATCAATTTTTTGAAATATAAGATTGTTGTTCATATTCTAGATATAACTAGATGGCCTATCGATAAGATTATAGTACTAAATTTTAGTAGGTTTATCTTAACTATAGTGAATAATAAAGTTCTAACTGCTATTGCTTGTATACTTGAGTATATTAAATGAGACCAACATGATGTAAATATTTTGTACTAACTTATAAAATAAAATATAATGTTGTTACTATAAATATTATTAATCTTATTCACGAAATAATTAACATTTACATATTTTTGTTAATAGTTATTTTGATTCATAAAAAGTGATGTCTAGAAATATGTTGTATTAGAAGCATATTTCTATTGCTTTAGCAAGGATTATAGAGAAGAATTGTTAAGAATGAGAGTTTCCGAGAAGAAGAAGAATAAGAGTTGCGATGAAGAACCAGAGAGCAAAAAATCCATGGCAGTCAATACAATATCACACTTATTATCAAGTAAAAAACAAATAGATTTTATATATGAGGTTTTAACATCCAATAAAATTAAAGCAGCTTTTAATACTTTACAGCGCGACAAACACATTTATTAAATGAGGGTGTATGAGTAATTTCACCAAGTATAGAGCCTAATACAGCAAACATAGCAAGGCCCGATATCAACAATCTCTCCCATTTGATGTAGTTGGTACAGTCCTAGCATCTCTCGTAAGTATACCAATTTTTCTCTAGGCAAAGGCTTGGTTAATATATTCGCCAGTTATTCTTCAGTTCTTTAAAATATCAAATTAATCTCTTTAGTCTCAATTGTATCTTTAATAAAGTGATATTTAAGACCTATATATTTTGTTCGACTATGCATAACAGTATCATTTGCTATTAATATAACCGATTGATTATCACATATTATATCAGTCGGGTCTTTCAAAGGTTCACCCAAGTTAGTCAATCATTTTTTCTTCCACAAGGCTTGTGATGTGGCTACTGGGGTTGAAACATATTCAGTTTCAGTGGTGGATAGAGCAACTATAGATTGTTTCTTGGATAGCCAAGAAACAGCTATAGTTCCTAGGTTAAATGCATATCTAGTAGTACTTTGATAGTCTTTTGGACATCCTCCCAAGTCATTATCACAATATCTTGATTTTTTGTGTGTGTAGTTCTGGAGTATTTCAAACCTAAGTCTAAAGTTCCTTTTAGATACCTCAAGACTCGTTAAGCAGCACCAAAGGTATATATGATTGGGTGCATGCATGAATCAAGATAAAAGATGTACTAGAAAACACAATATCAGGTCGGGTGGTTGAAGCATATAGAAGATTGTCGATTAGGCTTCTGTAAGATTTACCATTAGCTATTCTACCTTGACCAAAAATCAATTTCTAGTTTACAACCTGATGTATGGACACTGGTTTATAGTCACTCATGTCTCATGGTTTTCCAGTATGGCCTGGATGTATCTTGATTGACATACAAATACTCCACTTGAGTCTTGAAAAATCTCAAGTCCCATGAAGTATTTCAGTTTTCCTAGGTCTGACATTTCATATCTATTTTGCATATTTCGGCTAAATGATTCTATTAATTCAGATTTATTGCTTGTAAAGATTATGTCATCTAAATAGATTGACACAATCAATACTTTAGAAATTTTAGCCCTTTTAGTGTAGAGTGTAGGATCACTCATACAACATTTAAATCTTTGATTCAACAAGTAAGAGTATATTTGTTGATACCAAGCACGAAGAGCTTGTTTCAATTCATAAAAAAAAAACCTTGTTTAATTTATAAATACATTGCTCAGCCCATTGTTTTATAAAAATAAGGAGTTGTTCTATATAAATCTCATCATTGAGTTTACAATTCAAGAATGTTGATTTAATATCTAGTTGGAATAAGGTTCAATATTTCTGTCCAACTAAGACTATTAGGAATCTTATTGTTTCTAACCTTGCTACTGGAGCAAATGTTTTGAAGTAGTATGTTCCAGCCTTTTGGGAATAAACTTTAGCTACTAATCGAGCCTTATATAAAGGCTGATTTGTATTTGGTCGGGTTTTGATTTTAAACAACCATTTGACTCCTATGCTGTGTTTATTTGGGAGCAAAACTACTAAGGTCCTAGTTTGGTTCTTTTCAATTACTGACATTTTAGTCTCCATTGCATTGACCCACACTTAATGTTTTACTGCCCCTTCATAGTTGAGAGATTCAACTGAGGAGTAATTACATCATTGGTATATGTCAATCAAGGACTTATATTTAATTAGTTTAACTGTGTCATGTCTCTCCTCTATATCTAACTCTGACTCAAAAGGTGAGCAAGAAACATACCTTGGATTGCATTTTTCATTATTACTTATTGAAGCATCTATATTGCAACCTTGCAAGCTTGTGGTTTGCATATTAGAATCTTGTAAGTTTTCTTTTCCTTTTGAATTCTCATCAACAATCACATCTCCACTCACTAGAAATATTTTTGTTTCTGGTGAATATAGTCTGTAACTTTTGGATTCCAGACAGAATCCAACTAAAATACATTTTAGACTCTTAGAGTCTAACTTAGTTCTAGAGAGTTTCAATATGTGAAAGTAGCACATACTCCCAATTACCTCGAGGTATTTTACATTTGGTTTCCTCCCACTCCAAGCCTGTAATGGAGTGAGATTATCCAATGTTTTTGTAGGACATCTATTGAGCAAGTACACTACAATATTTACAACTTCTACCCAATAGAAATTAGGCAAGTGTTTTCGTTTAAAAAGGTCAGACCATTTCTGTTACAAATCCGTTCCTTCTCTTTATAACACCATTTTGCTGTGGTGAGTAAGAAGTTAATGAATTTCTATTTGAAGAATTCAGCACTTATATCTGTTCTAAGTATTTTTACACTTAGGCTAGACTACCTTTCTATTAGAGTTATAAGTTTCTTGAAGCAATCAAGTGCTTCAAACTTATATTTCAAAAAGTATACCTACATGTGCCTAGTGCAATCATCGACAAACAGCAAGAAATGGCTACTATTGACTAGGGATTGGACCAACGTAAGTCCACAGATCTCTGCATGAATCAAGTCTAGAGGCTGGGATGCTTTCCAAGCAGAGTCTTTGAGAAAGCTCAATCTGGACTACTTCTCTACAGTACATTATCCACATACAAAAGTGGGAATGTTTAGGTTTGAGGGTATACCTCTCACAAGCTGATTTTGAAAAATATTTTTTAAGCTTGTGTAATTATAATACCCAAACCTTCTATGCCACAAGGATGTTTCTGATTCAAAATTCATAATCAATGCTTTGTCCACTGTTTGATTGAGGGTCAATGAAAATCTTCTCCCACTGGACATCTTTACTGTCCAGAGTAGTTCCTCTGACTCCCGATCAAATATGTGACACATTACTTTTAAAAACTAACTTACAGCCTTTCTCCATTAACTGTCCCACACTGAGAAGATTTTAATCTAGTGATGGAATTAGCATAACATCTTTTATAACTTTAACTCATGTAAATGTGGGTACAATGACCCTGCCCTTTGCTTTTGCTTGGACAAGGGCACTATTTCTCAATTTAACTTGTAAATTTACTAATGGCTATAAATTTAAAAAGATACTTTGATTTCCAAACATGTGGTTTGAATAACCAGTGTTCAGAAACCATACATTGGGATGAGTTTTTTTTTTGGTTTTTGTTACATAAAACAAATGTTCTTCAAATGTCTTGTGCTCTAAATAACTAGCACACTGAGTGTGCCTCAACCTACAGTCCCTTGAAGCATGTCCAAACTTTTTATAGTTTAGGCATTGATTTTGATTTCTAAACCAACACTCTATTTCAGTGCGATTTATTTTCTTGCATATATTGCAAGAGTTATGTGAGCTTTTTTGTGTAACACTTGAGGATACAGAAGATGAACTAATTTTATTCTTAATTTTGCTTTTATTTTTAAGCACATACCTAAAATTTCCTCTTTTATTTCTTGCCTCTGTTGTTTGCACATCATCCTTCACATATTGATTTTCCCACCTTGACTACATGGTAGATTCACCAGATAGTTCAACTCTTTTAAGTAGTATGCCCTCATAAGATTTTAGAGAACTCTAGACTTGTTGAGTGGCCAACTTAGTCAAGTCATTTGTCTCCTTTATTACTTCCACAATAGAATCAAACTTATCAAGCATACAAATAAGTAGTTTCTCAACTAATCAAGTTTCTGTGATGTTCTCTCCATTAATTTTGTAATTGATTAACAATATCTAAAAACTAAGTTGAGAACGCAGCAAGAGAAGTTCTCCCTTAATGAATATAGTAGAGCTCCTCGAAATTTTTTATCTCCCTGGAACTCTTCTTTAAGAAGGTCCCAAGCCTCTTTGGCTTGTGTATAAACCAACAATCGAGGTAAAATGACATTACTAACTACTTGTTGGATGAACAGTAGTACTTTGACATTTAATTTTCTTAACTCTTGTGCCTCTAACAACTCTTTTCCTTCCAGAGAAGAGATATCGGTTGGTTTTGTGTATCCAGTAACTACAATCTCTCATATATCTTGTGATATAAATAGAGTTTTCATTTTAACAAACCAATAATTAAATTTATTACCATCAAACAAGGGTATAGGGATGGAACGCGAGCTCAATGAATTTTGATATTTGGTTGTCATTCTGTTTAGGAATTTCTTAAGAAATTCGAGCAAAAAAATTAGGGATTTTGCAGTAATCTGTGTTTATTTAATACAAAACCTTTGGATCTAAATAGATATGCACTAGATCTAAAAGGATTTGTGAAAAATGTTTAGGTCAGAACGATTTTAAAGAATCATTTTATTCAGAATAAGTTTTTGAATAATCAATTCAGAATACTTCGATTTCAGAAAAAATACTCTGCTCTAATACCAAGTGTTGTATTAGAAGCAGAATTCTTTTGCTTCAGCAAGGATTATAGAGAAGAATTGTTTAAAAAAAAGAGAGTTTCTGAGAAGAAGAAGAAGAAAAATCGTGATGAAGATCCATAGAGCAAAAAATCCACAACAATCAATAAAATATTACACTAATTATCAAAAAAATAAATAAATAAATAAACAAAGTTTATATATGAGGTTTAACATCCAATAAAATTAAACTAGTCTTTAATACTTTACAGCGTGACAGACATATTTTTTAAATGAGAGTGTAGAAGTAATTTCACCAAGCATAGAGCACAATCCAGTAAACATAGCAAGGCCCGATATCAACAAAATATTGTATAAAAATATATGAATTTGATAATTTTATCAAGTATATGTTGAATATTAATTACTGATTAAATCCATGTCATGTTAGAATAAGTATTAATACCCCCATTAAAGAAGCTAATAATTTTTGATATTATCAAAACTTGCATTAGGATTTTGATTCGGTAAATCAAATATTTTAAGTAAAAAGTATTAATGAAATAATTAAAATATTAATTAACTTAAATTATCAGTTATTTAATTCAATTGATTAATATTTATAATTTTAACGTGTAGAGTTAAGTAGTATTAAGTATACAAATTATTTTAAATAAGTGAGAGTATAATTATAATTATATAATACTATTAATTATAATTAATATAAATTATAGTACAAAATAATTTACATGGCGAGCTCGAGATCTTATTTATGTTACATTCGTAGCCAAATGAAATATTTTAAAGTTTTTTATTTAATTTAAATATATATACATATATAATCAAAAAAATTATTTTAATTAGAATCGAAATATTTGATTTTATTATTAAATCAAATTAATAGATTCGTATGAAATCAATTTTGTTTATATATATATATATATATATATATATATATATATATATATAATTAAAATCTTTAATATTGAATATATTTTAAATATTAATAAAATGAACCACTTTAAATTTTGTAACACTTAATTTTATGCCAAAGTGCAATTATATAAATGTGCTTAATTAGTATTAAATAACAAAATTCACAAATTATTTTAATTAAATGAGTACAATTACTATTCTTATAGTGATATAAATTATATTTTATATAAATTATAGTACAAAATAATTTACATTGATAGCTCAATATCTTATTTATACTAGTCACTTTAAAAATATTTTAAATATTTTTATTTATTTAAAGTATATATAATTATATAATCAAATTATATAATTTGATAATAATCAAATTATTTGAATTTATTATTATATCAAATTAACAAATTCATATTAAATTAATTGTGCGTGTGTGCGGAGTGTGTGTAATTAACATCTTTGATATTAACTTTATTTTAAATATTAATAAAATGAACCATTCATAGTTAAGTAAAACTTATGAAGCTAAGTTTTTATTTATTTAAAAAAAAAGACCTTTGGAAGACTAAATATTAAATTTGACATCACAAGTGACATTTATCATAACATGCATAAATTATATTTAAATATATAAAAAAACTAATATTATTAGCTTGTAAAATTTTTATTTTCTGATTTTCTAGCTATATGTTTATAATAAATCATATAAATATTATGTTCAATTAAATATAATTATTCCCATAATTATTATGAGATCAATATTTATGTAATTGCGTGCCAAAATAAATAAATTTATGTCACAAGAATTATTTGTAAATAAAATCACGAGTTGTTAATTAAGCATGAGAATAATCAATTTTCTCCTTAAATTTCTTGCTATAAATCATATTTTAATTAAATAAATGTCAAAAAATGAGTTTTAAATAAACTCATTAAACATTGCTGCTAAATTTAAAGTGTCAATTGTTCATGAAAAATATATAAAGTCATTATGTAATTTAAATTTTCGTAATTAATAATTTACACGTCAGCAAGAAAGCAACACAAGCAGTAAAAGAAAACAAAAGTAGAGCTCCGGCACGACCAAGCAGAAGGCGCGTGCATCAAACTTCCGGCGTCGAACAGGCGCTAGTCAGTGGATCCCAGATCGCCGGAAGAAGGTACTTCCGGCCACGGACGCCGCGAGCATTAAAGCTACCTCCAGTAGCCTGGTCGACAATTAGTCGACCCGGATAACTGGGATAAGAACCGGCGCCAAACTGACCCGTACAAGCCGAAGCCGCCTCCAACGGAGCCTCCGACGGGCCTTGAAAATAGCCTTGGTTGAAAGGATTCGTGACGGCGTTAGCTAGCAAGGAAGCCAAGTTGATGATCATTCCGTCGACTCCGACATCAGCGTTAGGGGAAACCAACGGTCGGGTCTGCGGGCCGTATATTGGCTGATGAAAAGGCCACGCGCAATAGCCTGGACACTGCGTAGCAGAGTTACCAACCCACACATAAACCAACCTGTTCGGTCCGATCGAGCCGTGAGTGCCGCAGCGGTTCATACAAAATCCTTCGACCTGAACGTCCTCCGCCGTCAAGATCACCGTGATGAAGTTGATTGAGGACTGAGGACGACCGGCTAAAGCTTGCAGGTCTCCAGACACGAGAGATTTTCCGCGTGCATAACTATCATCGAGAGTTTGATCTCCTAGGGTTAGCTTGCAAGATCCACCGAGGTATCTGCTGGTTATCTTCCACCACGAAGATGCTGAAGGCCGAGGGGCATCGTCGGAGCTCAAAGAGTCGATGAAGTCGACTACTACGGCCCGTTGGACGGACGAGAAGTTTCCGTACCAGATCAGTTTCACGGTGACGTTTCCTTTAAGAAGAACGCCGTTGTGATAATTTAGAATCAGCGGCTGCTGTTTAACCAGAGCGGAGAGAGAGAGGTTGCAGAACCGGAGGAGGAGGATGAGGAGGAGGAGCAGAGAAATGGGAAAAGTGTAAATGGAAGCCATCATCTCTGCGGGTTCGAAATGATGAAGTCGGCCAGAAGAATGGGGGAGAAGGCAACGGTTGCTTGTTATTTAAATGGGGAAGAGGAGCAGAGACAGCTGTTGGATGAGGGGGTGGATCAATCATGCCACGTGGACGATCGCGATATGTGGTTATTTCGAGAAACAGCGTTGACAGGCTGTAATTTATATTCGGACAAAAAAATAACCCCAAGAGTAATTTTCTTGGAAATTGTTTTTATTCTCATAAAATATATGTATTATATATTAAAATAATTTGACTTTAGTTTTGACAATGACAGGCAAGGTTGTCAATCTCAAAAAATAGATATATAGATTTCTGTTGGTGCACCAAATCCAACGTAAATTAAAAAAAAATAACTTTATTTTCCAAAATAAAAAAAAATATACTAAAAGAAAAAATAATTAATTTTTACTATAAAATATATCAATTCAATTTTGTCGTTGGAATATTAAAAAAAAAATAAATTTCAGTTTCCAAATTTAGAAATTACAGTTAAAACCTAGATTTTTCAACATACAAAATATCTCTAAGTCATCCAAACTCACAACAAATAAATATATAATATATATGGTTTAATATATGAATAATATTATATTTAAATATATTTAGATATATAAAAATATATAATAATAATATATATATATATATATTATATATAGAATTATGTATGAAAATATTGTATTTAAAATAAAAAATCCAAAATTTAAGACTGGTTTCAAAAATATGCCCAAACTAGTGTATCTTAGTATCTAGAAACAGCGTAGTAATGTACGTCATTGTGAACGGCTGCCATTACTACGCTGTTAATTTTTTAAAATCAGAGATCGGTTGTTAATGTCGGCTATTAAAAATATTGTTGAGATCCCATTATGCCCCTCACCCCTCTACCCTCGCATGTCTTCCCTCGCCCGTCAGCCCTCACATCTCGCCCCTCTTTTCTCACCCCTCTCCTCCTGCCCATCTCCAGGAGCTCATTCGAGGAGCTCCATCGAGCTCCAGTGAGCTCGACGTGGAGCTCAGCCAAATTCCATGAGCTCCAAAAGGCTCAAAGTGGAGCTCACTGGAGCTCCTCTGTGGAGATCTACTTCGCTCGATGAGCTCCTTAATGGAGCTAGTGGAGTTCAGTCGAGTTCCACATCCAGCAAGCTGGAGCTCGACGAAGCTCCATGAAGGAGCTCTTGTAGACGGGCGGGGGAAGAGGGGTAGGAAGAGAGGGGCAATAGGTGAGAACAGACGAGCAAGGGAAGATGAGCGTGGGTAGAGGGGCGAGGGGTGTAATGGGATCTCAACAATATTTTCAATAGCCGGCGTTCACAATGCCAGCCTCTGATTTTAAAAAATCAACAGCATGGCAATGCTGCCGTTCACAATGACGAGTAGTGCCACGTTGTTTCTAGATGTACCAATTTGGGCATATTTTTTAAACCAGCCTTAAATTTTAGATTTTTTTTTAAAAATGCTTTATCTCCATACAAAACTCGATATATAGATATATACAAAATATTTGTACTCTTTTTTCAAATATTCAGAAAGTTTTGACTTGGTTTTCTAGAAGTCATGCTTTTAAAGAAATGTGTGACTTCATAGCAGTTTTCTTATTTATTATCACTTTCACTATTTTCTTTAGTGTCACTTCCATCAATATAAAATTTATCTAATTTATCATCTTTTCAATCTTCATACTAACAATTTTCTAGATAGTCTTTTCATCTAAAGTTCATATTTTGTCTCTTTGTAGTGTATAAGAGATTATTTATTCTCTAGCAATCTTTCTAACCATATTTTTTATTCTACAAGTTTTTATAGAGGTTGAATTTCATTTATTCTTCACCCATACAAAATATGAAATCCTCTTTATTGATATCAATTAATGTCTGTCAACTACAAAAATAAATTTACTAACCTTCACCAATACATCTTCTATATTATCATTTGAAAACTTGATTCAATAATCAAGAGTTTAAAGTGAGAGAAAATTTGGAATAATCTTACCAATGTTCAACCTTCGCATTATAGAAATTGATATCAAATTTATACTTGATCTTTAATTACATAGTGACTTCGAGAAATTATATACTCTTATAATACATGAAATCATAAAACATCCTAAACCCTTGAACTTTTTATGAAGTGTATGTTGGATAACATGATATGCTTCTTAATCATATTTATTATTCCATAGGTCTCTAACTTTTTGATACTCATGATATCTTTTATGAACTTACACATAATTCTATATTTGAGATAATGTTTTGGTAAATAAAATATTGATTTATAACTTCTAGAAAATATTGAGAAATAACTCAAATTATTCATCCAGCTTTTCTTTTCTTTAATGCCGAGGAAAGGGAACAATAAGAGAATGATTTTATTGTTTGCATATTCTTTCTCTTAGATATCCTTTTAATCATCATTTCAGGTCATCTAAATCTCCTTTTGGTTCCCTATTTCTTCATTTAACATATCTGAGGGTGTAAATTGTACAATGAGTTCTTTGAATGCCACAAGTTTGGAAAATATCATGGCATCTTGTGTTGTGATGGTGGGTTTCATCAGTACTTTGGAAAAACTTATGACTTCTTTAGTCACGACATCCTCTTTAATTTTATCCCCCCTTTTAGTTTTTATTTTTGTTTGTCACCCCTTTAAATTTTGTCACTTATGAGTGTATTTGATAGATGTTTCTTTTGATTTATCTTAGTATTGCTCAGTAGACTATTGATATTTTTCTCATTCATTAATTATGTCAGTTATCCAAGTTGATTCTTAATGATCTTTATTGTCATATTTGTGTATTCTAACCTAGTTTCAATTTGTTCCATTAGGTTCTCTTGAATATCATTTTTTTCTCTCTCTTTGAGCAAGAAAAATTATTGTCTTTAAGTGATATTTTTTATACTTCCCTTGGCTAGTTGTAATTTGAGCTTAAGGTTCATTACATTTGGAAAACCCATTGAATTATCACCAAAATTTTTCTGGAATTAACTCATGTTTTAATTTTACCATACATTTGTATAACTCTCATTTAAAAGTCTTTCATAATTTCTCATATTTGGATGATAGTATTTGGGTTTGATATTATTCGGTATGAATATGTACCCTTTATTTGTTAAAAAGTTGACTTCTACCACTTAATATAAAATGTCAAAATTTACTATTTCATTTTATTGTGAAATAGAATTTTATTCCAAACACAACTATTTTATCTAGTGAGCTTCAAACTTGTTGAAAAATATGTGCATTTAGCTTTCATAGTGATCAAACTATCCAATGCTATTACTTTGACTTGTTTCCTTCCAAATACTCAACCGTTTAGAGTTTGGTAGTTAATTTTGATAGCACTTCAAATAAATAATATACTTGCTCAGAAAACTTGTTCATAGTAGAATCTTCTAAGGCCACGTTAGTCATGCATATCATCATGTAATTCATCTAATTATAAAAAGTTTGAGCTTAAATCACAATTTAAATAAATATTAAAACTTTCTCAGGGCCTTGTCTCTCAAACAAAAAGGAAAAAGTCTTAACCTTATCATATATGGACTAACTCCATTTATCTTTATCATGTTATATAACTTTGAGAAAATTATAATGTATCTATTTGAATCTTTTGAAATTATTACATGTTAATAATGTTGTTGTATCATAGTTATCAAATTCAACTTCAACTCAAAGTAATTTATTTTCATAGGTTATATTTGAATCCTAAAATAACTATTCATCATAGTTTACTGCCAAAAATCACCCAAGGTACAGTGAGAATTAAGTTGATGAACATGTTGTCCTTTGTTCGGAATACTAAATATCAAATAAAATTAAGTATTTTGGTTATTATTCATGATATGTATGTGTATATAGAAAAATGCTTTTAAATAAAAAATTTTAATAAATTTTGATTTTTGATAGATTATGATGAATGGTAGGTGTTTTTTATGTGAAATTAAGACTTAGTGGATTGTTGAGAAGGAGGAGAATTAAAAGTCATGTAAAATTATACTATTCTTTATATTATAATGTTATTATACCTCATTAAGCTACATGATAGTTTAGCATTTATTCTTGGTTGAAGCTCTGCACAAATAATCATGATTTTTTTTACGTCACTATTATACTACCTCATTAACTCAATCATTTTATTATAAAATATATTCTTTTTTGCTGCAAAACTTTTTTGAAGTTGCAGTCACATTAACTCATAATATTTTTTATGGCTTCAACATTAATTCTATGTCACATCAACTAAGTACCATACTAGTACTCAAAGTCATGGTAAGCCTTCATGCTATGACATTCTCATTACGAATTCATGAAGTCTAAGGAAAAAGAGTCATCGTAATCACAACACCATGATTTTAGTTATAGAAAGTTCTAGAGACAAATACTCAAGTTATGGTCATTTTCATGGTTGCGATTTGTTGCTCTATAGAAATGACTAAAGTTATGACATATTCTTAGCATTATGACTTTTGATTAAATAGGTAACATGCACAAGATGTGGCATTTCCCAACATAGAAATTTAGTGTTACAAAGGCAATATATATAGTTGTGGTCATTCCAAGTGTGATGGCCATTTAATACAAGAGAGAGACCAGGGTTGTGGACTATTCACGATACTATGATTTTGTATTCCAAAGATGAAATGTATAACCATAGTGATTCCCAATGTAGTGGTGTTCTAAAGTAATGAAGAGAACAACATCATGAATTATTTCTAAAAATCATAACTTTTTACATAAATTTCACACCCAATAATTCTCATATATATAAAGGAAAAAATATTAAATTTGAAAGAATTCTAGGGCACGAGAATAGAGATGCAAAGCTATAATTTTGGGCGTAAATTTTTGTTCAAACCTAGGAGAGATCCAAGAGCAAAGGTGCGATAGAAGGAACAAGCATAAAACCTAGGTAAGGATATAGATTTTAACTCTACCTAGAAAAAAATGAGGCACATAACCGAATATTCTGAATTTGAAGTTTGATTCCTAAATACTCTTGATGGCTATCATTAGGAACCCAAAATTCTATGAGATGTATCTCAAATTATCTCATATGAATTTCTCTTTAATATTAAGCTAAATTAAGGACTTTAATTATATATGATTATGTATGATGGATAATTAATGGAAAAAATATATATTTAGATTTTATTATGGTTTGGATATTAATTGATATGGTATTTATGTAGAAATAAAATTATAATTTTATTAATAGTAGGCTTGTGCATGCTATCATTATAGATGGTTATAGGTAAGTCATGAAGTACACTCTTGTATATTGGTAGAAAGGAAGTAATAGTCATTTCAATTATGATTCATGAGACAAACGTATACTTCAAAATGTGATGTTTAGGTTTGTTAATCATGTAAGTATGGTGTTTATGAATCTAAAAGTATAAAATATATTTACAAGTCAATTTTATATGCATGTCTTAGAAAAACTAACACTCGATAAATATGAGCATTTTATATAATGTTATCTTAGAGTTTTGTCTTAAGTGTGAAAATCATATGTCATTATGAAAGATGATGATAGGTAAGCCATGAGGCATGCATGATTAAAGGTAACTCATTAGGTAATGATAATCATATGAGTTTCTTTATTTCATATTACTACTATCGGTGAGATTTAAAAAAAAACTTATATTAATTGTGTGAGTTTGGTATTTATAAACTCAAAAGTACAAATGATTTTGCTAACAAATTATTTAATGTTTAAATGACACACGAGGTCAAAGAATAAAAATATACATATGAATTAGCTATCAAGAATAATTGACAAGATATCTAAAAGGTATGGACATATAAATTATCATCGAATTCATTTTGGTGGTCAAGTATCGAGGGTACAACTATGAAGAGATCATCGTTAGGAAGAGCCCAATAGTTGATAATCATCTTATATGTTAATAAGGTACTTGGAGAGTACTTTAATGTTTATACCTTAATTTTGTAACCAAACATAATAATATCCAAAATATTTAGATAAGTCATCATATATAATGGAATGCATCAACCTAAAATTTATGAATCTTACCTAATATTCTATCTTAGTCTTTCAACTTGAGCAATAGGTGACTAATAGTTACTTAAACAAACTAACAATATAATTTACATATAATCAATATCTAAATGAAAAGCCCATTTTATTACGTGTACGACCCATATATTTATGGGACTAGTAGGAAGAGAGACTCTCGCCCATTTAAGCTTTTAGACTTTGCCTAATTTTAATAATTAGGCATCATAATAAAGTTGCAACATTCTTCATCACATTGGTGGTATAATTCCTTCTACAAGCTCTATATATATATATATATATATATCTCCCCCTTTTGTAATAAAAGTGCTCTTGTTATTCTCTTAATTTCTAGAGCTAGAGGTATTAAATGAATCGCATAGTATTTGCTCATATAATGATGATAACTACATAAAAAAATAGAAAAATAACAAAGTAATAATTATATCCAATCAGCTAGAAATAGAACTATTATTTTGTAAGGAAAGTTATTTCAACTTAAGTTGACTAATCAAACTAACAATCAATCAATCCTCGATAATAGTATTAAAAAACTTATTACAAATTTATTATAATGCCAAAACTTATTAGTGATAAGGTCTCAAAAGTTCTCTAGGTGATTTTCTCTCAACCAAAAGAGTTTTATAAGTATATAAGTCATACAAGTAGTAAAATTAACTTAAATATAAATATCAATCACAGAGATTATGTAGATAATTTGATTAACTAATATTAAATTAACTATTTCTTGAGTTGAGTAAATATATTTGAGTTTTTGAAAGTATACTTAGACTCTTGGATTAGCTCATTTTCTTATTTACTATAATGTTTCTTTATTTATTTATGAAATATTGTATTTTTCTATGGGATGAATGATAGATTAGTATAGAAATACTCATGTTCTCTCTTTGCATGCAAGGTAACTATCATTCTTTGACTGTTAATGCCATGAATGATCCTTTCTTAGATGTATGCTCGATATTTCACCACCAAAACTACATATTATTTAGTTCATAGGTCATTTGTATAATTACTTATTATAGGTAATATGTTAATTACTCTTGATGACTATTTTGAGTATGTATATCTATTCTTTGACCTCTAATATCTCAAAGATGCAAAATAATAAAGTATTAAATATATTTGCACTTTTGGCTTTATAAGTAAGATACTCGTGATAACTAATTGACATGTTCTCAAGAATCTTACATATGAAAGTCATACAAGAGAAAATGACTAACATCGTTGTCATCACTATATGTATCAAATATAGTTGTGTGTGTCTCATGGCATCCCTATCACATTCATAGTACACCATTGTTGATATTCAACTCTCACACTATGGTGAAACTCATAAATTAGATATTCTATTTAACCTCCATATTACTTGAATGTATGTTTTTTTAGTATATGTATAATAGATTATCATAAGTATATTCAAGCTTTTGTATTTATAAGCATCTTATTTGTAATGATTAAACTTATAACAATCTTAGGTTTTCACAAATAGATCTATTTCATGCTTATAATTAGAAGGAATATAACTTTTTTATTACTGTACTATCCATAATAGCTGACAAGCATAAACCTACAATACAATGAAAACCCAAAATCTCAGTTCTATAAAATATTCATATTCATTAACATTCAAATCACGATATTATCATAAACATAAACCTTATAAAATCCATAGAACCAACCATAGATCCCAATTCATCATCATATTTTAGAAGAATTCACACAAATTGTTTTGAGAAACATCTTGTGTGATCAATGGTTCTAATTAAAGCTGAAGTAAGGATCTAAGTCTCAAAATATAATCCCAGTCAAAATTTTATCATGTTCACAGAATATTTTTCCCTAACTAGGATTGGAAGTTTGTTCTTAGGTTTTATGCATTTGGCTTGAAATCTAATTCCCCCTGTCTTTCGTTTTTTTTTCCTTTTTTTTTAAAAATCATCTAAGTATTACTTTTATACTTCGGAAATTTATACAATCCTTTAAGTTGGAAGTCCTAATGCTAGCTTGAGGTCACAATTTTTTTACTCATCGAATCACACACGAAGTACAAATGTTGTGGCACTAGGAATATTCCGACCAAATAAAAATCTCTTTGGAACACAAAGTTGTGACAATTGAATGACCATGGATTTTATCTTTTTACTGTAGCAAATTATTGTGAAACTATAAATGGCGATGGATTTATCTTTTTTCTCTAGAAAAAATTGTTGTGGTGTTTGGAATGACCATGATGGTTGCATTTACTCTTTATAATACAAAGTCATTATGTTGACAATGACTGTGCTTTTTTATTTTCTTGCTAGAACACAAAATCATGATGTTGGAAAGCCATGACTAGAGTAAATACTATGTGAAATAAAAATCATGGCAAAACATATTACCATGACTCAAAACACATTATTTTGGCTCTGTATTAAATAAGTTATAGTTCTAAAAATTACCACATCTAATTGTATCAATGGGATACTTGGTTGACATGATAAAAAAACAACATTATAGCTATTATGTGTTTTATAGATAATATGATTGTAACTCCAAGAAAATATCATGGTACTAAAGATTCTGTTGGATAATAAAATAATTATATCAACTTAATGGTAAATTCATAGCATACAATGATTGTCATAACTTCTTTATTGAAGGTGTACACAGGTTGACATATTATAAATGTCATTAATCTTTGTCACTTCTCTTCCCTCCATGTATTAGCTTCATTATGTTTATCAATTTTATCCAAATTAATTATGATTTATTAATATTTATCAAATTTTTTTAAAATAGATATTTAGTGAAATTGCTTTCATAAATGATGAAATACATATGAATACAATAATAAATATACATGAAATCACCCAAAAAATTTAGTATGTGTAGTGCCAAATATGTTTCTACATCAATCATTTGTGCATATACCATTTGCATTATTTCTAGAGTGACTTAAGACCTATAAGGATCTATTACATGACCCTTATCACTAAAAGTTGCCTCAGAAGCCACACTAATAATTGGAATAGCTAAAACATTTACTGCCAATTTAGACAAGATCCAAAACTTCATAGATTTTTTTTCCACCAAGCCAAGGCATGAAATTTATAATCTTGAGAAAAGAATCCCCTCATCAAGATATACATTATACATCAAATTCATAGATTTTGTTTCTGCTCCTAACCACTTGCAAAGGTTCTTACAAGCCACTTGTTGTCCTACCGCTTCAAGAGTATTTGAAACATATTCACATTCCACAGTTTCTTCAATAGTAAAAGAAGAATACATTCTCACATATTCATCTTAACATTGATACATGAAATCTCTAATTTTACAAATCACTTGGGTAATATAATCTCTAGAATTCTCTTTTGTAATCTAGGGTCCAACACCACTAATATTTCCATTAGCATGTTGCATTCACCCCAATACATGTCAACTTTTATTTCATGTTTTGACCACTCCTAACAAAATCATTAGTAGAGTTGAGTTTTTTATCCACAACACTTTAATCTTATGCACCTCACTAAGAAACAAGTTAGAAGTTAGATATTTAGAACATGATATAAAACACATTTAAGATTTGAAGATATTTCTTAATATTTCATCATTCATCAGCATTTGAACAACCAATCTTAAGTATGATCATGTAAAGAATAAGTAAGAAATACCTTTGTAAACTTGATAGCATGATTCAAAATGTCATAATTTGAATTCCAACAAGTCCTGCATTCAAGGACTATTTTTTGATCTTGCAAGTTCCATTGCAAGTTCATCAAATTATTTGATGCTCTTCACTTGTTCAAAACAATATTGAACTATTATGTTGAGGATATGTGAAAAATAGCATATATTGCAAAGAAGCCTTCCCTTAGATGCAAAATTATCTTTTAGAATCTAAACACAAGAATGATTTGCAATTACATTGTCCACTAAAAGTATAAAAACCTAAGAGAGAATAAAAAGAAATAATTGATTAGTTCACGAATTACCACTAAAAATTAAAATTAATATAAATATAACAAAGAATAAAAGCAAATTTACTTTGTTCTCAATTTCCCACTCCCATAAACATATTAAGATGTAATCAGCTAAGTTAGTAACTTTATGTGTATAAAGCAAGTGGACAAAGCTGAACACTCACTTCTAAAACTTCCATTCAAGATCCAAAAATTGAGTTGTTAGAATCATATATTCTATTCTTTTTGGCCTTCACCACCACCAATTTGTAGCCAAACTAATTTGATCCACCATTTTCAAGATTACTTGTAGCATATTCTTTTAAAAATTATAGACCATAATAAAACTCTATTCTTAAAGTTTGATGAGACATACTAGCCCACACTGGTATTCCCAGCTTCATCATCAAGTTAAATCATTCATTTTATACCATAGTGAAAGGATGCTCATGCATGCATGGTGAACCAATGTGCTATCTATTCCCTCTCTCATCTTTAGTATGTCGAATTTACCATTATGCAAAGCACTAACAGATGGTGAAAAGTTAATTATTTGTTATTGCTTTAATTGTAATGCTTTTTTTTGAATAAGTATACACATGTATATTCAAATTAATAGTGAATTTAGATGCCAAGATAAAAAGAGGATATTTATAATATTTATATCTTACTTTTCATTTTCATTTTATCATTTTAAATTCGAGAAAATCATCCAAAACTTATGATCTTCTTGGCATCTTAAAATATTGAAAATGGTTTTCAACTTCAGCTTCTTTTGATGTACTGGATCTAGTGATAGGATTGGGTTCACTTATTTCCAAATTAACATCTTCGCCTTCACAAGGCCTATTGGATTCCTTAATCTCATCCAAGATTCACTTAAAAGTCCTATACTCTTGAAATGCTCATAAGTGTTGAAGATGCTTGGGTCCATTGGAAGACTTAGACATTCATAAATACATATGATAAACTCTTTGGATCTCTATAATATACACATGGAACAAAATATATATCTAATGGCTAAAATAAATAACAAATAGATGTTCATCTCGTTGAATCAATTACTCTTTTCTATCACTACTACTACTGTCTTAAATAAAAAAGTTTAAATCAAATAGGAAATCATGTTCTCTAACTCCATACCAAAAAATATGATCAGTAAATTATTCCTCCATAAAGTCCAACTTGACCTCATGTCTATTAGGATGATTTGGATTCCTCCAACCATTATTCTTGGGTCAAAAGGGAGATATAACTAGAAATATTGGTTCATGATTTATTTTTTGTTGTTTTGTAACTCCTTTCAAAGAACTAATCAACTTGTTGAGTTTGTTTCATGTTTAAATAAATATTATTTTTTAAAAAAGAAAGGAAATGAATGACAATCATTTTTGGTAATAACAAAAATACAACATACTCTTTGGGTAAAATCTCAATTGATTTCAATTTGTATAGAAATTAGATTTGTTGGCTCTTGTAATTATAATTTAAACGGTAGCTTCTATGACAATTCCATAATCTATAGGTATATACCCAAATACCAAAGATATCATCAATACATGAATAAATTACTCATAACTCATACATAAGTAAGAATTGAGAATGACAACACTCAATGTCATTGGGAAGAATGTTATTGGTGAACAACATCATCAATTCACAATAATGGCACTAATCAACATCATGATAGAATGATAAATTGATAATGGGAGCAATAAGCATTATTATGGTAATTAACATTTCATGTCATATCTAATTTTATTAAAGGAAAATATTTATTTTTAAAATAAATATATTTATAACTAAATAAATAATAAAACTTTATGATTTTTAAAGAATCAAAAAAAATGAGATATATTATTTATGTCATCCTCTAAAGTAGAAATATAAATTATTTTTAAAAATTTTATTTACAAAAAATCAAGTATCTCACAAGCTTTTTAATTCGAGTTACAAGTTATTGGACTAGACTTGTTAATATTTCTAGTCAAGCTCAAGCTCGCTCTAGCTGAATGTTGACCAAGCTGAGTTTTGACAAAGTTGAATTCTAGTAGCTTGTGGGTTATCTCATCTTATTAACATCCCTATTAGAAAATAAGGAAATAATTAATTTTTTTGGTAAATGAAATAATTAAATATATCTAAAAAAGAAATTAATTCAATGTTTTTCTTAGGAATGAACATTGAGATTTTTGAAGTTCATGACTCTCATCATAATTTCATTAAACATAATTAGAAACAAAAAAAAAATCATAAATAAATTTAAATGAAAATCTTTTTGAGAAACTTAAAGATTCACTTACCCAAAGGATATAATGTTGATCCTACACCTTCATATGACATTTTAGTTTTATAAGAGAAAAATTTTACTATAATTTATGTATAAAAGCATTAATAGATAAGGAAAAATTATCAATTATTTTATGTTGATTTCAACCTAAGATGACTTTGTGTGGTAGCTATTAGCATCTGGCATTCATAGTTGTCCCTTCTAATATGTAGTCACCACCCTCATTAATAGATGACAAGACATATATAATTGAATTTGAACTAATTATTGTCATATGCATAGTGAAAAAATAATAACTAATTGGTAGGAATCAAAAGCAAAGATAAAAAAACAAAAAAAAATAAAGGCAAGGATAGGATAAATGCAAAATATTTCAACTCAGAATATGGAAGAAAATTTACCTTCATTTTGTAAATTGATCCAAATATAAACCAAACCCAATCCTTTTGAGTTCCACCTATATTTCAATCCATTGCAAAACCTAGAATATTAGTATAATCATCTTATGAATATGACCAGAATTATTTTCATTGCTAGTGCTAACTACCCAACCAAAAGTGAATGTTAGAATTTCTTTGGGTACCATGTATAAGAAAGAATGAAATAAGCAAGGAACTCAAAAATAACATATATATATATATTAGAGTTTAACTCCTTTTAATAAATATACATATTTATATTGGAGTCCAACTCTTTCTTTTGTTAACTAGAACCAAATTATTAAAGTAATTTGATTCAAACTATTTTGCCTAATTAATTTACAATTTGCCTTTTAATATTTAAATGCTTACTTTCATTTCCTTAATGTTGTATGAGTTAGACTCAATAGGTTCTTATAATAGTTACCCTTTTAATATTACAAGTAATAAACAATATTTAGTAATATATCATTATTACCCAATTTAAAAGAATGAATGCCATTGTTCGACTTTACCTTATCTATGATATTATTAATGTGTATTTTTAATCTATATGTCATTGATATATAGATTAAACACAAGTAATGAAATTTTCCACACTTGAATAGGTCAATCCTTAATTTTATGATACCTTAGTAGAATGTAATGCAAAACAAGGTTGATATTTCATATTGTCTATTTATATCATCCTCATGCTTCCTCAGCCGCACTATATCTAAATCACTTATACTTTTCATGATTTCTAGCATACCCAATAATCAATCTTTATAGTTTTTCCTATTACAAATGATAGTTCACTTTCTTAAAATAAATAACTTATCATGTAAAAAATCATGGTGTTCTTTTTCATCATTCTTAAAATAAGAATTATACATGACATTCACTAGATATGGCATATGATATTTTCATAGTAGGTCAGTCTAATACATGCTCCCCAACAAGTATCCATGTATTGATTAATATCTCTCATCAATGATATTTTCTCATCAATCAAAACACATAATATTTTAATTATTATTCCTTCCCACCAATTTACTCTACCAATGATAATTTAAGAATAATATAAAAACTAAATTACTATTCTACATAATTATCTAGGGTTATTCATATTACATAGATATGAAAATGAACATAATAATAGAATTTTTTTAAAAATGATAATTATGTGCTCTACAATCTTATCATAATTAATTTTATGGGTATCCTCCAGTAATATCTCACTTCCCTACTTCTCATCTATCAAATGTCTCTTGAATGAGGTCAAATTTATAAAGTATGTGTCTAGATTGGTGGTAAGATCTTGGTTCTTTAGCTTATGCATTTACTCTGTTCTAGTCACACTCACAATAAAGTTTTTTGGATACATAATACTATGAAACACCATGGGTTTATCTAAAATCTTTTTTGATTCAAACTACCTCTTTTGTTGTATAATTAGAGTAAAATCAGCTTATGTGATATTATTGGTTTTTGTTCTTTACTTCAAACTTCTCTGGCTTACATTACTACTAATTGAGAATCATCATTATTAGTTTGAAAGCTACTATCTATATAATTTTTTTACACTGCACTTCCTTATCTTTGTATATAAAAAATGAATTATTAGTCTTTACCAAGAAGTATTTAAGGATATTATTGATTGTCATCTAATGATTCTCGCTAAGATCTCACTAGTATATGATGCAAAAATAAATTAAGAAAATTTGTCTTCACATCAATTTTCATGATTTTATAATCATCAGACACAAATGCTACAAATAAGATCCCAACAGATTTGAAATTTACAACAAGTAACAATATTTCATCATAGCCAACACTGTTAATATGTTTGAACTCCTTGAAAAATCACCACTTGTCAGTTTGTATGTTCCATTCATGTCATTCTTCTTCTTAAATTGCACCCATTCATTTTAATCTTTTTGGATTGGTCTAGCAAGGTTGATACCTCATTAGCATACGTGTATTCTATATCTGATATCATGGCTCCAATCTATTTATTAGATTCCCAATCTTTTTTTTGCTTTTTTATAGACTATAGGCTCATCTTGATCTATTAGTAGAACATCACCATTCTATATAATAATAAATCTATTTCTCTCAAAAGTATGCTAATCTCTATTTGAAATTCACAATGATTATCTCTTGAATAGTTTATTTCATTAAAAATTTGTGAATTATGATCTAGTTCTTTATGATGTTCAATCTGGTGTTGTGGTTCTTAAACTTTATTAAATTCAACCTTTCTCTCACTTGTATCTCTAGAGAAAATTCACATATAAATTAATATTTCAATTTTGCAACTATTATTTTATTCTCAATGGGAATAAAGAAAGAATTAGTTCTAGTAGATTAGTGCTACCATATGGATGATTGTGATTTAAGGTTATTTTGATAAGTAATGTTGACAAACTATAAATTATTGAATGTGATTTTAAAAATAGAGAGATTCTAAAAAAAATTATTCATTTAAGAATTTATCAAATAGTAATGAACTTTAATGTTTTGCAAAATGAAGTGTGATTCTAAAAACAAATTTATCATATTAAAATACTAAGGTAAAATTACCTTCATTTGTTTCATTATTACCTACTTTTGTTAGTAATATGTGATATACTAGTAAATTATTTGTAAAAATTAAATGTAATGCCATGATTAAATCGCATAAAAAATTATTGTTGCAACCATAGACTCTGCTAAATTAAATCCATATGACAAAAATAATAATACACTAAAGTTCTATATGGACCAATATAGAAAATTCTTGGTATGATTCAATTATGTCAATACAAATGGTTACAAAAATATAATTCAATCAATAATATAGCTAGTTTTATAGGTGGTCAATTGAAAAGCCATTGAAAACTCTAGGCCTCAAAGGACATGACTATAATATACCAAAATGATTGAGACCCTAAAACTATAAAAGCTTTAGTGAAGAAATTAGAACACATTACATAGATATATTATGATTGAGGATATACAAGAACAAACTTACTTCAAATTATAATGATGTACTTTTAGTAATATTATCTCTATGATTCAAAAAAAAATTATAGTTAATAATGTTAGGGTTGAGTTTCTTCTAAGAATAGGAGAAAGTCTTGGAACTCTTTTAAACTTACAAGATAAAAGATAAAACCAAAAGACTTAAAAGGCTAAAACTGATAATTTTCCATGTTATTTGGTTGAGTCTTACATACCTTATATCACTCTATAATTTCAAGCTTTTGGCCCAATTGGTATCATAGTTGAGAATTGTTCTGAATACTTGTTTTTTTTTTGTAAATATACAAATTATACAAGCAAAAAAAAGTGTGCACATGAATGCACCTACCAAGATCAACTTAGGTTATGCTCATCTATAATTTGTACATGGATTTTTTAAATGAAAAACTCATAATAAAAAAGAACTAGATATAGTCTCGATGATCGATATCTCATAAACTAGCAAGATAACTCAAGTTATGAGAATGGAAACGGCATGATAGTTTAATTGGAAAAAGAGGATGACTCTAATCTTAAGGACATGAGTTCGATTTTTGGGGACTATGAATACATTCTTAATGGTGCTTGCCAAATCATCTATCATATTGTTGAGAAGAGAGCCTTACCTGCTTTGACCCCAGTGCCCCATGACCCATATATGATCCAAATGGTAGTATGGGTTTGGGTCTGGGAGAGAGGGTAGGGTGGGGTGACAAAAAAAAAAGATAAAACAACTCAAGTTATGAGAATATATATGCTAAATGTGTCACCTTAAACTAGTACATGTGGATGTCCACCCAATCCACATAGCTTATGTTATTAACTTCTCACTCACTTAGTTTCATGGTTAGAGTGATAGATAAATATTTAAATGAAATATATGTTCATGACTATAAATCAAAATTATAAAATATATTATAATTTAAAATTCCTTACATGTAAATCATACATATTATACATCCTAGTTGAATGTTCATCTTAACATGAAAGGTCCCACTCATGTAAAACTATTTATATAACATGAAAAAAATTATATATGTATATATATATAATCAAGTTCAAACTTCTAAAATAGGACATCCAAATATGATAGCATCAATCATTCCTAACAACAAAGCGCAAGTATAAATAATGGTAGATATGTCAATCTTTATTATTGAACATTTATATAAACTTTGTTGTTTGCATACTTTTTCGTGTATACATGCTCATTCAAATGGATTTATCCACCAATTGTTTGTGACATGGATACTCATGGTTGAACAATAAAATCAAGTATTGAAATTGTTCCTAAGTCTAGAATTATTATTGCTTTTTTAAAAAGTGGTTAAAATTAACAAAAAAAAAATTATAATATATAAATTATAATATATAAATTATAATATATAAATTATTTAAATATGAAAGGTAACTAATCATCATGAAAATGTATTTTTTACCTTGAGTTCAAATAAAAATAAATATTTTTTTATCCTTTAGCATTATGTGTTCGAAATGACTTTGAATAGGATCAAACTATTAGTGAAATGAAACTCAACATCAAACAACACCATGATGACAATGAATGTGCATCGTGTGGGCTCCAAAGCATCAACTTCACAATAGAATATTTGCAACAAGATAGAGTCCAAAATAATAGATAGTCCATGTCAGAAGTTTGCAACAAACTAGGGTCTATATTAGCAGCAACAATTCCATGATAGAATGAGTGCAACAAATAAGAATCCACAATTAAAGCATAGCAAAAAACCAAATTTTAAATAAATGGCAAGTCCATGGCAAGAGGTTTACAACAGATTAGAAATTAGCAAGGCTTGCATCAAACTAGAATTTAGCAAGGTTTATAACAAGCAAAAATCCACAACAACGAGAAATTGCACCAAACAACAAGGAATAATAGAAACACAACAACATTGATTCAGACATCAATACTAATCGTGTTGTAGTGACAAGGAATGAGAAAAAAGAAACAACCAAACACAATCCACAAAGCTACTAAAAGTTAACAGAAACAAAGCAACAAAACACATAGCATTGAAGAGAAATCATGTGATAATTAGTGGTAACACCATGTAGTAGTTGAGGAATTAATAGAATAAAGATAGGGTTGAGGGAAAAACCCAAACATCATGTTACAGTAGAGGGAGAAAGATGTCATATCACACTTGCAAGAAATGCACACCCTTATATCTTGAAAACAAAAAAAATGGAAAAGGAGAGAAGACAGTATCTCTCCTTCATTTTATCTTTCTATTATTTTTGTGCAAACTACCAAAAAATCCACCATGCATACAACTTTATTTTCAGTCACATATTATGTCTCTTTTTTTTCTTTTAATAAAATACCATGCATAATAGGAATTACTTTTTCCCACCATGCCTCTTGTTATATTCCTATAAAAAAATAACAAATAAAAATGAGCAATAACTAAACTAGCAAGAAATAAAACAACACATTAGATAGGCTCAACAAATCTCACTCTCTGATATATGTGAATAGACAAATACAAGAACATGGGTTAAGTAAAAGTAGTTTTCTCATAGTTAAAGATTTCATGAACACATCAATGACATTTTTATTTGTATGTATGTGTATAATAGAATTTTCTTTTAGGCATGTTGTATAGTATACCGGGCAACACATGGAAGACACGAGGCACGACCCAACTAAGTCATGGCTAGCCCGGCATATCATGGCCTAGAACCATACTTGGACATGGCTCGTGTCATGTTGGGCTAGAGACTGTCATGCCTAGTGATGGGCCAGAGACTGTCATGCCTAGTGATGGGCCAGAGACTGTCATGCCTAGTGATGGGCCAGAGACTGTCATGCCTAGTGATGGGCCAGAGACTGTCATGCCTAGTGATGGGCAAGAGACTGTCATGCCTAATGATGGACCAGATGCCACACGCCATCCAACATGCCAGGCATGCGAGTCATGCCTAGCCTGTTGGCACGGCCCACCAACATGATGACCATGACCCGAGACCACATGTCGGGAATGAGTCACGGGTCATGGGTCACCTTGACCCGAGATTATAACCCAACTTGTTAAAAAAAACCAAGTTTTTTTATATAAAATGAAATTGTATTCATTACATGGTGGATAGTGTGTGGTGGCGGTGGTGGTGGATGGTGTGTGGTGGCGATGATGGTGGATGGTGTGTGGTGGCGGTGATGGTGGATGGTGTGTGGTGGCGGTGATGGTGAATGATGTGTGGTGGTAGTGGTGGTGGATGGTGTGGTGTGTGGTGGCGGTGGCTAATTGATGATGCTTGTGGTGATGCTGCCCATAAAATGATATTTAAGCCTTATGTGATTTGTTCTACTATTTTTTACAGCATCACTAGCAAAGGATACAATAGACTAATTATCACATAATATATCAGTCGGGTCTTTTAAAGGTTCATCCAAATCAGTCAACAATTTTCTCATCCATAAAGCATATGATATTGCTACTAAAGCAAAAATATATTCAGCTTCAGTAATTGATAGTGCAGCTATGGATTGTTTCTTGTATGACTAATATACATCAATAGTTCACAGAGTAAAGATATATCCAGAAGTACTTCAATAGTCTTCTGGACATCCCCCCGGTCACTATATCAATAACCAATTATTTTCATGTGTATAATTCTAGAATACTTTTAGTCCTAAGTCTAAAGTCCCTTTAAGATATCTTAAGACTCATTTAGCAACACCAAGTTGTATATGGTTTAGGTGCATGCATAAATCTTGACAAGAGGTGTATTGGATACACTATATCAGGTCATGTGACATATGCATACAACAGACTACCAATTAGGTTTCTATATGATTTACCATCAATTATTCTACCTTGGGCAGAAATTAATTTCTGGTTTACAACTAGTGGTGTAGAAATTGATTTATAGTTTCTACACCACTAGTTCTTCAATATTGACTAAATATATCTTGTTTGGAATACTGATACACTACTTGAGTCTTAAAATCTTTCAAGTCCCAATAAGTGGTTCAGTGAGCCTAGGGTCTAACATTTCATATATATTTTACATGTCGTGTCTAAAGGCTTCTACCAATTTTGATTTATTACTTGTAAATATAATGTCATCTACATAGATTGACACAATCAATATTACAGAATTTTTAACTTTTTTAATATAAAGTGTTGGCTCACTCATACTTCGTTTGAATCATTGATTCAACAAGTATGAGTTTATTTGTTGATACCAAGCCCAATGGGTTGTTTATCATAATTTTTTTCCTTGAGATTATCATTTAAGAAAGCAAAATTTATGTCTAGTTGAAACAAAGCCCAACTTTTCTGTCCAGCTAAGGCTATTAAGAATCTTATAGTTTTTAACCTTGCTATAGACGTAAAGGTTTCTAAATAGTCTATGTCATCCTTTTGGGAATAATCATTGGCCCCTCATCTGGTCTTATATAAGGGTTGATTAGTGATTGGTTGATTATTAATCTTAAATAACCATTTAACTCCAATACTGTGCTTATTTTGGGATAAATCTACTATAGTCCAAGTCTAGTTATTTCTATGATAGACATTTCTATCTTCATAGCATCAACCCATACTTTATGTTTTACTACCTCTTTATAGTTGAGAGGCTCAATTGAGAAGTAGTGGCATCATTGGTATATTTCATCTAAAGACTTATACTTGATAGGTATAATAATTATCATATTCTTCTATGTGTGACTCTGACTCAGAAGGAGAACTCGTAACATACCTTAGCTTGCTTTTTGTGCTATCACTTACTAAATTTTCTAAATTCTAGCCTTGCATGCCAGTATTTTGTATCCTAGAATTTTACATATTTTCTTCCCATTTAACATTCTCATCAATAATTATATATTTGCTAATCAGAAATGATTTTATTTCTAGTGAATACCCTTAGATTGTAGACTATATCCAACTAGAATATATTTTAGACTCTTGAAGTCTAATTTTGCTCTAGTAGGTTTCAATATGTGAGAGCAACAAACACTCCCAAATACTTTTAGATGTTTTACATTGGGTTTTCTCCCACTCCAAGCTTGTAATGGAGTGAGATTATGCAATGCCCTAGTGGGGCATCTATTATGCAAATAAATTATTGTATCTATATCTTATGTCCAATAGTATTTGGATATTTTTTTTCATTTAAGAGAGTTCTGACCATTTCCACCACACTCCTATTTCTTCTCTCCACAATACCATTCTATTGAGGTGAGTAGGAAGTGTTTAGGTATCTCTGAATTCTTCTTTGTTCATAGAAATTATTGAATTTCTTTGAGAGAAACTCAACACATTTACCTGTTCAAAGTGTTTTCATACTTAGACCAGATTGTCTCTCTACTAACACTAGAGGCAGGGGTGCTCTCCAGGCAGAGCTTCTGGGAAAGCTCTGTTAGGACTACTTGCCCAAGGCACATTTCTCACAAACTAAAGTGGGAGTACTTAGGTTAGAAGGCATCCCCCTCATAAGTTGGTTTTGAGAAAGTATTTTTAAACTTATATAGTTAATATGTTCAAACCTTCTATGACACAAAGTTGCCTCTTATTCAGCATTCATGGTTAATGCTATGTCTAGTTTTTGATCAATGGTCGGTGGAAAACTCCTTCCACTAGATATTTTTATTGTCCACAGAGGGTTTTCTGACTTTTGATCAATTATATGACATGAATTATTTTTGAATACCAAACTAAATCATTTCTCCATTAATTGCCCCACACTATGGAGATTCTAATCCAATGCTAGAACCAGCAGAACATCGCTTATAACTTTATCTCCCATGGGTGTGGAGACAATGACTATGCCCTTTGCTTTTGCTTGGACAATGTCATCATTTCCTAGTTTAACTTGTAAATTTACTAATGGCTGTAAATTCACAAATATATTGTGATTTCCAGACATGTGGTTTGAACAACCACTGTCTAGAAACCATATATTTGTAGAGAAAATATTTTTGGTTTTAGACACATAAAATAAATGTTTGCGAAGGTTACTTCCTCTACACATCTACCACATTGGATGTGCTTCAACCTACAATCCTTAGAAAGGTACCCAAATATTTTACAGTTTAGGCATTGATTCTATTTTCTAAACTAACACTTTTTCTCAATGTTGTTGGTTCTCTTATATATATTGCAAGAGATGTGTGCCATTTAGTGGGATATTTGAGGATATTGGAGATGTATGGTATTTGTTTTATTTCTAGTCTTATTATTTGAAACATACCTAGATAGTCCTTTTTTTATTTTTTGCTTCTATTGCTAGATTGTCTTCATTTACAATTTGAGTCTCCCATCTTGATTGCATAGTTGATTTAACAGTTAATTTTGTCCTCTTGAGTAATTTGCTCTCATAGGATTTTAGAGAGTTAAGGACTTGTTGAGTAGTCAAGTTAGATGAGTCCTTTGTTTCTTCTATTACTACCACAATATGATTGAATTTGTCAAACATGAATATGAGTAATTTCTCAACTAATTGAGTTTCTGTAATGATTTCTCCATGTATTTTTAATTGATTTACCACATCAAGAAACTGTGTGAAACTCATTAAGAGAATTTGAGTTATTCATCCTCAGGTTCTCAAAGTCTTTTCTTAATGAATGAAGAATTACTCAGAAATTTTTATCTCCCTGTAAAACTTCATTAAGAAGATATCAATCCTATTTGACTTGAGTACATCCAAATAATCAGGGAAAAGTATTACTGACTCCTAGTTGGATGAACAGTAGTGTCTTGGCATTAGATTTCCTTAATTCTCATTCCTTTAACACCTATTTTTCTTCCGAAGAAGAGAGGTTTATTGGTTCTATATAACCAGAATCTACAAGCTCCCATATATCTTGTGATATGAATAATGTTTTCATTTTAAAATAACAATAATCAAAGTTTTCACCATCAAACATAGGTGTAGTGATAGACCTCGAGCTTGATGAACTCAGATATTTGGTTGTCATTCTGTTCAAAAAATATTTAAGAAATTTGAACAGAAAATTTGGGGATATTGTAGAAATCGGTGTTTATTTAACACACAATTTTTAGATCATGACAGATCTACACTAGATCTAATAGATCTATGAATATCTATTTAGGTCAGAACAGGAACTTTGAGAATCATTTAATCTAAAAAAGATTTTTAATTATTATTTAAGTAACTTCGAACTCAGATTAACACAATGTTATGATACTAATTGTTGTATTAGAATCAATGTTTTTTGATACACCAAGAATCATAGTAAAGAATAATGTTTAAGAAAAGAGAATCATGAGAAGAAGAAGGAGATCCCAAGAAAAGAGAGAGTAAGCACATAAATAGCAAATATTAAAAATAATATTCAAGCAGTCAAAAAATATCCAATAAAAAAGTGCTTATATATTCTTGATAAAGTAAAACGGTAGAGTTAAAAACGACTTTATTAAAAATTAAAACCCAATATACTTTTATTTATTGGATGAGCAGTGAACCCGATAGTTTCCACTCCATTGTATGCATAATGTAGCCTTAAGTGATGTGAGCCCAAATTCATTAAACCGTGAGGTCGAGGCCCGATAATAACAATAATCATATTTCTAACTTTCAATGTATTAAAATGTAAATAATTTAATATTTGGGTCACTTTGTTATTAAATATTAAATATTTGTATTTTTTGTATAATTATTCTTGGTGATTGACCAAAAAATAAATATATTTGTCAATTATCATTTGAGTCATGAATCTCACATTTAAGTAATTATGTAATCTGCAACATTACTGTCATAAAATAAATAAAAAAGAAAAAAAAATTGCAGTATGCGACAAAATACTATTCAATCTTCTTATCAGTTCAGTCTTGAAAGCGATTATGTAGATCCATGAGTGACCTATGTGGTAATGGTACGTGTTCAATAATATACTTGTACGCTTTCTTCACTCTCTCCTCTCTCTCGACTCTCCTATCTCTCTTTCTCTCTTCTCCTCTCTCTCGTCTCTCCTATCTCTCTTTCTCTCTCCTCTCTCTCTCTCTCTATCTCCTCTCCCTCTATCTCTACTCTCTCTATCTCTCCTCTCTCTCTTTCCTCTCTATCTCTTTCCTCTCTCTCTATCCCTCCTCTCTCTCTCTCTCTCTCCCCCTTCTCCCCCCTCTCGCTATTCTCTTTATTTACGGTCTCTCTCTTATTTACTTTCTCCCCTCTATATCTATCCTTGGTCTCTTCTCTCTCCTCTCTATCTATCTATAATCTATCCGAGTCCCTCAATCTCTCTCTCTCTGTCTCTCATCATTGCTTGGCCTTAGTAGTTGTATCAAAGTGTGAGAATGGACCCACGGATGACGCATGAATATAGAAAGGAGAGCTCGAGGAATTTACCAATTTAGGGACAAAAATCAGTCGAGATTCTTTCTTATATCAATCATTTTTGGAAATATTGATTTTCTTGGATTTTTTTTTAATTTAGTTTTTTTGTTTAATTCTTATTTAAATTTATGGATAAAATTAATATATATAAGAATTTCTCAAAGGCATTTTTTATAGGCATGGTAAAAGTCAAAAAACTAAAAGAAAATTACCCTAATTTTTTTTTCTTTTTTTAAAAAATATTTTATGACAAACATTTACTTTATGGATCACCGAATTTATTGTTTTTTTTCAGAAATGTAGAAACAAAGTAAGACTAACATTGGGCTTACGACTAAGAAAATTTTGTACTTTAATCTTCAATTTTTTACTTTTTATTTGAGCAGATTTTATTGAGTGAGCCTAATTTTATTTTATATTTTCTGCATTTTCATTTTACTCATATTTCTTTCGATATTTAATAATTCTTATTATCTTTCAATATTTAAGAGAGGTTATAATGGATGAAGAAAAAAAAAATCAAAATAAAATATTAAATAATTTCTTTCGATATTTAAATATTTTATAAAAAACCTGCAATTTTAATAAAAAAAATCTCACGACCATCAAAATTAGATAATTTAAAAAAATGAAAGTTATTAAGAATCAAGAAATAAATAAATAAATAAGCAGAAAAAAAGGTGGCCACGCCACTCACATTAATGGCGTGGGACCCTTTGTTGCCCACAACCTCATCAAAGGCACGACGAGCAAGAATGGTGGATTGGAAAAGACAGTTGCTTGCGCCATCGATGCCCTGCTCCTGCTTCACATTCAGATTCAGATCCCCATTTGCACTGACATCATTAAAAGGTACGGCAAACTAATTATTTCTCCTTTCGTTTAACAAGCCCACACAAACTCATTATGTCACATACACGACACAATAAATATATACACATGTACATACAAACACTACCCATACTTGTCACCCCTTACATATACAACAAACACCACCCTGTACCCAAACTTGCACCCCCTACACACAACCACACACACCCACTCAATCACATGTGTGTGTGTGTGTGTGAGTGGTGTACACATGCACTTAAAGCCACGTTCCTAGAGCTCATCAATGCCATCAAAAACTTGTAGACACGGCTTAACGAGCTTATGAACACAACTATAGACTACATGTACACAAATATATACATTTACACACGCGCACACACACACACACACACATATATATATATGCAGTACACACATGCACTTAAAACCACATTCCTAGAGCTCATCAATGCCATCAAAAACTTGTAGACACACCTTCACAAGCTTATGAACACAACTATAGACTACATGTACACAAATATATACATTTACACACACACACACACACATATATATATATATATGCAGTATACACATGCACTTAAAACCACATTCCTAGAGCTCATCAATGCCATCAAAAACTTGTAAACACCACAAGCTTATGAACACAACTATAGACCACATATACACAAATATATACATTTATACACACACACTCATATGCGTGTGTGTGTAGTATACATATGCACTTAACCATATTCCTACAGCACATCAATGCCATCAAAAACTTGTAAACACCATCACAAGCTTATGAACACTGCATTTATACATGCGCACGCACGCGCACACACACGTGTGTGTGTGTGTGTGTGCGCGCGTGCGGGCACTCGCTTTGTTGATGGCTAAAACAACAGCCCTCACATAAATGGGTCATGAACCCAACAATAAAGAATATACATATATACATGCACACATGAGAACATACATACAAGTAGTCTATGTGGAGTGGAGCTTGTCCATAAAGACAAAATTGGGAAGGGTGTTGGTGATGATGATCTGCAGCTGAAAAACTTGTGCAAATTCCTTCAAGAGGGCGCTGTGGGCAACTTCGATCAAATCAGCATCATCAAAAAATGGGGATCTAGAATTCTCTGGGCCACAGGATTGGCCAAGTAAGCGCTTGATGCTGCCGACCCTGTGGTTCCTTAAGCCACACGGGACTATGCAATCGAAGGGCTCCAAATCTGTGGTGACATTCAAGGCCAGGCCGTGGCACGTGACCCACCGGGAAACTTTTATCCCAATTGCAGCAACTTTTTCATTTCCTGAAACACAATCCCAAAGCTAAACAAGATGCAAACAACATTCTCCACAGGTCACACTCTACCGTTTATTATATCTAATACACCTTTCACATTAAAAAAAAAAAACCCAAAGTTGGACAAAAATGCCCATGTGTTTTCTCATAAGAATAATCTTCTCTTTGGAGTACGCTCGTAAAAAATTAAAAATTTGAAGGATATTTATGTCAACAATATTTATTCAAGCGAACAGAAAAATAGAAAAGACATATATACACTTACACACACACACTCATGTGGATATGTATGTACAATCACACACATGTAGATACTTATGCACACACGTACGCACTCACACGCATATAGATACATATGCACGCACGCACACACACACATCCACATAGACATTGAACAGGAAGATATCTATACACTTACAATGATGTCTACGTATTTATTTAGATATGCGAATATAGCTACACCGATGACTTTTTGAGGTGCCCATATAGCTCAAGAAAGCACCTGTTTTTTTTTTAATAAAAAAGAAAATAAATAATAAAATTAACCCCACTGGCCACACATATCTCCACCGTAAAAAAATATTTGACTTGGACAAAAATGCCTTAGTGTTTTCTCATAAAACCCACCTTCTCTTCAGTGAATACATGTAAAAAAATGAAAATTTGAAGGATATTTATGTAATATTAATTATTTTTCAAGTGAACAAAAAAATAAAAAAGATAATCTTTTTAATTTTCAAAAATCAAAGACATACAAGGAAGCACGAACACGACTCCCTACCGCCGTGTCCACGTGTCCGACATCTGGACACGGCACGGACACGGCACGGATACGTGACCGATACACCACATGGTGTATCATTGATCAATCTGTATCCGATACGCCACGTGTCATATCGGATGATTACGTCGGCAGCCGTATCCATGTCGATAGTGCCCGACGTCCGACGACGTCTAGTGGCTAACATTACCGCATGGGCGACGTTGGCCACTGACTGGGGGAGGGCGCGATTTGAGGGGGAGGCAGGGAGCGGGCGCGATTTGAGGGGGAGGCAGGGAGCGAGCGCGATTTGAGGGGGAGGCAGGGAGCAGGCACGATTTGAGGGAGAGACAGGGAGCGGGCACGATTTGAGGGGAGAGGAAGGGACGGCACGATTTGAGGAGAGAGGAAGGGACGGCACGATTTTGAGGGGAGAGGCAGGGGCGGCACGATTTTGAGGGGAGAGGCAGGGGTGGCGCGATTTTGAGGGAAAAGGCAGGGGCGGGCGTGATTTGAGGGAAAGGCAGGAGCGGGCGTATTTGTGTGGAGATGTGGCATAAAATAAAATATTTTTATAAAATAAAATAAAATATTTTTATTATATAAAATAAAAAATATATATTTTTATATAATATAATTATAAAATATTATTTTATAAAATAAAATAATTATAAATATTATCTTATAAAATTAAATAAAATACAATATTTTTATTTTATAAAATAAACAATATATATTTATTTTATATAATAAATATTTTAATTTAATTTAATTTATTTTATTTTATAAAATACTTAATATTTATAAAAAAAAATAATTTTTATATTTAATTTTATTTTTTTTATCATGTCATATCCTAGACGTATCCGTATCCTTATTTTTTAGAATTTGCTGTGTCCCCGTATCCTACCATATCGTATCTATGTGTCCGTGTTCGTGCTTCTTAGAAGACATATATATTTACACGCACGCGCGCGCGTGTAGATACATAAACACACACACACACATCTAAATAGATATTGAACAGGAAAATATCTATACACTTATGTAGATCTCTACATATTTATTTAGATAGTTATGCATACATATATACATGTGTGTGTGTGTCAATATATTTATTTACTTATTTTTGTATCTATACATATTTACAGATATATATATATATACACACACACACACAGACAAACACATAATGCAAAGGTAGTGTGGTGGATTGGGGCACTTGCATTGAGCTAGCCAAGGGGTGGGGCATGTATAATGCCCTGGATAGCTACGGGCTTGCGTCGTGGCCTGGAACGAGCTCAAGCCTATGCACGACATCGGTCATGGACCATGCCATCAGTTAGGTCATGCTGAACTAGTGAAAACCCAACCTGACCTAGATCTACCGGCACGACATGTTTGACATCCCTTCAACCTGTGGGTTTCTGTTTCAAGGTGTGCGGAGATAGTTTAACAAATATAAACAATATTCTATAACCTAAAATAATCTCTTAGGACATTACCCATTATATTTTCTTCATAATTATTTATTTTAATTTTAAAATATATGTATCATATTATCTTTATTTTTATCAGCACAACTCAAATAGATATTTGATAATTTATTGCTATGTATTTTTATTATTTCTAAAATTCTCATAAACATGATCATTAACAGAAAGTCAAAAACTGAAAATTATATTTTTTTATAACACAATCTAGAATAAATACAAAAACATAATATTAAAGATATAAATACAATAATACTTTGAAAAATCTAATATATAAAATAATTTTATATAGTGGACACATTTAATTAAAAAAAATCCACATTTCGGACACACCCATCAAAAATATATTAAAAAACTATAATAATCCCCATCAAGATGTATGTTGACTGCTTTATTGTTTGAATATATATTATAATAATAATTTCATACAAAACCTTTCCTCTTATGATTAAAAAATCTAGCTCTGTATGTTTTGTCTGCTTATAAAATATTAAATTAAAGACTATATAGTTCATTGTATGATAGTCATAATATATAGTTGTATGATAAGAAAGTGAACGCTTAACCTCATTATTTTTTGCAGTGTATCTCAAAATAATTATACGTCTCTTACTTTTTAATGACATAAAATTGTCTCGAAGAAAAATATAAAAATCATATCGTAAACTTCCTCTCGGTGAATATTAGTGTCCAACTCGAATTTGAATGTACATCCAACTGAAAATGTTTATGATGCAATCCCAAGCCCTAGAGACTTCTTCATATATCTCATTATGCAAAGAATTGTCTCAAATTAACATACTGAAAAAAATTTAATAAATAACTAACTATACTGAATACATATATAATCTATATCAAATAATTAATCTTTATAATAATTTTACCATAAATAATTGAATCAACTTAAGAAATCATATTTGAATCAATAAGAATATATATCCTTGATAAAAGATGATACTCATGTACAAAAAGTCACATATATGCCATAAAAATAATTGAGTTTCATGAAATCCTTTGTCTGAAATTATGCTTTAATATAGTATTTGAGTTGAATGATATTTATTTCATCATCTCTCATAATTAAAATATTATCTAAGTATATAATCAAGAAAATTATCATGTCATCCAAACTTTTTTGAAAAAACAAAAAAAATATATTAACAAATATGTTAAAAGTAACACAAATGAGATAATTACATGTAAAAACTCCACGAACCATGCTCTTTGTGACTAATTTGGACCATACAACAAATATCATAATCTGTAAACTGTATATAACTTAGAGGTGTCAAACGGGATGTCCCGGACTGAGCTAGCCCGACCCATTTTTGCCGGCCTGACAGTACTTCCATGTCGGGCCAGACACGGCACGGTTCTGTGGAGGTCAGCCCGGCATGAGCCCGTAGAACAAATCCATCGGGTTGGCCCAGTTGGGCCGAACCCCTAATTTAAAAAAAATTAGAGTTTCGGCGTGCGTCGTCACGCTGCTGCGCCGCCGCCCGTTGCGCCGCAGAGATTTTTCTTCACTTTCGGGGCTCGGTGAGCCTTGCCCGTCAAGCTCAGCTTCTGCTGCTGGGGCGATTTCTCGGCTCGTGTAGAGGTGTCGTGCCAATGGGCAACGGTACCGTGGCAGGCCATGGACAACACGAGGCCCAGTTGACTTCGACATGGCATGACACGGTTGGTTCCGTGGATAGGCATGACATGACTATTGTACCGTACTGTGTCTGACCCGACATGATTTATTCAAGCCAGGCCCGACATGACCCCTAGCCCGGTGGTAAAATTACCGTGCCAAGTAAGGCCTGTACGGGCTTGGTTAAAAAAATAAAATTTTTATATTTTTAAAAATTTAAAGTATTGTATTAAGCTATATATAAAATATATATTGTATTATATATAGATAATGTTTAAAATTTTTAAATTTATAACTTAAAAATTTTGAATATAAAATATTAATAAAGTTTAAATATTTTTTATTAATTTTTAATAAATTTAAATTAGAATTAAATTATATAGTTTTAAATAAAAAATTTTAACACAAAAATAAATTAAACAAAAAATTACATCAAAAAAAATTATAAAGTCACAAAAACAAAATCAAACCAAATGTTCATTCGGCCAATAGATATCAAACCAAAACAAATACAACGTAACGTAAATAAAAAAACATACAATCATACAAAACAAAATATCAAAATTAAAAAATAGAATTAAGAATAAATAATACAAATCATCAATTATTTTCGTGACCGTGAGGCATCAAAAATCAAAATCAAGTGATAATGACAAATGACATGTGACGTGGCGTGGCATGACATTGGCAACTAGCATCTGGTAACGAGCAGGAAAAACCGACAACCACGTCAATCGTCAATCGGCATATCATGAGCATCATCAACCACAACATCAAGATCATTATTATGTGAATCATTATCATGTAGATCATCATCATCAGCAATCAACTTTTCCGCTTTCGTAGCAGATGCAGTCTCATCTCAGCTCCAACACGATAATGAATGTTAAATCTCGAATCATCTCAATCCTTCAACAGGCCAAGACCTCAACAATATATGAACGTAATCTCGATCTCCTATCCGAAATCACGTTCAATGCAACAAAAAAAACAGACACCGATACTACGCTTGACACGGAAGGAGTCAATAGATCCCGTGTCATCCTATATAGCACGGGAAATGTGGACTCATATGATTTTTACCACTATAATATATCAAGATTCTTAGTATCGAAATGTGATAAGATTGAGCAGTAATCGATATCTAAGTACCGAGAAAGCTCACTCTTATGTTACAATCCACCACATCATTTCTCTCTCGCTAACTGAATGAAAAAATCATCATCTCCGAAAAAGATATCTATAACCGTAATCACAGTCTTACTACTACCACCACCATACCTAGTATCATAGTATATGAATAGGTCAGTCAATTTCTCGTGAATAAACCCTTCAAATAAGTCTTCCAGGTTCATGCTTGAGAAAATGTAAGTCATTGTGTTATCTACCCCTTCCACCTTAATCATATGGTCCATGTATGCAGCGAGACAATAAAGAGATGAAATAGTAGACCAGTACTTTAAGTACTTGGTTTTCATCTCTGCAACCATATGACTAAGTGTCAGGTCAGCTCGATACTTCCTAAACATACTACTAATATTGCATATGCACCTGAATGCAATGCAAGTCGTGAGAGTATATACCGACGAACACATATTCATCGTGTCATAAAAAATCTTCAGGAATTTTATAAATAAAACTCTTGAAGCCCAGTCAATATCATTAATAATAAGTTTGTTACTCTTACTATTAACATAGTCGGATATCACGTATTCGTATCAAACATATGACTCCAACATCATGTACGTGTAATTCCAACGATGTCTCACATCCGATTGAAATTTCTTCTTTTCAAGATTCGGAGACAAACAGAAACTATCAAACTCTTATTGTCTGCGAGGAGTGCGAATATAATATAGTGTATTACGTATATTATTCAATGCAGGAGAACATACATTCATATCCACTTGTATAATTAGGTTAATCACGTGACACATGCATCTGACATAAAAGATCTCTCCTAATGGTGCATTTCTAAATTTTCCTAATAAACATGTTAATTCATACTCCATTATTAGATGTGTTATCGAATTTGATACTAAAAATTTTATTTTATATTTTATATTTTTTAAAAATTTTTATCATACACTCAAAAATGGTTGGGCCATCATAAGGATGGAAAATCTCAAAAAATTCTAAAATTTTTTTATTCATTATCCAATTAGAATCTATATAGTAGCCAGTGAGACATGTATAAGATAATTCATCGTGACTTGTTCAGATATCAGACATCACGGATACCACTCTACTATATACCATAAATTTATTAATTATTATTTATTTGTCTAACTTATAAAAATTTAGTATGTTATTCCTAGATGTGGACCTAGAAATCCTACAATAAATATGTCAAAAATATGTCTGCATGATACGTACTATCCTTGAATCTTTCGAAAATTTAATTGAAAGACTCATCAATGTGATAAGTTTGGTCATGCCTTTTCTACTCAACTCACTACGGTATATGAATGGAGTAAACTTTGAGATTGAACTCGATCCAATCTCATAAAAAGCAGTGCTAAGTTGGGTTTGCCTAGGATCTAATGCATCATATTTTTTGGTGCATAATTCGACATGTCTATTAGGGTGCCCAGTCTCAAATGAACTCTTACAAATTAAATTTCTCATACAATATTTATACTATCTTTTCTTCTTCCTCACACCTAATATTTTTTTATTTTATTATATTAAAATGAGTCCAAACTAAATAAATCTTTCTAGTTTTTTTTGTTTTTTAGATGTTTGAGTTGAAACGATTGGAGAAACCAAAGTTTCAGCAGCCTCATACCCCTGTGTAAGATTTTTATTTTCTAAATTTAAATATGTTTCATTAGTATTATTCATTTTTTTGGATTTTTGTTAAACAAGATATAGATTAGAGCCTAGATGATAGATTTTAAATTTTCAGATTAGAGAGAGAAATTAGAGAGAGAGAGAAAGAAAAAAAAAAGTAAATAAAAAAAACTTAAAATACTTAGTAAAACAGTGAGGTAAATCACGTGCACGATGCACCACAATCTAGTTTAAACTTCCAAACCCGAGTTGAGAGTCTCAAAAAACTGAGCTGAATGACAAAATCCCAAGACTCGAGAGAGAGAGAAGAGCTAGACTTTTGAGAGAATTTTGAGAGTAAAATTTGATAATAAATATTTATGAAAAACATAAATGTTATAGAGAAATGGGAATAATTTTATAGATTAAAAGAAAAAAAAATTATTTTTAAAGTATTTTTTGTTTTTTTTATTTTTTTATTGAATTTTAGGGGCAGAATCATGAGGGCCGTCGGATTCTTCCCCCTAGCTGTTGGAGGCAAAATCCAACGGCTGATATTTAAATTTTTATTTTTTTTTAACCGTTGAGGGGGGGATTTGGGTCAGGCAAGACTGTGGGTCGGGTCAGAGTGGGATCAAACCCCTGCTCGTGTGTTTTCCCTATCCAAACAGAATGGCGATGGCAATGGGGTGGGGTGCGGGACATGTCCTGTGCCGGTGGGCCATGCCACGGGCCACCTAACTGTGCCCGGTCATGCAAGGCACGAGGGCCGGTTGGCCTCGGCACGACATGGCACGGCACGGGCCCGGGCACCGCCAAATCATGTCGTACCTCATGCCAGACCGAGCAAACCCAGCCCGGTTGACACATCTAGCTGGCCCAGGCAGGCCAAATCATGCAGTGCCTCGAGCCGAACTGAGCCGGCTCAACCTAGTTAACACCTCTAATATGATTGCATTGCTCAAAACCTAGGTGGCAGCTCCATATATACCTCATTATACAAGTCACCATAAAGAAATAAAATTTTCACATTAAATAATATATCCTCCTAATATGAGATGCTACAAAAGAAAAAATAATCCAATTATAATTGATCTTAACTACTACAAAGCAAGTGTTCTAGTAGTTCATACCAAATATCTAAATGAATTACCTCACTGTAAATTTTATTTTGAGATAATTTATCTTCTTATTTGAATAATCAAGATCAAAACAAAATAGATAATAAGTGTGATCCTAGACTAGCTACCAACAATATATATACACCAAATAATAAAATCATATATCAAATGCACTTGTATAAAAGACAAAAAAAATTAGGAAAGTTGACATGTCGATTACTCTCATTAAAAAGATAAAATAAAAACTAAAACATAAAAATCATCACACTTATATTTTTTTTCTTTCAAGTTTAATGTTTATTACATTTAAGCATCAACTTGATAGTAAATATTTTGGTTATAATAGTTTTTTATTTTTTTTTCCTAATGTATTATGAATGGGAGCACTCAACTTAGAGACTACAAAAATACAATAAATTCACTATACATGGGAGCCTCCTATACATTTTTTATTAGAATATATTGTGGAATTTTGTGAATAAATAATTTAAATTATTACAATTTCAAGCATAAAATATATTTGGTATAACAATTATCTTTTAATATTTTTTTATTCTAATATTATTGTCTAATTTCTTTCAAATATATTTGTGTGCAATTTAATATATACTAACACACCAAATTTTATATAACTACATAATTAAAAATAGTATTGCAAAAATAGTACTGAAATAACCAATTACTTGAAAAGTCTATGTGTTATAAGTTACATGTATCTATTATAGATTATGTCTTGATATGATAACAAGTATATTCATCGAAGATAAGACTATAAGTATCAAATGAGCCGAGCAGCCCATGCCTGGCCCGAGGCACGACTTGACTCGGTCGTGCCTAGGCCGGCACGACACAGTACAAATCTATGCTCGTGGCCGTGTCTAGCCGAGGGTCTCGACCCACGTGCCTTGCCATGCACGACTCAAGTGAATGGCACTTGGGCACGACACATGCAACGCGCCCGACGAGAGACGAAAAGATGCAAGATGGGGGACAATGCAGCGTCATCCTATGAGCAATGGCTCGGAACGCCCGACAAGACGGCGGCGCGATGGCACAGGTATCAAACCCTAATTTTTAAAATCTAACTTAACCTAAATTTATCCAAACCCAACCTGCACTAGCCTGAACTAGCCTAAACTCGGGATAATTTCGGGCCACGAGCTGTGCCTGTCCTACAAATAATTGTGCCGTGCCTAGCACGGCACGTGAGTCCGAGTGGGCCTAGAAAAAATGGGTCATGCCAGCCCAACTAGAGGTGTCAAACGGGCCGGGCCTGGCCCAGCACAGTTTAAAAAGAGTCGGGCCCGGCACGGCCCGTAGGCACGGCAGGCCATGCCGTGCCCACTCGAGCCTGGCCTGGCCATTCAGGCCGGAGCAGAGGCAAACCCGCGCCCGAGACCTCAAAACTAAGAGGCAGGCAAAAAAAAATTTTTTAAAAAAAAATTTATATATTGTAATGCTTAAGTGTAGAGTATTAAATATAAATATTTTTAAAAATGTTATAAATAAAAATTAAATAAAAAAACAAAGTTTAGAAATTTATTTTTTTTATCAAATTCAAATTAATTTAAATTTTATTATATTTATTAATTATATATTAAAGTTATTAATTTTTAAAATAAAATTTAAATCGTAAAAAAATAAATCAATACATTATGTTAGTAAAAATAAAAAATTAAAAAAAATTAAACAACACAAATGAAAAATTACCAATCATCCATTTGAAACCGATGATCCGAACAAAACAAGTATAAGTTTCAATACAACGTACAAACAAAGCGTACAAATACAATCAATAAAAAAACATCGAAAACAAAAAACAGCAGATCATCATCAATCGTCAATCGGCATATCATGAGAATCATCAACTACAATATCAAAATCAGTATCATATGGATCATCATCATTGGCAATCAACTCCTCCGCCATCGTAGTGGATGTGGATGCGACTGCAGTGCCTGTCCCAGTCCCAGCTCCAGCACGATCATGGATGCTAAACCTCGATTCCTCCCAATCCTTCAAACATGGCAAGGCCTCAACCATATCTGGACGTAATCTCGATCTCCTATCCGAAATCACGTTCACTGCAACAGAAAAAGCAGACTCCGATGCTACGCTCGACACCGGATGAATCAGTAGATCCCGTGTCATCCTAGATAGCACGGGAAAGGCGGACTCATATAATTTCCACCACTGTAATAAATCAAGATTCTTAGTATCAGAATATGATAGAATTGAGTAGTAATCAGTATCTAAGTACCGAGACAGCTCGCTCCTATGTGATGGTCCACCCCTACGTTTTCCCCTCGCTAGCTGAATGGAATAATCGTTATCTCCGAACAAGGTATCAATGTCCGTAATCACAGTCTCACCACCACCAGCACCATACCTAGTATCGTAATATGTGAATATGTCAGTCAACTTCTCGGGAATGAACCCTTCAGGTGGCTCTTCCAGGTTCATGCACGAGAAAATGAAAGTCATAGTGTTTTCTACCCCTTCTACCTTAGACCTAGGGTCCATGCATGCAGCGAGGCAATAAAGTGATGGAACGGTAGACCAGTACTTTAGGTACTTGGTCTCCATCTCTGCAACCATATGGCTAAGCATCGGGTCAGCTCGATACTTCCTAAACATGCTACTAATGTTGCATATGCACCAGAGTGCAATGCAAGTGGTGGGCGTATAAACCGACGAATACATGTTCGTCGTGTCATAAAAAAACTTCAGGAATATTATAAATGAAATTCCTGAAGCCCAATCAGTGTCGTCAATAATAAGTTCGTCACTCTTACTATTGACGTAGTCGGATATCACGTGTTCGTATCCAACACATGATTTCAACATCAAGTACGTGTAATTCCAACGATGTCTCACATCCGATTGGAATTTCTTCTTCTTGGGATCCGCAGACAAACAGAGACTACCAAACTCTTGTTGTCTGCGATGAGTGCGAATATACTTTAGTGCATTGCATATATTATCCAACACGAGGGAACACACATTCATACTCGCTTGAAACAATCAGGTTAATCACTTGACACATGTATCTGACATGAAATATCTCTCCTAATAGTGTGTCTCTAATATTCCTAACAAACATATTGATCGCTACTCTATTATTAGAAACGTTATCGAATGTGACACTAAAAATTTTATTTTGAATTTTATATTCCCTAAAGATTTTCATCATACACTCAAAAATGGTCGGGTCATCATGAGGATAAAGAATCTCAGTGAATCCTAAAATTTTTTTATTGATTGTCCAGTTAGAATCTACATAGTGACTCGTGAGACATGCATAAGAAGAATCATCGTGACTTGTCCTAGAAGTGTCAACCAAGCCGGGCGGGCCGGCCCGGCACGAGGCATGATTCGACCGTGCCTGGGCCGGCCCGGCACGTTTTTAAACCGTGCCCGGGTCTGATTCGAGCCGTGTCGTGCCGTGCCTGGCCAGGCATGGCTCGTGCCGAGGCATGGCACGGCGGCAGGGGTTCTTCCCTTGCCGGTTAGGTTTCACGTGGGCACGCATGGGCGTGACCTGGCCCCTCCCAAAAAAAACCCACGGGTCGGGTCTGATTGGACCCTACCCGCGGTCCCGACTCCTGACCCAATCCCAACGGGATAAAAAAAAATTTCAAATGTTATTGATTTTCAGCCGTTGGAATCGCCTCCAACAGCTAGGGGGCAGAATCCAATGGTCCTCGTGATTCTGCCCCCTAAATATATATTAAAAATTCAAAAAAATATAAAAAAATATCTTTTTTTATAAAAAATTAATATCTTTAATCTATAAATTCTACCCTACTCCCTATAATATTTATGTTTCTCAAAAACATATATCCTCTCAAAACTTTCTCTCTCACATAAACCATGCATCTCTCTCTCGGGCCTCGGGATTTTGCTTTCGGCTTGGATTTTCGTGAAACTCGACTTGAGTTTTGAACATCAGAGCTTGTTGTGGTGCACCTTGCACGTGACTGACCTCATTACTTTTACCGGGTAATTTATTTTATGTTTTTTTTCACTCTCTCTCTCTCTCTCTAAAGTTTCTCTCTCTAGAAGAAATTAGGAAAAAAATAAAAAACATTAAAAATAACAAATACACCTGACACGTATTTAAATTTGGAAAATGAAAATGTTAGTATTACACAGAGGTCTGAGGCTGCTGAAACATTGGTTTCTCCAGTCGTCTCAACCCAAAGTTCTAAAAAACAAAAAACTAGGAGGACTTCTGTAGTTTGGACTCATTTCAAAATCATTACACAAAAAAATGTTAGGGGTGAGGAACAAGAAATGGCACAGTACAAATATTGTATGGGACTATTAACATGCAAGAGTTCATTTGGGACTGGGCACCTTAAGAGGCATGCTGAATTATGCACCAAAAAACATGGACCCTTAGATCCTAGGCAAACCCAACTTGGCACTACATTTTTTGAGACTGGATCGAGTCCAGTCTCAAAGTTTACTCCCTTCATATACTTCAGCGAGTTGGGTAGGGACGGCATAGCCAAGCTCATCACATTAATGGGTCTTCCGATCAGATTTTTAGAAGATCCGAGGGTAGTACGCATCATGCAGACTTATTTTTAGCCTTCCTATCGTAGGATTCCTAGGTCCACATCTAGGAATGACATACTAAAGATATATAAGTTAGAAAAACAAAAAATTATTAGGGAATTTATGGCATATAGTGGAGTGGTGTCCGTGATGTGCGATATATGGACAAGTCACGATGATTCTTCTTATGCATGTCTCACGAGTCACTATGTAGATTCTAACTGGACAATCAATATAAAAATTTTAGGATTCACTGAGATTCTTCATCCTCGTGATGGCCCGGTCATTTTTGAGTATATGATGAAAATCTTTAGGGAATATAAAATTCAAAATAAAATTATCACATTCGATAACGCTTCTAATAATAGAGTAGCGATCAATATATTTGTTAGGAATATTAGAGACGCACCATTAAGAGAGATCTTTCATGTTAGATGCATGTGTCACGTGATTAACCTGATTGTTCAAGCGGGTATGAAGGTGTGTTCCCCCGCGTTGGATAATATACGCAATGCACTAAAGTATATTCGCACTCCTCGCAGACAATAAGAGTTTGGTACTCTCTGTTTGTCTGTGAATCTTAAGAAGAATAAATTTCAATCGGATGTGAGACATCGTTGGAATTACACGTACCTGATGTTGGAATCATGTGTTGGATACGAACACGTGATATCCGACTATGTCAATAGTAAGAGTGACGAACTTATTATTGACGACACTGACTGGGCTTCAAAAATTTCATTTATGAAATTACTGAAGATATTTTATGACACGACGAACATGTGTTCGTCGGTTTATACGCCCACCACTTGCATTGCACTCCGGTGCATATGCAACATTAGTAGCATGTTTAGGAAGTATCGAGCTGACCCGACGCTTAGCCATATGGTTGTAGAGATGGAGACCAAGTACTTGAAGTACTGGTCTACCGTTCCATCTCTTTATTGCCTCGCTGCATGCATGGACCCTAGGGCTAAGGTGGAAGGGGTAGAAAACATCCTAACTTTCATTTCCTCATGCATGAACCTGGAAGAGCCACCTTTAGGATTCATTCACGAGAAGTTGACTGACATATTTACATACTACGATATAGGTATGGTGGTGGTGGTGGTGAGACTGTGATTACGAACATTGATACCTTGTTTGGAGATGACGATTATTCCATTCAGCTAGCGAGAGGGAAACGTAGGGGTAGACCATCACATAGGAGCGAGCTGTCTCGGTACTTAGATACCGATTACTGCTCAATCCTATCACATTATGATACTAAGAATCTTGATTTATTACAGTGGTAGAAATCATATGAGTCCATCTATCCCGTGCTATCTAGTATGGCACGAGATCTACTGACTCCTCCGGTGTCGAGCATAGCATCGGAGTCTGCTTTTTCTGTTGCAGTGAACGTGATTTCGTATAGGAGATCGAGAGTACGTCCAGATATGGTTTAGGCCTTGGCATGTTTGAAGGATTAGGAGGAATCGAGGTTTAGCATCCATGATCATGCTGGAGCTGGGACTGGGACAGACACTGCAGTCGCATCCACATCCACTAAGATGGCGGAGGAGTTGATTGCCGATTATGATGATCCATATGATACTGATCTTGATGTTGCGGCTAATGATTCTCATGATATGCCGATTGATGATTGATGATGATCTGCTGTTTTTTTTTTCGACATTTTTTTATTGATTGTATTTGTACGCTTTGTTTGTACGTTGTGTTGAAACTTATACTTGTTTTGTTCGGTTCGGACCATCAGTTTCAAATGGATGATTGGTAATTTTTCATTTGTGTTGTTTAATTTTTTTTTAATTTTTATTTTTACTAACATAATGTATTGATTTAATTTTTTTACGATTTAAATTTTATTTTAAAAATTAATAACTTTAATATATAATTAATAAATATAATAAAAGCTAAACTAATTTGAATTTGATAAAAAAATTGAATTTCTAAACTTTGTTTTTTTATTTAATTTTTATTTTTAACATTTTTAAAAATATTTATATTTAATACTCTACACTTAAGCAATACAATTTACAAGATATAATTTTTTTTTTAAAAAAAAATATTCTACCTGGCCGTGCGGCCTGCCTCCCTCTCTCTCAGTCTCGGGCTCGGCCGCTCAGGTATGCCTCTGCCCTGGCCTGTATGGCCAGGCCGGGCCGGCTCTTTTTAAACTGTGTCGGGCCATGCACGGCACGGTAGCACGACCGTGCCCTAATAATCTGGGCCGTGCCGTGCCGAGCCGGCCCGTTTGACACCTATAACTTGTCCATATATCAGACGTCACGGACACTACTCCACTATATGCCAAAAATTCCCTAATTATTTTTTATTTTTCTAACTTATATATCTTTAGTATGTCATTCCTAGATGTGGACCTAGAAATCCTACGATAGGAAGGCTAAAAATAAGTCTGCATGATGCGCACTACCCTCGGATCTTCCAAAAATCTGATCGGAAGACCCATCAATGTGATGAGTCTGGCCATGCCGTCCCTACCCAACTCGCTGGACTATACGAAGGGAGTAAACTTTGAGACTGTACTCGATCCAGTCTCAAAAAATATAGTGCAAAGTTGGGTTTGCTAGGATCTAAGGGTCCATGTTTTTTGGTGCATAATTCGGCATGCCTATTAAGGTGCTCAGTCCCAAATGAACTCTTGCATGTTAATATTCTCATATAATATTTGCACTGTGTCATTTCTTATTCCTCACCCCTAACATTTTTTTGTGTTATGATTTTAAAATAAGTCCAAACTACAGAAGTCCTCCTAGTTTTTTATTTTTTAAAACTTTGGGTTGAGACGACGGGAGAAACCAAAGGTTCATCAGCCTCAGACCTCTTTGTAATATTTTCATTTTTCAAATTTAAATACGTGTCATGGGTATTTGTCATTTTTTATGATTTTTATTTTTCCCTAATTTTTTTTCTAGAGAGAGAAACTATAGAGAGAGAAATTATAAAAAGCATAAAATAAATTACCAGGTAAAAGCGGTGAAGTCGGTCACGTGCACGGTGCACCGCAGCAAGCTCTAAAGTTCAGAACTAAAGTCGAGTTTCACGAAAATCCAAGCCGAAAGCAAAATCCCTAGGCCCGAGAGAGAGATACACGGTTTATGTGAGAGAAAGAGAAAGTTTTGAGAGGATATATGTTTTTGAAAAACATAAATGTTATAAGGAGGGGGGTAGAATTTATAGATTAAAGATATTAATTTTTTATAAAAAAAGATTTTTTTTTATTTTTTTGAATTTTTAATAATTATTTAGGGGGCAGAATCACGAGGACCGTTGGATTCTGCCCCCTAGCCGTTGGAGGTGAATCCAACGGCTCAGATTTATAATATTTGAAAATTTTTTTATTTTCCCGTTGGGAATAGCCGAATAGGTATTGGGTCGAGTGTCGGGACCGCGGGTCGGGTCCAATCTGACACGACCCGCGGTCTTTTTTTCGGGAGGGGCGGGTCACGCCCACACGTGGCCGCGTGAAACCGGCACGGAAAGAACCCGTGCCGGCGTGCCGTGCCACGGGCCGAGTCGTGCCAGGCACGGCACGGCACGGGCCCGGGCACGGTTTTTTAACGTGCTGGGCCGGCCCAGGCACGGCCAAACCGTGCCTTGCCCCGTGTCGGGTCGACCTTGCCCGGTTGACACCTCTAGGCCCAACCCAACCCATTTGACACCTCTATATAAGATTATCGAGATATTAATATCATTCAGACCACAAGTAAACGAGAGTAATGTTCTATAGGTGTCAAAAAAGATGGACCGGGCCGGCCGGGCCGGCCCATTTTTAGCCGGCCCGACCATGATTTCATGCTTGGCCAAGCATGGCATGGTTACTGTACCATGTCGTGCCTGACCCGGCACAGTTCTGTACAGGTCAACCCAGCACGGGTCCGCGGCACAAATCCTCCAGGTTCGGCCAGGTCAGGGCGAACCCCTAATTTAAAAAAAATATAGGATTTCTCAGAACACTGCCGAGGTGCCGGGCCAAGCACGGCACGAGACCCAGTTGGCCTCGCCACGACACGGCACGGTTGGTGCCGTGGACAGGCACAGCACGGGCACGAGAAGTTCCCATGCCATGCCGGCTCAGGCACGACCAAACCGTGACGTGCCTCAGGCCGGGCCAGGCCGACCCAGCCCGGTTGACACCTCTATCATGTTCACTAGGTCCGACCGCCAACTCTTTAAAATTTTTTTTATCTCATTTGTAGTGAATTTTATTCACTTGTCATGAATTTTATTCACTTGTTTGTCTTTTTTGCTCGAATTGTGAGTTGCATCAATCACATTTATCCATAATATAAGGTATGGGTTGTGAATTATTCATTATTGAGTATTATTATGTTTACTTTTATATTTGCTAAGTTTAACAAAATATGAAGAGAAGGGTTTGTAAACCCCTGAGTGTATTGCTTCATTGTGTGAAACTAATAATGCATGCAGGCGTGAAGCTTGGTGGTGTGTGACGTGATGTGTGCTATGGTGCACAATGAAGCATGAAGTGGTGCAAGCAAAAGAGCACAATGGTATATGCAGTGGCGTAAAGCAAAAACCCTAACTAGGTTTCTTTTTTCATTTTTATAGATTCAATTCAATTAAATAAAAAAAAGGATAACCTTGATTTTAATTTGAAAATTTTTAATATTTTGTATATTTTTATTTTTTGGAGAAATCAATATAAATTATCACATCTTAGATAAATAAAAAATAGTGTCAATCTAGTATACTTATTGCATAAGGATACATCACACCAAAAATAATTATTGGATATTATTTTTAATAATAAAGCCTAAAGCGTTATATAATAGTGAGATGGACACATTGATTATTAAGGTTGTCGATGGGTCTTCACGTAATTCATCCACTATGATATTTACTAGAGATTAATAGATCCTTGCTATAGATCAATAAAATACCTCTCCAAAATAGCAATAGGTCTATCTTTTCAATTAGGTATCACTAGTTATTTCACCGAATCTCTCACTTCAGACACAAATTATCAATATAATAGTAAATATTCACATCACTGATAATTATACCATATTCATTATAACTTTTTATTATTTTAAAAATATTATTTTAATCAATAATAAAAAGAAAAAATCATCTCAAACACAATTTACATTTAGATCACTACAATTCATTTTTTTGAAGGTGCCCTTATCTTCAAGCAGGTTGATCACATCATGTTTCACCCCACTACTCTGGAAAATCACATATATCATTCACTTATGTGTAGGAAAAATCCTCTCCATTGCAGGGAGGTTGAAACTATTATGAACGGTGATCTAAGACATAAAAGGTTACTAATTTTCCATATTCCTCCTATGTAAATTAATCATTAATTCTATTGAAAATGTATGCCAAAGATTCCTGTAAGGGGTAGGGATACAAGGCAAACATCACCCTAAAGTAGCGTGGAACTAGGTTTGCGAGCCCACATCTTGAGGAGGATTAGGATTACTTAATATAACTTGTAGGAACAAATCATTCTATATTAAAACTATGTGGAGAATACATAATAGAGAAGATTCTTCGTGGATCAAATGAATCCATCATCATTATCTTGGAACCTATGACATATGGGATAGCCAAACATCCAAAGAAATCACTCCATTTTGGAAGTGAATACCAACCATAAGGAAAGATATGATCCTAATCACTAGAGGAGCACAACACACCATGCAAGCAATTACTCATGGGAGAAAAATAAGAGTATTGTTACTGATTTCTACAAACTCATGTCCCTAAACATGTAGTCTAGCTTAGAATTGCAAAATAAGATAGACTAAGGACCAAAAACAGATTATTTTTCACTCCCAGTAATACAAAATGTGAGTTCTATGATAAATTAGAATCCATACAATACATCTTTTTTCAGTATGAATTTTACAGAAAAATCTAAAATTTGGTAGGAATTGAAGGGAGATCGTTGTGTTAGACTAGAACGTTTAAATTTGCAAAAGGAATATGCCAAAAAATCTATCATGAACCAATTGAGGAAAGATATATTCACAAAAATAGTGTATTATATCTAGAGAAAAAAAAACAGAAGATTACATGATGGGAGAGAATCGAACCCGCGGGCAATTTAGCAGAAGTTAAAAATGGAATATATGCCTAATAATCAAATCATCACCAAAAAAATCCATAATGAACATGTGCCTACATTCAATTTCCATTGTATTATCATCTACAGTCCCATACTGATTATGGTCATTTTCCTAAATAAGAGGCACAAAAAACATCAAAAGTACATGTACATACACAAACACGACATCTTGGCATCACCACGAGAGTATTACACCACCAGGACACAACCACAACACATTACACAACCTAACACCACCATGGCACATACCCTAGATACCACAGTATGATAACAGGCACCACTATGAAACATCATCGCACTCTTATAGCACCAACGTATAAACCACCACAAAGACATCATACCGCCATGAAACCACTATTGCACATCCACGACACACTCCATGCCACCATGAAAGTAACAATGTGCACTTCATGCCACTAGTGCACATTGTCACCAACACTCACACATGGAGCAACACCACACATGTCACCATGTGTTACCTACCTTCAAGCCTCAACAATCCTCTGATACCATGTAGAAGTCAATTAGGCTTTCAAGAATTAAAGAAAAGACAAAGATAAGAAAGAAAAAATAATTTTATGTTTTCATTACTTTAAAACCAAAAATCATAACATGTTAGGTGCTCCCATTCATACCAAAATATAAAATAAGTAAAATAGAATAATAAACAAAACAAAATTTCAACATACTCTTGCATATTGTTACTCTTGATGATTTTTATTTTTTTGTTAAAATTAATCTTTAATTATTTTATGAAATAGTAAACAAAATTAAGATTTATTCACAAATAAAAAAAAGTTAAGTAAAATGAATATAATAATCAATAAAGACAACTTATAAAATTTATTGTACTTTGTTAGTTTATATATTATTTATTTTTTACATTATATATGAGCATTCGACATTTAAGTTTCCCTAACCAAATATATATTATTTATTTTTTATTTTTTTAAATTAAAGAGAATCAATTTAATTTTTCTTTTTTTCCCTCTCTCTCTCCATTATCCTTCTCTCAATGGAACCCTAAAATTTCTAAAATCAACATGATATTAAAGCATTTCAACAACTAAAGGACGACGTATGGTGACATTCGTGATGGTGCACCTTCCACCAATGTAAACAAATAACACGCATTACAATTTAGAGTTGATAATAATGGCATCCTCATAGAGTGAAGGTGAAAGTTAATTTTTTGATATTTTTGCATCCTTAATAAAGTAGACAATAAGTGTTAGACATGCAACAAAAATTTTGTGACAATTCAACAATCTGTTGCATTTATGATGGTAGTTATTGTGCCAATTCAAGCGATGGCACTGATACCATGTCGTGGTTCAAGTGGTGGCACTAATACAATGTCGTGATTCATGTAGTTGGTTAGTGTGTATTGTTAAACAATAATTCTCTTACATGGTACACTAAAAATAGAAGATCTATGTGTGCGTGTTGTGACCCAATGAAAATTAGTTCGTGTGGGCATATTATTCCATTTGAACAAATTAGTTTATGGTAAGAATATTGGTACAGTGGCATAGCAGCCTTACATTATTTTTTGTGTGAACTTTTTAATAAAAAAAGATTATAATTAGTGTGAGACTACTAAGGATAACCAAACAAAAATTAAGGATAAACACATGCATTCAATGTGGGCTGCCTCAATGATGATTTGGTTGTTGAACCAAGAATATATGAGACACATAGATACCATCTATTTTGATTAATTCCATCAAATATATAAAAATTATATGAAATTTAAATTATTTGATAGTGATTGAACGATGTATCTATTATGATATTGTATAGTTAGTTGATTCATAAATTCTCTCAAACATACTCATACTCATGTGAACTTAATTCTCAAAATTTTTATGTAAATAAAAATCAATTACATAAAATTTTATTTAAAAATTATTAGCATAACAAGGAACATAGTCATGAACATTATCTTTTTTGACCAAGACACTTTTTTTAATGAGCCTAAGAAGATTATGAATCCAAATATTATATCTGAACTCATTACTCATTCTCCTTAACTTATATTCCTATTTGGACCACTAGTGTGACTTTAAGAACGAGTTGTATATAAAGCAGCTATTTGAATTTTAAGGAATATAGTTAAATGTAGTTATAGATTACAGAAGATAGTATATGATCTGAAACAGTCATGAACATTAACTTTTTGACCAATACATATTTTTCAATGAGCCCAAGAAGACAGAATATAAATATTGTACCTAGACCCATTACTTTTTCTCCCGTACTTATAACCCTACCTAGACCACTAATGTGACCTTAAGCATGAATTGTATATAAAGTAACTACTTGGTTTTCAAAGAATATAGTCAAATATAGTTAGAAATTGCGAAATGTATTGTATAATTTAAAAAAAATTATATAAAAACTAGTTTGTGAGATTTTCACAGATAATCACATCATTTGTATTACACATATATGTTACTAACTTTTTTTTTATCTTTTAGAAAAATCATGATGCCTATGATTTTATTGATTCTCAATATAGATGACATACTGATTATAGGAAATAACAAGTTTAGGATCACTCAACTCAATATGTACCTTTAATTATATTTTCAAATGTAAGATCTTATGAGACTCAAATATTTTCTTAGCATTAAAATAACTTATTCTAAGAAGAATATTATTTTTTCACATAAAAAAATATGTATTTTATATTCTTGTAAGGATTAATTTTTTGAGTTGATTTCCAGTAAATATTTTTTATGTGACCCCTCAAGATGACTCTACTACTCAAAATAATTATTAAAAAAAAGACTATCTGACTATAACCAGATTAGATATAACATATGCATTTGATATAATTAGTCATTTCTTATATTTTCTTTAATATATTAACCTTGATAAAACTCTTCACATATTAAAATTTAAAATATGTAAAAAGTTTTCAAGACTTAGAATCTCTTTTAGAGATCATAAATATTTCTAGTTAACTATATTTGAATTCATGTTAGGGCACCAACTTAGAGGTGTCAACCAGGCCGAGCTGGTAGGAGGCCCGGCACGATTGACACTCGTGCCTGGGTAATGCACAATTCATGCCGTGGCGGGCCGAGGCCAACCGGGCCTCGTGCAGTGCCTGACCCAATTCGGTGGCACGGCCCGTCGGCACGGGTTGGGATCACACACAAACCCGCACTCGCACTCGTAGTCCTGGGCTCTCGGCTTCCCTCACCCTCACGAGTCACGGCACACCCTCGTCCCCCAGTGACGCGGGCCTAGCTTCCCACACAAAAAGACCGTGGGTCGCGTCCAATAAGACCCGACTCGTTGTCCCGCCCAACTCGACCCGATTCCGCCCCCCAACGGGAAAAAAAAATTTAAAATGTAGCTATTGGATCTCGCCTCCAACAGCTAAGGGGCAGAATCAGACGGCCCTCGTGATTCTGCCCCCTAAAATATTAAAAATACTTTTTTTTAAATAAATTATTTCTTTAATCTATAAAATCCTTCACACCTCTCTATTACATTTATGTTTTTCATAAATATTTATTCTCTCAAATCTCACATTTTTACTCTCTCAAAACTCTTGCTCTTTTATCTCGGGACTCGAGATTTCGTCATTTGACTCGGCTTTTCGGGAATCACAACTCAGGTTTAGAATTTTGAGCTAGACTGTGGTGCATCGTGCACGTGATCGACCTCCCTGCTTTACAGGGTAATTTATTTTATGTTTTTTTTACTCTCTCTCTCTCTCTCTTAGTCTCTTTCTAGTCTCTCTTTCTCTAGTCCTAAAATAGTTAAATCTAAAATATATCATCTAGTCTCTACGTAAGTGTATTGTTTAACAAAAATCCTAAAAATAACAAATACTAATGAAATATATTTAAATTTAGAAAATAAAAATATTACACAGATGTCTGAGGCTGTTGAAACTTTGGTTTCTCGAATCATCTTAACCCAAACATCTAAAAACAAAAAAACTAAGAATATTTCTGTAATTTGGACTCATTTTAATATACTAAAACAAAAAAATTGTTACGAGTAAGGAGGAAGAAATGACATAGTACAAATATTGTATGAGAAATTTAACTTGTAAGAGTTCGTTTGAAACTGGACACCTTAAGAGGCATGCGGAATTATGTACCAAAAAATATGATCCATTAGATCCTATGCAAATGCAAACCCAACTTAGCACTGCATTTTTTGAGACTGGATCGAGTTCAATCACAAAGCTTACTCCCTTCATATACTCCAGTGAGTTGGGTAGGAACGACATGGCCAGACGTATCACATTAATGAGTCTTCCGATCAGATTTTCAGAAGATCCAATGGTAGTGCGAATAATGCAGACATATTTTCAGCCTGTTTATCATAGGATTCTTAGGTCCACATCTAGGAATGACATACTAAAATTATATACGTTAAAAAAATAAAAAATAATTAATAAATTTATGGCATATAGTGGAGTGATGTCTGTGATGTCCAATATCTAGACAAGTCACGATAAATCATTTTATGCATGTCTCACCAGCCACTATGTAGATTCTAACTAGACTATGAATAAAAAAATTTTAAGATTCTCTGAGATTCTTCATCATCATGATGGCCCAGCTATTTTTGAGTGTATGATAAAAATCTTTTAGGAATATAAAATTTAAAATAAAATTTTTAGTATCACATCCAATAACGTATCTGATAATAAAGTAGCGATTAACATGTTTGTTAGGAATATTAGAGACACACCATTAGGATAGATCTTTCATGTCAAATGTATGTGTCACGTAATTAACCTGATTGTTCAAGCAGGTATGAAGGTGTGTTCCTCCATATTGGATAATATACGTAATGCACTAAAATATATTCGCACTCCTCGCAGACAACAAGAGTTTGGTAGTCTCTGTTTATCTGTAAATCTTAAAAAGAAGAAATTCCAATCGGATGTGAGACAACATTGGAATTACACGTACCTGATGTTAGAAACATATGTTTGATACGAATATGTGATATCCGACTATATCAATAGTAAGAGTAACAAACTTATTATTGATGATACTGACTGAACTTCAAGAATTTCATTTATAAAATTCCTGAAAATTTTTTATAACACGACGAACATGTGTTCGTCGGTTTATACTCCCACGACTTGCATTGCACTCAGGTGCATATGCAATATTAGTTGCATGTTTAGAAAGTATCAAGCTGACCCGACACTTAGCCATATGATTGCAGAGATGGAAACCAAGTACTTAAAGTACTGGTCCACAGTTTCATCTCTTTATTACCTCGCTGCATGCATGGACCCTAGGATTAAGGTAGAATGAGTAGAAAACACTATAACTTACATTTCCTCGTGCATGAACCTGGAAGAACCACCTGACAGATTCATTCACGAGAAATTGACTGACATGTTCATACTACGATACTAGGTATGATGGTGATAGTGGTGGTAGTAAGACTGTGATTACGGACATGAATACCTTGTTTGGAGATGATTTTTATATTCAATTAGCGAGGGGAAAACGTCGGAGTGGACTATTACATAGGAGCGAGCTTTCTCGGTACTTAGATACCAATTACTGCTCAATCCTATCACATTCTGATACTAAGAATCTTGATATATTATAGTAGTGGAAATCATGAGTCCACCTTTCCCGTGCTATCCTACTGACTCCTTCAGTATCAAATGTAGCATCGGAGTCTATTTTTCTGTTGCAGTGAACTTAATTTCGGATAAGAGATCGAGATTATATCTAGATATTATTGAGGCCTTGGCCTATTTGAATGATTTGGAGGATTCGAGGTTTAGCATCTATGATCGTGCTGAAGCTGGAACATAGACTACATTCGTATCCACTGCAAAAGCGGAAGAGTTGATTGCTAATGATGATGATCCATATGATAGTGATCTTGATGTTGCGGTTGATGATGCTCATGATATGCTGATTGACGATTGATGACGATCCACTACTTTTTGATTTCGATATTTTGTTTTTTATTGATTATACACTTTATTTTTACGTTACGTTGAAACTTGAAACTTGTATTTGTTTGGTTCGGTATCTATTGGATGATTGGTCATTTTTTATTTGGTTTGCTTTTTTTTTAAATTTGTAATTTTTTTTAACGAAATTTTTTGTTTAATTTATTTTTTTGTTTGAAATTTTCATTTAAAAATTAAAACTCTATAATTTAATATTTTAATTCTAATAAATTATAATCTAAATTTATTTTAAATTATAAAAAAAAAATTAAACTCTATTAATATTTTCAATTTGCAACTTTTTAATAATTATCAATTAATCAATTTAAATATTAAATTTTAAAATTTATTTATATTATATTTTTAATAAAAAATTTTAAACTTTGTAATTTATTAAATTTTTAATAATTTTCATTTTATAAATTTAATATATTATACATTATCTATATATATTATAATATATATTTTATTTAAACTGAAATATAAAACTTTAAAAATTTTAAAAAAAAATTAAACCAGGCCAGTACAGCCTAGTTTGGCCCGACCGGGATGGCTTTGATAAACCGAGCATGGCCCGACACGAAAGCATGGTCGTGCTCTAAAAAAACATGCCGGGCATCCTGGACCCGGCTCGAGGCATGGCCCGACTCAATTGTGCCTAACTCGGCACGATCCAGAACCATGCTTGGGCCCATGTCAGGCTAGCTCTCAGCACGCTCTAGCCGTGCCAAGGTAAACTGGGCCTTGTGTCGGGCCAAGCACAGCCAGGTACCCTGGCCCAAAGGCATGATATTTCGGCATTCAAATTATGAGATAATCTGAATGTATTATCTGCCCAAGAAGATTGAATATTCACTCTCTTTTTTCACTATCCTTTACTGTGACAGTCAAACAATAAGATATATAATCTTTAATCCGGTATTTTATGAGCAAATAAAATATAAAGAGATAAATTATTTCTTTCTAAGAGAAAAAATTAATGATAAGAGTGGAACTAATACTACAAGATAGATTCAGATAGTTGAGCAATTAACAAATATCTTCAAAAAAACCTTTAATAAGCCTCAACTTACTTTATTTTCTTCGAAGCTTTAGTGTTGTGGACTTGTACGCATTAGTTGAATAATAAAATATAATAGTTTTTTTAATACTTTTAATATGAGCGCTCGACATATGAGCTATCCCAATCATTTTTGCTCATCAGACAAGAATATTTCATAAATGAATTTTTAGAGTATTATGGTATTTATATTTTTAAAATTATTTTGTTTCAACGATACTCATCTATCACAAATAACCTCCAAGATAACTTTTCAATTAGTTCATTAAATCTTAATCTTATAAAATACATATTCATCAATTTCTGTCTTTACTTAATATAAAGCATGTGTATTAGAAATAACTAAAATTTTATATTTCTTACTTTCGTATTTTCATTATCACATCATTATCACTCTTAACAAGATTAAACTCATATATTAAGTATCTATTCTAACTACAACTAATCTTGAATCCCTTAGACTTAAGTGTTATTCTTTAAATTTTTAGTTTTCTTTCTAATCCTTATTTAGTCTTATCAACTAATATTATATCATTTGTAAATAACATACATTAGGAATATCTTTGAGATTTCTTGTCAATTCATGCATAATTAATACAAAAATATAAAAACTTAATTATAATCTTGAATGAAGTCCCACAACTATTGAAAACTCATAGTGATATCGTAAATCAATATAACTTTAAATATTACTCCTCACATATGTTTGATTAATTAAATATACATATTTTAAAATTATTTCTTATATAATACTCATGAAATTAAATATCTTATGGCTATCATAATTTTTTTAAAATTAATTCACATCATGCATAAGACTTTATTATTTTTCATGTATTTCTCAATTAATTATCTATTGCGTAACTAGCCTTCATAATAGACTCGAGTACAAATTTAAATTAATTCTCTAAAATCTTTGTTTCTCTTCTTAGTTGATATTCAATCATTTTTTGCCAAAATTTCTTAGAGTAGCTAATGAGTTTAATATTTTAATAATTATAATAATCTTTAACATCTTATTTATTCTTATAAATGAAAATTATAATATTTTGTTTCAATTAACTAATATCTCTTTAATCCTCCGAAACTAGTTAAATAAATATAACTTAGTCAATCACATCATGTCTTTCTCACTCATTGTTGCAATTTTACGAGTGCCAAATTTTGTTATTGATTAACACAATCTCAAAACCTTTATTAAATAATTATTTTTCATGTCTCATCCAATATAGTCTCACAAGTATATAAATCATACATATAGTAAAATAAACAAAAATCAAATATTAATCTCACAAAGATTGAGTTGATAGTTCAAATAATCAATACTAAATTAACTATTACTCAAGTTGAGTCGCTAAAATTGAATTTATGAAAAAATACTTACATTCTAAAATTAACTCACTTCCTTGTGCATGATATAAATTGGTATAAAAAAATTCATGTGTCTTCTTAGCATACAAGATGATTGTCATCATTTAACTATAACTACCAAAAAAAAACTCTTAATAGTTAACTACTCAGCATTTTATCACTAAAATAATATATTCCATTCATAAGTCATTTGTATATCTATTTCTTTTAGATAATATATCAATTATCTTTAATAATTATTTCAAATATACCCTCATATTTTCAAACTTTTGATATCTTAAATATATAATAAGATAATATGGTAAAAATACATCCATGTTATCATCTTCATTATTGTTATACTCATGATAATTAATATATATCTTTCTATAAATCTCACCTAAAGAAATTAAACAAGAGCAATTAACTCATAAAATTATCACCATCATACAGATCACATCCTCTTAGATGTGTCTCATGACTTATCTTTCATTATCCGTCACAACCAACACATAACTCTTATATTATGGTGAAACTCTTAAGTTAGACATTTTAATTAACCTCACATCACTCAATATCAATTCTTCTAGAATATGCACAATAGAATGATTATAAATATATTCATGTTTTTGACTTTATAAGCATAATACTTACCACAAAAATTTATCTCAATCTTAAATTTTCACACAAATTTATCTCATATATTAAATTTAAAAAAATTATCATTTCTTTCTTATCATACTACATGAGTGTGTCCCATAGCATAGATTTCATCATCCACCATGATCGACACACAAACATATTATATAATAAAAATCATAAATTTAATTCTATAATACATTAATATCAATCATATAATAATAACTAAATATCAATTATCCACCATGATCTCACCATTCGCCATGACCAATACCAACCACCATGATCGCATCAACATCCAAACCACAACAATAACATAAATATCAATCATATGAAATAACATATTCATCACATACAAGTACATAAATATCAATCATATGAAATAACATATTCATCACATACAAGTACATAACTAAATCTTATATCTCAATTTCACTTAATATTCAATAAAATTTTGTATTAGATATTTGGAAAGACATCTCATTCTCAATGCAAGCTCAAACATAAATCTAAGTATCACAAGTCAAATACTCCATAATAATAAAAAAATAAAAAATTATTCACTAAAAACCCTCAAAACAAGAGTAATGAAAAAGATTAAGTATCTACTATCACCAAACCAAATATAATATATATAGTCAGTATAATTTATATTTTCTTAAATTCTTCTCGACAAATTTACCTAGATCAGTTCTTTACAAAATAAAGCATGTGCACATCTAGCTAGCTAGTTTCTCATATTTCAATTGAGCATCAACTTATGTAGAGAGAACATCTACTATAGAATACTATATTTTTCTTTGACAAATATTATCACTGAAAAAGTAAGTGATAAATAATAATTATGAGATCTAATACTGATGCATTCAAAATGATGATGTAACATATGCGAGCTACTTTAAATTAAACACCTTCTTAAGAAAATTATATATTCACTTATTTATTCTACTACATTCTACAATGATAATCAAATAACTAGATATGAATATATGTTTAAACCATCACTAATGTACTAGATCCCAAAAGAATTCTAAAGTTAAATATATTTGATTATGATCACTACTAAAACGAATGACCAATATAATTATTTATCGTATATATTTATCTTGCAATTGATAAGAAAAATTTAAAGGAAGGGTGGAAAAAAAAATTTTTAAAAAAAAATCAAACAACTAGATATATAGATTTTAATCAAGTATTTTACATCCAAACAAAATAGATGATATGGATTACTTCTTTTTTAGAGAAAAAATTTAATATAACATCATTGCTACAACTTATCTTCTATCTTTAACCAACCTAATAAACATATTTATAAAAATCTTGAAAATAACTCAACTAGCTTCTCTTTCATCTAAATTTGATATATCCGATATTTATACACCTATTTGACACAAGTATTATGATTATTTATTGTTATAATATTTTTTCTTATTTATTATTTAGTTATGGGAACAACAAACATATAAGCTTCCTCTAGAAACTTTAGTTCATATATATATATATAATAGATTTTGCCTTTATATATATAAGAGAGAATAATGTTATATTTAATTATGATTTTTGATGTTTATTGATGTTTGATGATATTCTTCAATTTATAATAACAAATGAAAAAATAAATGCATAAATTTTTATTCACTATTCTAATACAATTATGGGACATGTAAAAATAAGAAATAAAATTGATTGAAACTCTTGTACAACAACATTTGTTTCCCTAGCCATTTAAGTACCACTGCATACAAATAAATGAGTAGAAGTAGCATCACACTTTGGACAATAAACATAATGAATTTATCATTAGGTATCGCTGGCCAAAACCAGCAGCTAGAAGCTAGGGTTGTTTTGTGCCTGACGAGAAGAAAGGGATGTTTCTGGAACTTATCTGTGGCAGACCATGAGTTTTCCTGGTTTCAGGCAAGAGCCAAAATGCCTCAATCCCCATCTGGTTGCCACTCGAAGCTATAGCGTTTTTTCTCCAAAACATTTCTTCTCTTTACTCACCAATTTCTCTCTCCCCTTCCCTGCTATAATAGCAATGGTGACCCACAGTAAGGCAGTTTCCACCCCACAGCTAATCCCACTTGATACTACTGCCACTTGGAACTGAGTGTCCCAGAAAACATGGCTAGTGATAACAATTATTTCCAAATTTTTGTAACTTCCATAACACTTAATATGAATTTAATTTGATCAGGATGAAATGTTTTACAGTTTAATGTTGTGCAAGCTCTAATTCACTTAGATTTTTCTTCATTCGGATTGTTCTCCTTAAATTGATTGTTTTAATTAGTAATTTAGATGAGTATACAGGCCTTGGAAGAACTTAAACAACAACGTAACATGGTGAAAGTGAAGTGAGCCAGCACGGCTTACCCCCATTAAAGCTACTTGTAGTCACAAACATATAACAAAAAGTATAATACAAATGACAAAATAAATTGCATGCAATAATAGAAACAAATATGCATCAACAAGTAGGAGCCACATGCGAGATGATGAAATAGCATAGCGAATGACAAGAGAGCATACCAAACCAAACTCCAGTTAGCCCCTTAATCCGAGAAGCCTTGACTTCAAATGTTGAAGAAAGAACACGAATTATGACCTCCTCAAGCGCCCTAAGGTACCAATTTAGATCCATTTTATGATTCCGAAGATTGATAATTGGGTACATAACTAGCTGTGAGACAAAGGATGCAATATTAGACAAACTCGCACCCCACAGCTGCAGAAAACTAACAAGTCCACTTCGCGTTGAAACAGCGATAAAATCAAATCAAAACCAAAGCACTGTCTCCAACAATGAAACATAGTGCAGTACTTGTCCAGGTCCATGATACGTAATTTCTCCTCCTCGATCAACTATAACAACTTTATGTTGAACACGGTCCGTGTACTCCATGGAGCCCCCTGTGCCTAATGTATAGACCGGTTGATGCTGCAGAACGAGTACTGTGTCTAGACATGCTTCCTCGTTTTGAATCAGCGCCTTTTTCTCTGTCACTAATTGTTTTTGCCAGTTCCAAGCTTCTTCATATCGCACAAGCTCGTTATGCAGATCATAGTATTCACATCTCCGGGTGGAAACTCGATTCCTTTTTAAGCCAGGATGCGCTCTAGCTATGCTTATTGAAATGGGACCCAAAACGGAGGACAAGGCTCCCAGAACCATAACTTCGTAGAATCAGACTTCAGAGGGAAAAAAAACCAGCCTCCCGTGTATGTCTTCGTCATGTGTTTTTGCTCTGAAATAGAACCCAACCAAAAAATAAGTAGGCAGCTGGACGTTTTAATGCTCTCATTGAGAGTCGAACTCAAGACCTCCCGCTTACTAAACGGGTGCTCTAACCAACTGAGCTATGAGAGCTTTATAAGACATTAATAATTAAATAATTTATTAAGCTTATAATATCCTTGCCTTTATATGAATAAGTAACTATTTATTCGGATTTTCTGAAATTTAATACTGTAATAAATCAAATAAATTTATATAAATTTATTCCCCATAAAAAACTTGTTTAATAAAAATGGAAAAAATAATTTAGTCATAAGATAAATAACAATTCTAACATTATTGGTCTTCATATATTGATAAATAACTATGAAAAACTATTATAAAAAAATGAAAAAGAGAACTATAATTTTGAAGAAAAACTAGACAATGAAAATCATAAGCAAATTTTAAAAAAATTTCATTGACTAGAAAATAATGTTTTTCTTATTATAATGTAGCATGTGGCGTTAATATAAAAAAAATTATTAAAGAAATGATTAAAATAAAAATTACATCACCTACAAAAAATATATAAAAAATAAAAAATAATTGTAACATACCCTCCTCATGCCTATGGTTGGACATATACAACATGTAATTTTTACATGACTGAATATGTGTGTATTGCTTAGGTTTACTCTAATACCTTATTAAAAATTAGGCTTTGTTTGAACTTATCGCGAACATTTAGCTCTGACGAAGAGAACGCATCTCACATTATATATAAACATCATATTTTACATAGAATTTCTGATGTGAAATAATTTTAATATGCCTCATTTGTATTTTTTTAGTGCTACATGATCAACTTTTTCATAAAATACATTATATTTTCTTTGATTCTTGAATTTGAACTGGTCATAAGTATTTTTAATCTAGCTAGCACCCATTCAGTTGAAAGTTCTATCTCAATTTTTTCTATGTAATCCTTTTTGTCCTCCATGCTTTCCTTGTTTAGATAGCATTGATTATAAATCTTAGATTTTAACTTTTCGTATATATCTCATCTGCATGATAGAAACTCTAAATACTGGCTCATAAGTTTATCACGACATTTTTAAATGTAAAAATAGTTCAATCCTAATAAATTTTTAGGAACAACTAAGAATTATTGCTTCCAAGCTTGTAAATATTGTTTTATCAAAACTTGAGCTCATGACACTAAGACTACAAAGAGTTTTTAGATGCGACTTGGTTTTTATCTTGAAATATAACAACATATCATTTAGGTTCATATTATTGGGACTATATTTATACTAAAAATTATTTAATTATTTATGATCTTTGTTGGATGTATTTTGTTATTTTAATTATGATTGAGTTTGTAATAAGTTGTGTTTACTTTGAAATAATAAATGCATCTACCTTTTGTTCTACATAGCAGATGATTTAGCACATAGAATTCGACTTATGCACAGAAAATCAAATTATCAGTTCTTATAGAATATAAGACTGTTGTTCCCAATCTATATAAAGTTGGATATACCATTAGTTAGATCATAACACAAAAAAATTAGTAGGTGTATCTTAACTACAAAGAATGATCAAATTCCAACCTATTGTGTTTGTACATTTTTGAGTATTGAACATTATTGTCATGGTATGATTATTTTATATTGACATGTAAAATAAAATAGAACATACTTTTATTTTAAATGTTATTGCTCTTAATCTTTAGATAACTTATGGATACATATACATATTAATAATTATATTGATTCAAAAAAATGATATCTATAAATAGATTTTCAAATTCTGAGTTGGATAACTTCATAATCTGTATGGTGAATATTAATTATTGATAGAATTCAAATCATATTTAAATGATTGACGATATCCCCTTGAAAATACTTAGAAATTTTGATAATTTGATTTAATCTATAGGTATCTGTAATCTTAATATGAAAAATTTAATAAGTATTAAATAATAACGGGCTCAAATCTAATTGAATAAGTTAGGGAGTGCAATTATAATTATATAATGGAATGAAATATAATCAATTTAAATAGTGAAACAAAATTTATTTTGGTCTCATTTGCAGCCTTATCTTGTGCCATTAGAGATGGTTTATTATTAAAGATTTTTTTTATTTGTTTAGAGTATATATATGTACATAAAATCAAATTAATTAGTTTGATTAAATCAAATTAATTGATTTTATTAAAATTACATTATTTAATTTAAATTAAAATGAAATTAATTCTTTGATTGTATATATATAATCATTAATAATAATAATTTAAAAGTTAAAATATTACATTAACTTTAAAATGTTGATATAACATAAAATACCTTTTTTTTTGTTTCAAGTTTAAAATGGCAAAGAAAAATGATGCCCATGCATCATCCTTCTTCTTCCTCCTAAAGAACTTAGAGAAGATATATGGAAGACAACTCCGCTTCAAGCTACAAACTAAAATCATTTTTTTAAGATATGTTTTATTTCACAAATGATGATTTGATTTCATCCTAAAAACTCAAATGCTTCAATGTACACATGGTATCAATAAGAGAGGTTCTAGCCCAATACCCGTAATCACTCCTAGCCTAATTGGATGTCAATGTTTTTTCTTGCTAGTGATCAACATTATCATCCACATTTTCATCAATTGATTACTTCTTCATTTACATCACCTATCAGGTTTTCAATTCATAAAAGAAAAAAATTAAATATTGATGGGAGTTACATGGAGGAATCCAAAGAGATGCAAAACACTACTACAAAAAGTTAAATAAACTTTGATTGGTTTTAGGAAAAGACTTCATTTTTAGTAATAAATCTAGTCTAATAATTTAGACTAAATTTCATAATTTTATAAATTAAATGACTACATCTATAATTAAAAATATATTTTATATTATCTTAAAATATAAATAGACTACATTATTAATTAAGTCATGGTATTATATTATCCTTTAATATAAATAGGTTGTGTTATTAATTAAACCCTAAATCATAATCTTATATTATTTTATGATATAAGAATAAAATTGTCAAAATGGTTTCGTAGTATAATAACAAATATTTTAAATATGAATATTTTAACTATGTGATAATTATTATATAATTATATTATATTTCTAATATCTTTTTCTATATTATTTTAGTTTGAATACTACAACACTTAGGAAATTTATATAAATGCCTAGAATAATAATGTTTAAATAAAGAATATTGAATAAAAATATTAATTTAACATGCTCTAGAAGTTTTCTACTAGAATTTCAATGAAATAAAAGTTGTTTGCATGGTATATAAAATTTTTATTTCTTTTATTTATTAACAAAAAAGTTGCAAGTAAATAGATATTTGATAAAAGATTATATAACTAATCATTAATTCATACGACCTTGCTTTAATAGGATCAGTTCTGTAGGTTGTACGACATTGTCATATGAAAAAAACTAATCATTAATTCATCATTTAAGTAATCCATGTCATTTTATTTTTGTTTTTAAATATGTTATGTATTTATTTTTTCTTTTAACTAGGCATGAAAATAATCATTTAGTATATTTTTATTTTTTATATTTTAGAATTTTACAAAAAAAAACTCGAAATAAATAATGTTATCTATATATTTTTTTATTATTAGAAATTATTTGTCCTCAATATAAGTTTGTATAAGTATATTCTAATATTTTTAATAATATGAAAATAATAAATATATATGTGAAATTTATATCAAAGTTTACATTGATGTTAGGGGTGTAGAACAACATCGACATGGCCCATTTGAGTGAGGTACAATCGTGCTAGACATGATAGAGTATGATTGCATGTTGTGCTAAGCACGATACAGAAACTAGTTGGTTGGCCCAACACAACACGGTTACACACCCAAGTCTAGTGCCATGCCGAACTATCCTTGTTGAGATCCGTTACATAAAAACGTAATGGGTGACTGGCTTATGTGGCTGACCAATTGTAATCAACCACATAAGCAAGACCTATCTTATGTGGGTAGATTTTTTTTAAAAAAATATTTTACTTCATCAGGCGGTCACTTGACATGATTTGACCCATGACCCATAGCTGGTCCTAGGTCCCCAGGTCGGTGGATAGTACCAACGAGGCAAGCACACATGTTATGCCTAGACCCTCATGAGGTATAGCTCACATTAGCCTAGCACTGCACAAACCCTGACATGGGGTGGCATGGTCCAAGATTCTGCACAAAAATTATATCGTCAGCCTAGCACGACATAGTTGCATGGCTGAGTGGGAAGTTGTGCCAAACCATCCCTTTAAGAACTCATTGCATGAAAATAAAAAAGGTGATCTGTTTACATAGCCAACCAATTGTAATCAGCCACATAAGCAAGATTTGGCTTATATGGCTAGATTTAAAAAAAAATAATTCCAATAAGTGGTCACCAAATGAGACTTGATCAATGACACATAGGCCCCTGTCCCTAGGTCAGTGGATCATTCCACCAGGCTAGGCACATGTGTCATGCATAGCCAAACACAGGGCATGACATGAACCATGCCGTGGGGTGGCATGGTCCATGACTAGGCACAAAAACTAGTTGGCCAGCCCAACATGGCACGATGGCACAGTCAAGTGCCAGACCATACCGAACCATCCCTAGAGGAACCCATTGCATGAAAATACAATGGTGGCTGGCTCACGTGGCCAGCCAATTGCAATTGGCCATGTAATCAAGATTTAGCTTATGTTGCTAGATTTTTTTTTTAAATCAACCCACCCATCAGGCGATCACCTAACGAAACTTGACTCGTGACTAAGCACACCAACCTCAAATCCTCGAGCTAGTGAACTGTGTCACTAAGCTAGCCACACTGATCATGCCTAGCCCAACATGAGGCACATCTTGCGTCTTCTCAGCACGACATGAATGGTGCCATGGGGCGACATAGTCCAGGGCTAGTCAAGGTTTCGAATCGTGTCGTGTTAGCCCAAGTAGTACCCAGGCCACTTAGTCTAGTTGACACCTCTAATTGAAGTCATGTGTGAGTGAGATTATGAATTGATATTTCAATCATTTTCTAGTTATTTAAATGTCATAGAATTTATTCTCCACCATAGTACTATAGTGGAGAATGCAAATCCAAATAAATCATGCAAAGTGCCGAATCATTTTTTTTTTTTGTATTTATGTAGCGAGCATTATCATTTTTTGCTTATATATATATATATATGCAAATTTAACTTATATTTCTATTTTAGGGACATAGGTGATAAATTCAAAAGACATAGAAAATAAGTCAAAAGAAATTAATGACAATTCAAAGAAAGCTGAATCGATGTAAGTTATTATTTATCTTATTAATTTACTTGTTATTTTTAAATTTTTTTTACTTGTATATGGTTTGAAAACTTTCATTAATTTGTTAGATACAATCATTTATATTTATTGATTTAATTTACTACTTGCTTGTTTTTTTTTTTTTTTGAATTTAAATAGACTAGATAAGTCATGGTACTCTACTGATAGATGTACAAAAAGATATAAGGATATTGTTATGACATATGTCCATGCATTAAATATGAGAATATGTTCATTATTTCACAATGATCAAATATCATTTTTTTGTAATGGTATCGATTCCAAGTTATGATGGATGAACATGGCATGGTGAAAATATATGTAATGTTGAGGAACATAAATGTATCTTAGATGCTGAAGAATAGTATCTTCAATACAATGATAATATCAATGATGTGGAAATGGTTGAAGTAGCATGAGACCTATTTGAATGTAATCCAAAAAAAATTATCAACATGTTAGATGATATTGAGTGCCCTCTATACATTGGTTGTAGTGGGCTCACTAAGTTTACTATTTTGGTATAATTATACAACTTTAAAACAAAATATGGGTGGAGCAATGCAAGTTTCAATGACCTATTAAGCTTTTGGAATGATGTGCTTCCAAAAAAAAAATTGATGTCAACATCAATATATAAAACAAAAAAGACATTATGCACCTTAGGAATACAATATAAAAAGATACATGTCCATATGATTGCGTTTTGTATAAACATGCAAACAAGGACTTGATGCATGTTCAAATTATTATGAATCAAGCTAGAAATTTCTTAAATGATCCAATAATCCAAAACTAGGTATGCAGGAAAAAGTTGTGTTGTTATATCTTTCAACATATACCCATGCTTAGAAGAATGTATGCTACTCATCAAATATTAAAAGAATTAATATGTATTTCAGTGAAAGAGAAGCTGACAATTACAATTGACATCGAGCAAATGTTACATCATGAAAATTAATAAACCATAAGTAGTCTAATTTTATATGTGAGCCATGGAATATATGTCTGGAACTAGTAACAAGTGATATAAATCCACATAACTCCTTAAGTTGTCATCACTCATGGCCTATTATACTTATTACCTAGAATCTCTCACTATGGTTGTGTTCAAAGCAAAAATTCATGATGTTAATCTTATTGATATTAGGTCCTAACTAGCTATGAAATGATATTGGCATCTTCTTGCAACTACTTATTAACGAGCTAAAAAATGCCATGGAATGATAGTGTTAAAGTTTATGATGCATATTTACAAGAGGTATTTATATTAAAGGATGTATTACTTTGGACGTTAAAGATTTTCCCACTTATAGAAATTTTAGTGGTTATAGTGTTAATGTTTATTTGGCTTTCCCAATTTATGTTAAAAATACACAGAGTGTTTACTTGAAACATAGTCAAACAAATGTGTATGGTCATAGATATTTTTGCATAGAAATCATCTATATAGAATAACAAAAAAGGTGTTTAATGTTCATCAAGAGTTTGATATTGAGCCTAAACATTTGACTAGAATAGAAAGTTTGCAAAATACTAGAAATATTAATTATGTGTATGGGAAAAAACAAGAAAATATAGTGCATGTTGAGAATTCAAAAAAAAAAGGACAAGATTCAAGAGGCAAAGTTTAAAGTTGCATGGAAAAAATGGTCAATATTTTTTGATTGAGTATTAGGAGTTTCTTCATGTAGATATGTCATGTTTTAGCTATGATGCATATTGAGAAAAATATATGTGAGAGCATCGTGAAAACTCTTCTTGATATACTTGAAAAGTCAAAGAATAGATTAAGTAGTCATTTAGATCTAGTAAATCTAGGAATTCAAAGTGAGTAACAGCCAATGGTGGGTGAGAAAATGACATTTGCCTGCTGCAAATTATCCACTTTTCTAAGACTAAGAAAATCAAATGTTGCAAAATGTTACATGCACTTAAAATTCTCAATAAATACTACTCAAACTTAAGAAATTATGTTTTTATAGAAGAATTAAAGCTTTATGGCCTAAAATCTCATGACTACCACAATTTGATCCAACAAATTTTTCCATTGACATTACAAGGATTGTTAATTACAAACATGAGATTCATAATAACTAAATCAAGCTTTTTTTTTCAATGTACTTTGCAGCAAAGTTGTGGATACTTGCAATCTCAATTTTCTACAAGAACTTGTGAAGACAGTATGTATGATGAAAAAAAATTATCCTATTTCATCTTCTGACATAGTGGTTCATTTAATAGCACACCTTTTACATGAAGTCCAAATATATGGATCAATCTATCTAAGATGGATGTATCTTTTTGAAATATTAATTAAGATTTTAAAATGATATATATGCAATTGAAATAGGCCAGATAGTTGCATTACGGAATATTGATGAGGAAGCTATATAATATTATTCAAAGTACTTGTCAAATATGAAAGTAGTTGGGATCCCATCAATGAGAAATAAGTATGATAACTAATAAAGTATTGAAAAATCACTTTCTTGTTCTTGTGTATTTAAATATGATGTGAAAGATTTATACAAGCATATCTTTAGCAGAAGTTGAAGCCTATGTAGAGTATGTCAGATCCATCACATGTTATTTGAGTCTCATTAAATATTCTTATTGTTAAAGTATATGATCATAATTGAATAAGTTCTAACATGTAGGCAATACATGTAAGAATTGAAGGTAGTTAATTCAAATAAAACAAAGAGACAAAAATGGCTTCAGGATGAGCATAATCAACATTTATAATTTGGATGTGTGGAAAGGTATATGATTATGTGCTTGACATATTATAGAAGATTATCATTCGATCATACTTAACTATTATTTTTAAATGTTTAATCTTAAAAATAAGTATAAGTTACATTTGAGATGAATGAATCTAGTAACATAATTTCTAATACAATTAGGTAGATATCTCGTGGACCCCAATCCAAGTGATAAGATATGATCGATATCTTATAAATGAAGTTCGATTTCAAGACCAAAAATGTGATAGTATTAGATGTATTCGGAACAATGGTGCCACCTTAACTACTAAAAGATGCAAGTGTCTAGCTCGAAGGACAAGAATCCAATAATTTCAAACATATCTCCTATGGGGTAGAGGTGTCAACCTGGCCATGCCGGTCGGATTCGGCATGAGGCATGACATGATTCGGCCATGCCTAGGATGGCCTGACATGGAATTTCCCATGCCTGTGGCATGCGACCTCCATTGAACCATGCTGGGGCCCAGCAGTGAAGCACTGTCGGGCAGGCTAAAAATGGGCTGAGACGGCCCAACACGTCTCTTTTGACACATATACTATAGGGTTCTTTAAGATATATGGAAACTTGATTATATTGAATTTAAGGTGATAGTTTTAAGTGTCAACGGGGGGAAAGCTCTACTGGAGTCAAAGAAGATAAAGATGGTATGCACATTGATTGATCTTACCAAAATCATACATAATTCAATTTTTTTTATTTTATCAACTCATACTCATAAATATATTTATTAAAAATTTATAATTATTGTTGATCTCGATCCCAATTAAGAGAATATCTCCAAACTCTTCAAATTTTAAAAAAATGTACTTAAATAAAAATATTTATATTTTGTGCACTCAAAAAAGAGAAACCTAAAAATATCCATACCCTCATAAAAAGTTAAATTGTTTATGAAAATGTTTTCATAAACTATTTATTAAATGTTTAGATAAACATGTATTATAAGTTATTTTTGAAAATGTTTATACTTATATATAAACTCATAAAAATAAAATAAACATTTATAAGTTTGTATAAATGTGTATTATATGTAATTATATATATAATATGCATATACATATTTATAAGTTATATATATTTTATATAAATTTACATAAATGTATAAACATTTATATATAACTTTATATGTTTATATAAATATTTGTACATTTATATATAATGTATATACCTTTTATAAATATTTATACACTATATATAAAATTATATAAATATTTGAAAATATTTATAAGTTTTTTATAAATTTTTACCCATTATATTTTTATATAGTTTATCAATATTTATATAAACACTTATACTTATATAAAAGTTGATATAAATATTTTCAAAAATAGTTAACCTTTTAGAAAATGGCATTTTCGAAAATATTATTTTGGAAAATAATTTTAAAATTTTTGATGAGAATAAGAATTTTTTTGGGTTTTATTTTTTGAGAATATCAAAATATAAATTGTTTTCAATTTTTTGTTTTTTTTTTGAAAATTTAAAATGATAAGGTAATTTTTTGTTAAATAATTCAATTGTGGATAGCTTCCCCTTCACATGGTTTCGGCTGGTCAGTCCGCCACCATCAATGTTCGTTGTCTGAATCGGAACTATCAGTCTCCCACCCAGATGCCCAGATCGCTTCTTTTTCAGTGTACAGCCAGCTCTCTCTCCTCCGTCTCCACTTCCTAATCGGAAAGTAGTTCGTCCAGCGAACATCGTGCCTCATCAACTCGTGGGATTATTTATCTAGAGAAAACAATTTTTGTTCTTTTCGTGTACTAAAACAGCATCCATAATGAGCAGAGCCGACGTGGATATGGTGGATGTTGAGCGTCACGAGGTAGCTAATTTATTTTGTTTTGTTTCATTTTTTCATGTCATCCAGCGTTTATCGGCTTTATTGGGTCTAGGTTAAAACCCTAATTGGGATTTATTTAATTTAATCCAGGAGTTGGATGCCGTAAAGAAACGGTTAAAGGAGATGGAAGAAGAAGCTGCTGCTCTGCGCGAAATGCAGGCCAAAGTTGAGAAGGAGATTGGTTCTGGTCAAGGTACATGCAATGCATAAGTACACATACTATAAAGGCACACCGGACACGGAAAGGGCATGAAAAATTGGATTTGTATTTCTGGAAAATTTCTATTAAGTACACATAATTTATAGGAATTTCTAATGTTTGAGAATCAATTACAATATGACTACCAAATTTACCTTTTGATTGGTTAAATAAGTTTAACTAAATATCAATTTTTAAACATTCTTGATTATTTAATATCTTATTTATATATTTATCACTTTATCAATACTATAGAATTTATCTCTATTTCATAATTAAGGATTAGGATAATAATTTGTAACATGTGAAAGTTGATGAAAATGTAAAGTCTATTTTGGATTAATGGAACAATGATTTTTATACAAAAAGTAATATGAGACCAAATATTTGAATCAAATAATACTATACTTTGAGATTTCATACTTTTTATCATCTTAACTTGCAAGCTTGAACATCATTTTCTGAAGAGAAAATTGTTATAAGAGTAAAGTTTTGCTTATAAAGGATTTGGAGAGTAAAAAATGAAGTAACACATTATGTAATTTCCAAATATAAAAGTTCATGATTTTTTATAAATATTTTCATCAAATTAAGAATTCAAGTATACACATATATGAACGTTGCTGCTTGCTTAGCTCGAGCAAGTATAGTAGCATAAACATTTATTTTTTTAATATCTTTCAACATTAAATTAATACAATATGTAGTACAAGAAGTTGACTAGAATATTATTTTTTTTTTCTATTAGCTTCATTCTAGCATTCACATAAAATAGTGAAATTATAAATGATAACCTACACGATAATCTTCTCATTCCCATATATGAATTTCACTAATTGTTTAGCTTGAGTAAATGTTGTAGGATAAATATTTATCTTTCTAATATCATTAAACATCAAATTAATACAATATGCAGTATAAGAAGCTCATCATAATCTTATTCTCTTTTTTTACAAGTTTTATTTAAATATTCACATAAATAGAGGTATTATCAATGATATAATTTTTTTTCTCACTATTATTTTTAATTTTGCCATCAAAATATTTGAACATTAATTTTTTATTTATTATTATATAAATATTAATTAATTTTATAAATCAAGTGCTTGTAGGATTATTCATTTAGAATTTGATAAGATACTTGTTCTTTTTTATATTTATAATCATTTGACATAATTTAATATTTATTTTGTTTCAAATTTTTTTTGTAATTTTTTATAATGATTTTTAGATCATTCACTTATTCTTTAAGATTTCATATCTTTAATTCATACATAGATGGATTCATCAACTTGGACCCAAACTTTACAATAATATAATATTCATTATAGAAATAAAATAAAGATCATTCATAGTGTAAAATTTGAGACATTTTGAATACATATATAATTAATTTTTCTATATAATTTTTTTATTTTTTTTATTTTTATTTTGAATTTAAATTATTTTGATGATATTATGAAGTGATAAATGTATTCATGGTCCCCTAGGATTATATTTTTTACTCCCATTTTTACTACCAGAGGCATCTATTATTTTGGACAAAATACTCTTATGTATGAAGTTTGACCCATACTAATTTTTTGGAGTTATATCTTATTTTCATTTTTTGATCTTTAAAAGTAATCAATGCTTTTTTGTATTATATTATAACATTTTAAATAATTTTTATGTATGACTACGTATCATGATGAATTTTGGCTAAATGATATTGTGCTAGTTCAGCTTTGAAAATGGGTAGTTTGACATGGTTCATTGGCATCCATTTTGGTGGGTTGTACTAAGTTAGGTTATACTAGCCTAGTTCATTTCAAGCTAATATGAGTTCAGTTTAGGTTAGCCTGGTACATGTCATGAGCTTGCTGGGACAACCAACTTGAATGGATAGTCACGTTGAGTCATTCCATGCCATGCCTCTTGTGGATAAAAGTTTGGCCATGCATAATCCTAGTTGTGTTGTGCTTAGAGGTGTCAAATGGGCCATGTAGGCCTGGCCTGGTCGTGCTTTCGTGCCGGGCTAGACACGGCACGGTTACTCTACCATGCCGTGACTGGCCCGGTCGGGCCTAACTTGGTCGTACTGGCCAAACCAGACCGTACGGGCCAGGTAAATTTTTTTTTAAAATTTTATAGTTTTAAAATTTAGTTTATTATATAATATATTAAATTATATATAAAATCATAGATAATATATAATATAATAAATTTATAAAATAAAAATTGTTTAAATTTTATTAAATTTACAAAGTTAAAATCTTTTTTATAATTTAAAATAAAATTAGTTTATAATTTATTAGAATTAAATAATAGAGTTATAAATTTTTAAATGAAAAAATAAAACAAAAAAATAAATAAATCAATAGATATTGTTAAAAAAAATTTAAAAGTAAAAAAACATAAGTAAACCTAATGAAAAATGATTAATCAGCCATTCGATACGGAAGGTTCGAATCAAACAAATTAAAATTTTAAAATAAAATATAAATAAAGCGTACAATCAATAAAAAATAAAATATCGAAATCAAAAAGTAATAGACATCATAAATCGTCAATCGGTATATCATGAGCATTATCAACCGCAACATCAAGATCAGTATTATATGGATCATCATCATCAGCAATCAACTTCTCTGCTTTCGTAGTGGATGTGACTATAGTTACTGTCCCAGTCCTAGCTCCAGCATGATCATGGATGCTAAATCTCGAATCCTCTCAATCTTTCAAATAAGTTAAAGCCACAATAATATCTGGACGTAATCTTGATCTCCTATCTGAAAGGTAGATTCATATGATTTTCACTACTGTAATATATCAAGATTCTTAGTGTCAGAATGTGATAGAATTGAGTAGTAATCGGTATCTAAGTATCGAGAAAGCTCGCTCTTATGTGATGGTCCATCCCTTTGTTTTTTCATCGCTTGCTGAATGAAAAAATTATCTCCGAACAAGGTATCCATATTTATATTCGCAGTCTCACCACCACCACCACCATATCTAGTATCATAGTATATGAACAGGTCAGTCAACTTCTCGTGAATGAATCCTTCAGGTGGCTCTTTCAGGTTCATGCACGAGGAAATATAAGTCAGTGTGTTTTCTATCACTTTCACCTTAACCATAGGGTCTATGCATGCAGCGAGACAATAAAGAGATGGGACAATGGGCCAGTACTTTAAGTACTTGGTTTTCATCTCTGTAATCATATGGCTAAGTGTCGGGTCAGCTAGATACTTCCTAAGTATGCTACTAATATTGCATGTGCTCCTGAGTACAATATAAGTTGTGGGCTTATAAACTGACGAACGTATATTTGTCGTGTCATAAAAAATCTTAAGGAATTTCATTTATGAAATTATTGAAGCATAGTCAGTGTTATCAATAATAAGTTCGTCACTCTTATTATTAACGTAGTCGGATATCACGTATTCGTATCCAACACATGATTCCAATATCAGGTACGTGTGATTCCAACGATGTCTCACATCTGATTGGAATTTCTTCTTCTTAAGATTCGCAGATAAATAAAGACTACCAAACTCTTGTTATCTGTGAGGAGTGCGAATATATTTTAGTGTATTATATATATTATCCAATGCAGAAAAATACACCTTCATACCTGCTTGAATAATCAGGTTAATCTCGTGATACATGTATCTGACATGAAAAATCTCTCCTAATGGTGTGTCTCTAATATTTCTAACAAACATGTTAACCGATACTTCATTAGTAGATGCGTTATCAAATGTGACACTAAAAATTTTATTTTGAATTTTATATTTCCTAAAGATTTTCATCATACACTCAAAAATGGCTGGGCCATCATGAGGATAAAGAATCTCAGAGAATCCTAAAATTTTTTTATTCATAGTCCAGTTAGAATCTATATAGTGGCTGGTGAGACATGCATAAGATGATTCATCGTGACTTGTCCAGATATCGGACGTCACGGACACCACTCCACTATATGTCATAAATTAATTAATTATTTTTTGTTTTTCTAACTTATTTAATTTTAGTATGTCATTCATAGATGTGGACCTAGGAATCCTATGATAAACATGCTGAAAATATGTCTGTATTATGTCCACTACCATTTGATCTTCTAAAAATCTGATCGGAAGACTTATCAATGTGATAAGTTTGATCATGTCGTCCCTACCTAACTCCCTGGAGTATATGAAGGGAGTAAATTTTAAGACTGACTCGATCCAGTTTCAAAAAATGTAGTGTCAAGTTGAGCTTGCCTAGGATCTAATAGACCATATTTTTAGGTACATAATTCGGTATATCTCTTAAGGTGACAGTTCCAAATAAACTCTTACATGTTAAAAGTATCATATAATATTTATACTGTATTATTTCTTCCTCATTCCTAATATTTTTTTATTTTATTATATTAAAATGAGTCCAAACTATAGAAGTCCTCCTAATTTTTTGTTTTTTAGAAGTTTGGGTTGAGATGACTAGAGAAACCAAAATTTCAGCAGTCTCAGACTTCTGTGTAATATTTTCATTTTCTAAAATTAAATATGTTTCATTAATATTTGTTATTTTTAAGATTTTTGTTAAACATGACACTTATTTAGAGACTATATGATAGATTTAAAATTTATCTATTATAGGTTTAGAGAGAGAGAGAAAGTAAAAAAAAAACTTAAAATAAATTACTCGGTAAAGTAATCTGGTTGATCACGTGCATGATGCACCACAGTCTAGCTCAAAATTCAAAACCCAAGTTGAGATTCTTGAAAAGTCAAGCCAAATGACGGAATCTCGACTTCCCAAGTTCCAAGAGAGAGGAGCAAGTTTTTTTGAGAGAGAAAATGTCAGATTTGAGAGAATAAATGTTTATTAAAAACATAAATGTTATAGAGAAGGGGGATGAATTTTATAGATTAAAGAAAATAATTTTTTTTAAAAAAAGTTATTTTTTTTTGATTTTTTTAATTTTTTAGGGGGCATAATAATCATGAGGGCCGTTGGATTCTGCCCCCTAACCATTGGAAGCGAGATCCAACGGCAATAATTTAAGTTTTTTTTTGCTCGTTGGGTGGGGGGGAATTTGGTCGGGTCGGGGGATCGCGAGTCTAGTCTGATTGGACCCGACTCGTGGTCTTTTTTGTGTGAAGGGGAATGGGATGCTTGGCTTGGCATTGGCCCGAGTGTCCCAAGTCACAGTGAACCCGCCATGACTCGTGAGGGTGCGGGATGCCGGGTGCCTATGGGCCGTGCCACCGGCCACTGAATCGTGGCGGGTCATGCACGGCACGAGGCCCAAGTGGCCTTGCCATGGCACGACACGGGTTGTGCCTTACTCGGGCACGACACCGGCTTGGGCACGGGATATTCCCGTGCCGAGCTGGCCCAGGCATAGCTGAACTGTGTCTCGTGCCAGGCCGGGCCGGCCCGGTTGACACTTCTAGTCGTGCTGCATGTCATGCCTAGATCGTTTGGTTCAATTGACATCTCTACTTTGATTATAAAATTTACATCTTAAATATTCTTCTTTTGAAAATTCAATAACATATTTTCACACAATATTTATTGTTGAATTTTTTGAATCGGAGGAACACATTTTACAAAAACAACTCATTATAATATTCAATGAATATTAGAGGCGTTTGAAATATTGTAAAATAAAATTTACAATGTAATCGATTTAAAAATGTAAATTTATAAAAAATATTTTTGCATTTGAATATTGGAATTTTATGAATCAGGGTGTCAAATTAAAAAATCCAACATTTTAATCTTTGATTATTGGTAGATTGTAATATTAAGTTTATATATTAGGGAACTTATAATTTAAGTGGAAGATTTCAATTTGAGAAATTCTAATTTTTTGATTGACTTGATATTTTTTTAGGGATTATGATATGGTGTCGATATATAGATACATGGGATTTTTTTATAGTGTATATATTTTAGAAACAAGGTTGTATCAGAGATGATTATTAAATATTATTTTTAAAGAGAAATTTGAGAGTTTTATATAGTATTAAGAGAGGCAAGTTGATTATCAGAGTTATCAGGAGTCTTCGTAGAGTTCATTAACTATGATATGTATACTTCTAGATATGAGTATATAAAATTTTCTCTATGGTATCATCATGTCTTTCTTCAATTACTATAAATTATTTAGCTAGCACTCTTATTTTTAATTCCTAAATTATTGATAATGGAGCAATTATTCATATTATTCATACTCTTATTCAATTTATTATCTTTAATAATTATTTTAAAATATTAGTTTAGTCAATAATAAATATTATAAATTTATTTGATATATCAATATTTAGCTTGAATATTTATTATTATTTTGTGTTATGCTTATTTCTAATTATTTTATAAGTTTATTTTCTATGAGTTGATTTTCTTAATAATTTAATTTTGATTTTATTTTTTAATTTTATTGATATTTATTTGTATGATAATAAGATTTTAATGAAGATTTTATTTAAATTTGAATATGATGAATTATATGTATTCTCTTTGATGGTAATATTTTTTTTCTAGATGTTGGAGTCTATTGGACTATTTATTTATGTTTTTTCAAGTTAGTTATTTATCATTGGTTAAGTTGATATTATATTATCGTGGTCTTAATAATATGTTGTCCTTAAGAGTGTTAGACATGTTAGTTATCAAAGCTTATCAGATCTTCTTATCTTATATGACAAGCAACCATGAGGTTTGAATAAAAATTTATTCGATATAATATATTTAAATATATGGAAGCTTAGTGGAGAACTAATTGGAGAGGGTTTTTGATATTTGATTATTTTTGTTAATGATTTTTTAAGATATACATAAATATATTTATATTATAATAGATCATTAATATTTTTTATTTTTTAGATATTTCATAGAATCATAAAACAATTAATTTGTTAAAAATATTAAAAATTGAAAAATAATAATACATTAGAGTATATGTTTGACATATTTAATATTTATTGTATAGATTATAAGATTATATATTAGATTTTTTATGTTAGCATACTCTAATAGAGAATTAAAATACTTTTACTTAGAAAGAGTATTTTGAAATAATTTTTAAAAAATATGTTTTTAATTATAATTTATCTTTTTGATAAGATATCATCTCTTATTCTTTTTTAACATATATTGTTTTTGATTTTATATTTTAAGAGAGATTATTCTGCTTATCTTTCAGAGTTTTGGGTGGATTTATTTTTCTCTGGATCGCTCTTCAGGATGTGATAAATTGGCATATAGTATTTTAAAATATGTTTTCTTATGATATTCTAGTACCTAAATAGGTTGTATGTATTTTTTTATTAGAAATTGATATGATATTTGAAGTATATATGTTGTATTTTTTGAGCAAGATTTATTTTTTAATGAGATAAAGAAGAGTAATATTAAAAGTTATATTTAGATATATTATTTTTTTATACTCACCTTTAGTTTGCTTGAATTATCAGTTAACAAAGAGTGTCAATTGTCAATTATGGTTGAATGTGTTTGTATTTAGTTTGTTGTTACTGTAGAATCTTCATATCTATCAACAAATATATATGATTATGATGTTTATTATGAAGAGAGGTTTTATAAGAATGAAGATCTTTTTCAGGTTTAGATGGTATAATAGTTTATGGTGCAAATTCATGTTGAGTTTGAAACTAAGAGACTTGACTACTCAAGATTTATAATTTATACTAGAAGTGAATATATACAATCTGCTCAGATCAAAGATGAGCATATCGATGAACCAAATGATTTTGTTGCTATCCACTTTGATCTTGATTTTTTGATCGACTATTTATTCTTTAGAAAGATTAAAATGAGTTTTACTCAATGTTTAGTTTTATTAAATTTTTTGTACTATTGGTTCTTGTTTTATTATCTTTTTTATTTATCTTATTATTTTTCTTAATGATATATAAGGATATCCAAATCTTTTTTTGGAATATTATTTTATCTAAGATAGTTTCATATCATAACGAAAGAGGCATGTTCCATAAACTCTAATATGTCTTGGGAATTAATACCATGACCTTCGGGAAAATTATTGTTCATTGTAAGTGGGTGTTAACTGTAAAAATAAATTTAGATGAGAATGTAAATTATCTTGAGACAAGACTTGTAGTGAGATATTTTTCATAGAAATTTGATATAAATTATTATGACATTTTTTGTCTAATGATCAAAATGATATTAGTACTAATTTTTATTTTTCTTTTAACATCTCACAAGTAGAGGTCATACTAACTAGATATAAATAATATATTTTTTTCATAATTATCTAGAGCAAGTGTATATAGAATTGCAATATGAGTTTTGAGTCTTGTAATTAGATGAAATTTATAGATTGCGGAAGCTGTATGACCTAAAACAATTACTAAGAGACTGATTTGTAAGATTTTTACAAATAATAATCTCATTTGAGTTAAAAAAACATGTAATAAATTTTGCTTTATTTTTTTAAAGGAGACTTGATGGGATAATAATTTTGGTGTTTATTTATGTGGATAATATTTTATTTAAGTGAAATTATGAGTTGGAGATCATTCAAATATTTATATCATTTCAAATATTTTTTCTACCAAAATAATTTCATAATTTGTTTCAAGAGCTTTTGTGTTCACGTGTGTAATTTGCTATATCTATGTGCTTATTTGAGATTAATATGCAAACTATTTTTTTAGTTCTTTTAGATTTTTTTAATGCTTGGTGTTAGAATATCACAATTAGATGTTGTTTGTAATTTGTGGAAGTCATTGTATGACTTGAAGTAATTTTTTTGAATTTGATTTGAGGTTATCCCATGTAATTATTTTATTTGAGTTAAACATATTTATTACATATTGTATTTTGTTTTTTTTGGAGGAATAATGAGGGTAGAATGATTTTACTTATTGCCTATATGGATGATCATTCAATTATATGAGATGATGAGTTAGAGATCATCCAAATTAAAAAGTCCTTTAAGCATAGTTTTAAACAAAGTAAATTAAGAGGCTTAATATTTTATCGGCATAAAAATGACTTATTTTATAAGTAGTTTCATCTTGTCACATGGTAGATATATGTTTGAAATTTTTATAGAAGATAAATTTTTGAATTGTGTTCTAGCAGATGTATTCTTATAAAATCAAATATTAACTTCATTTTGATATGACCTTTATAGTTATATTATCTTTTTTTTTCTTTAGTACTATATTATTGATGCTATTACCTGATTTGTGAGTTGTTTCAATTATATTTTTTTATTATATAAGAATTTGATTTATTTATTTTTATCATTTGAGTGTAATTATCTTTTATTTTTTCTTTATATAGCATAAAATTTAAACAGTTTGTTGTATCACTAAATAACTTAATTGTAATATTTTATCTCATTCTAATTTTTTTTAGTTGGGTTTTCAAATCTTGAGGATGAATTTCATGAGATTGAACTTGTTAGACAATACGTTCTATCTTCATAATATAGAGATGTACTTCAAGCTTAACTAAAATTGATTTTTTATTTGTTTATTTCCAATTGAGTTATCTTTATATCAATTAAGTTGAGATTCGTAGAATCAAACATGAAGACGTTACTACTATTTAATTTAAATTTGTGAGGTAGAAAAATATATTTATTACTTTTTTATATTCGACATGTACATGTTAGGATAGAGTCAACATAGTCTATTGTCTACAAAATCGCATGAATTTTGAGTTTTGTAAAAAAATATCTTATATGATAATTTATGTTATTTTATTATTTTTATTGATAAATATATTTTAGTGTTAACATGGTCTATAACACACCATAAGGTGATTGGAAAAAAAGTATTTTTATTTTGTTGAGATTATTAAAATATTTCACAATTACACAAGTAATTGTAGGTTATATATTATTTCAAATACTTTATCTAGGAAAATAATTTCATAATGTGCCTCTCTTTGATTTTGAGTGCACTTGTTTAATGTGCTTGGTCTCTGTGTCTATTTGAGATTAACATGCATCCAAATTTTTATAACATTTTAGGTATTTTTAATACATGGTATTAGAAATATATACGTGCCAACTTGATGAAAATATAAAATTACCTTGTTATTTCATTGTGTATTGGAGTGTTTATGGTGTGTAATGTGCTCCAATCGTATTTTTCTTTTTTATGAATTATTGTGCTTATCATTACATGTTTCATTCACTCATTTTTGTTTGATGTAATTTTTCTTTCCTATCTTTAAATAGATGTCGGAGGTATCATTGCGGTTGCATCTCAGGAAAATAAAGAAGAAGTGGATGCTCGTTCAGTGTTTGTTGGAAATGTAAGGCCTCTACTACCCTTCTACATGGTTCTGTTAATTTCTTTAACAAAGTGAGGGCATGTACCACAAGCCTATTATTATTGTCCATATATAATTTTTAGTTTGTTCCCACTTTATCTACCTAGTAGCCTAGGTATGATACATACAAATATGAAGAATAGAATTTTTAAAGCAATATTGCTCTCAATGGTTCTCTTTAAAATTCAAAAAAATTATTTTGAATGTTTTCTTTGACAAAATAACAATTAATTCAAGGTCATTTGATATGAAATTATAAATCTTTAGTTAAAAAAATTAACATGCTCAAATAATATTTGATTTAAAAAATATCACATATAATTATGAAAATGTACAAAATTATCATTCATAAAAAATATAGTTTATTTTTTTATATGTATTAAAAGAAATATTATGAAAATGCTCAATTAGTTCAACTAGAATCAAAATATTATGCAAGTTGATGATATTTTTAATTTTTAAAAGAAATTTCTAGATTTGTTTACACGCATGATGGCTTGGTCATGGGGTGCTCTTGACTCGGGCCCATGCATAGGAATTGTTCGTGCCCATGGGTGTGTTTGGGCCAAGTATTGGCTAGTGCTTAGTTATGGCAGTATGGACATGTGGTTGAGTCATGCCTTGGATCATGCCCAAACATGGGTTTTGCTGATTGCATAGATTGTGTCTGACCCCTGAGATGCCTCGGTTATTTTCGGCATGATCCATTTGACACATTTAATTTACATGGTGCATGAAAAATTACTTTTATTTCAAGATGATGAATAAGTAACTAGTCAAGAAGTTAAAATTTTTTAGCTAGGTAGCTCAAAAATCTACCTTTTAAAATTTTTTTTCAAATAACTATCATTCATTAAATGAAATTGATAAAGTTTAATTTGTCTGAACCAATTTATCTGGATCATTTCAAAAGAGGTAATAAATGTTATTTCGAGCATCCCATTGAGCACCATCAAAACATTTAGAAATAAATATGCCTAATATTCATAATAGAAAGTTTGAGTTCATCAAGTCACCTATATTATTATATTAATAATTAATGTCCAATGTTGAGGCTCATAAAGAAAAACTTGAGCAAAGTTGTGCCAATCTCAAATCTTGCTTGTTTAGCAACTACATATATAATACTCCTAATGGTTTCTAATGATTTAGATAATGACTAGAGCAATTATTGAGAGCCATCATTATGAAATTCCATGCCAATAATATTTGACAATATGTTGATCTGTATGAATCTACATTGGTTGACATACTCTTTGCTTTACTATCATTGTCTATCAGAGAAAAATTATCCTAACTTTCAGCTGATAAATGGTTTATCAATGAAAAGTCACAATACTGGAATTGACATGACTAGTAATTATTCTTTAGAATGAAACATCATAGTAAAAAATTATATTGCGACTCATATCTCTTGGTGCTTTGACTCTATTTTGAATAAGTCATGGCTCAAGAATGTGCTGTGCCTGCTTGTAATAATATTATACTTGACTTTTATGATATAAAAATAAATTTGTGGCCGTTAAGTTATTTAAAGTTAGTGTGATCATGATTTCAGAAAAAATATTATAACTATAATGATTATGTTGTATAGTGAAATGATTGTGTCAACTTGGCAATATAATCATGATTTATAAAGAACGCTACTACTATTGATAGTGTTATGATCAAGAAAGGATAATACAATTATTTAAGACTACAATGAAAGATGTACATAAGTTATGATAAAATAATTATCATGGTTTTATTGTTTCTCTTTCATACATAAGTATTTTCTTTATTGAGTCTATTAATTTTATCAAAATTTATTATAATGTTACTAATATTTATTAAATTCTCTTTAAATAGGAATTTAGTGAAATATCTTTGATACATATCAACATATATGCAAACTTGCCTAATTTTATTTTCTGAATAATATATTTTATTCGGCATTTTGAGTACTGAACAATAACTAGTCAATACAATAAATGTGTAGAATACTAGATACTTCTTCTCTGAGACTTAATCTACACATATTGGCTTAATCCCAAGAATATGAAAGTTTTTCATCCAGCCAAATTACTTTAAAACTTTAGTTCGACCAGAGTGTTGGATAACTTTGATGAAATTTAGAAGCTAACACTATCCGAATGACTTCCTATTTATAGAAGGTAACTAGTCAATACAATAACTATATTAAGTACTACAATCTTCTCTTTGAGTTAGTCTTGAGACATACTTTTGGAAATATTTTAGATTAATGTACAAGAATATTGAACATGGGTTGTTCAAAAAATGTTATTATTAGATTGATTTCAATGTTTTAAGTTGCTTAATCAAATTTTAAGATATTACTATGTGTTTCATAAAATTAATATATAGGTTAATCTTAATTAGCATGAAACCCACCAAATAAACTATGATATTCAAGCATACTAGCATGTATTTCATTGACTAAAAATTATATTTTTGTTAATTAGCATGCAACTAAGTACCTAAAAATTGTATTCACTCTTTTTGACATGCAGCAAATCAAATAAAAATACACTTGTGTTACAATATTGTATTTGTATGTAATAACTAGTATTAGATAATGTTGTGGTTCAGTTTGCTGGCATATAGTTTACTTAATGAGAATTATATTTTGGTTAACTAATGTGTTTCCGACTAAATACAATATTGTATTCAAACTTATAGGTATATATATAATTGATTGAATAAAAAATATATTTGTGCTAATTTTGCCTTGTCGACTAGATGAAATATTCTGCTCAAATTTTTAATTAGCCCATACAATTGTATTTTGTGCTAATTAGTGTGTAACTGATCAAATAAGTATCATATATGTGCTAACTAACATAGAGTTGATAAATCAAAGTACCATTTTTAGATTCTCCAATTGAGACAAAAATAGGTAAGCTACTCCCAAACTATTTGGCAATTCGTCCATCTAATTCTAAAATAGAGATAATATTGAATTGTAAAACTTTTAAAGCCTAGTTAAGGTTGCTGATACAATTATTATTTAATAAACAATGTCATAAACATTCAAAATCAGCACCAACTACTTGGTATTCTGATTTGTAAAAGAGGATGAATGTTCTAATCACTAGGACATGAGTATAAACATCATGGGTGATGGATATGTTTACTCATGGTGCTTACTAGATCATATATTATGTGGTTAAGATGAGAGTCTTACTTGCTTGGATCATGGGATATTTAGGCTCATATATGAACCAAAAAAGGATAATATAAGTTGAGTTTGTGGGCGAGGTTTGAGAGGGTGACAAAAATATTCAAATTAAGTAGGAATTAAAAAATTATTCATTAATTACTTGGAGAGGTTTTCAAATAAAAGAGAGAATTTCTCATTCAAGCTCCCTTGAAGTATGTGATGCTTACACTTCTCCTTAATGAGACATCTGGGTTCGGTGGAAAATTCATGTGATAATGATTCATTCAAGCTCCTCTTATTGAAAACTTCACTTCTATTATTTTTATAGCCTTTTTAAAGGTTTCTTTTCTTATCTATGACTACAAGTTGTTTGTCTTAGATTTTATTTAGATATTAATTTATTCTTGTTCTTGTTTTTATTCTTGTTCTTGTTTTTGCTCTTGCTCTTGCTCTTGCCCTTGCTCTTGCTCTTGCTCTTGCCCTTGCTCTTGCTCTTGCTCTTATTCTTTCTCTTGCTATTATTCTTGCTCTTGCTTTTGCTCTTGCTATTATTCTTGCTCTTGCTCTTGCTATTATTCTTGCTCTTGCTCTTGCTATTATTCTTGCTCTTATTATTTTTTATGTTCTTATTCTTGCTCTTGCTCTTGCTATTATTCTTGCTCTTGCTCTTGCTATTATTCTTGCTCTTGCTCTTATTATTTTTCATGTTCTTATTCTTGCTCTCTCTTGCTCTAGCTCGTGCTCTTGCTCTTGCTCTTGCTATTATTCTTGCTCTTGCTCTTATTATTTTTCATGTTCTTATTCTTGCTCTCTCTTTCTCTTGCTCTAGCTCGTGCTCTTGCTCTTGCTCTTGTTCTTGTTCTTGCTCTTGCCTTTATCTTTGCTATTGATCTTGTTCTTGCTCTTGTTCTTACTCTTGCACTTATTTTTGAGTTTGTTTTTGTTTTTGTTATTATTTTACTTTGTACAACATCATGAACTCCTATTTTAGATGTTATCCTTTTGTGTTTTAAGGCTTCATCTCTTCAATCCGTAGCTTAGCTTACATGTAAGATAGAGGCAATGTTTTTTCTAGTGTCTCTCTCTTCTATGTAGCTTTCATGGTATATGCTTGTAAAATATCAGTATCCACTTGTTGGAAGGAGAAATCTGTATGTTGATGCATCATCATATTGTCAATAGAGGAGGCAATCTCGTACATGTAATAATATGCAGATGAGGCAACATAGATTAAGATCCTTACCAGATCAGCAATTTCATCAAGTATGAGGCATAATGCTCATTAAAATCATTAAGTCCTGGTTTATTAAGTATGATCAGTGGAAGAATATCTTTTCAAGTACATCAGTAGAAGAGTATCTTCAAGATCTGATGATACAACATGAGAATATTGTAGGCAGGCTCTGATGTCTGCCTCTCACAGGCCAACCCCGTTCTCTTTATGGTGGCTTATTTCTCCACATCTGGTGGTAAATGTAAACTTCAGCATGGCTTTTAGCGAAAGTTGCTAGAATACATATATTATTAGAAATTTGGATGAACGTAGCGAGATAAGATATTCAAGTTGAACTTGTGTGTGTGTGTTGTGTGTGAGTTTGTGAAAAGATTAGATTATTTGGAAAATAAAAATTTATATGATTGTTTTCTATAATGTTGATAATATATTTAAATGATAAAAATAATAATGCATAAATTAGAAAATAAAATCAAGCACAAGGTTCTATTTTTTTTCTTATTATTAGTATTATGGTTTTTTTCTTTTTGGTGAATTAATTATTTATTATCATTGAAACTAAACTATTTATAATTTTTAGTGTAGTTTATGGGAAAATAGTTAATTACTGTGTGTGTGTGTGCGCGCGCATGTGTGTCTCCCCTTTCATCCAACCATCTTTGAGAATAATATGAGATTGGGAGCACGTAAGTCTCCATTTTATATATATATATATATATATTTTTGTGTCTCCCCTATGTATGGGTTTTGGAGCCTTGAATTTTGGTAAAGACATTATGAGTCGTGTATTCGGCATTCCTGAGGATCAAACTTGTGTCCTCAAGGTTGGAGGATCTTGCCCTTTTGCCAATTTAACTATCTTATTATTGATTATTATTATTATTATTATTGTGTGTGTGTGTGTGTATGTATGAATTTTATGACCAAGTTGAATTTATATTTATGTGAGTGTGTGCGACACACACACACACATGTATATGAGATTATCTTTTGGTGTGATGATAAGTGCCTTAGGTGCTGTTTGTACTGCACTTAAAAAATTCAACCGACTTAAAATTAAAATTTTCAATGATTTAAAATTTGAAATTTTTTTGATAAAAAAATGTTTGGAGTTGATTAATTAAAATTTTAAGTAAAATTGTGTTGAAATTTTAAGTAGGTCAATATCTACTTAATACTGAATGTTGAAAATTTCCAGCAAATTTTTTTTAAAAGTTACTATTTTGTCTTTTTTTTCTTTTTTGTTTTTTCATTCACGCTATAGTTCAAACTGTAAATTTATTTTTTCTCCTCATTTATCTGCCATCACAAATTCTAATTCTAACTCTTTTGTCATAATAATTTAAGAGAGGAAATAGTAAATCAACTAGTTATTTATTAATTTTAATTTTTATATAAAAAATTTTGGATAGTTTTAAAGTGTTTAGATTTTATTAGTTATTTTTTAAATATTTTTATTTTATTTTTTTGAATTTATGATTTATTTATAGATATGTTTTTAGTGATTTTATTTTTTATAATAATTAATAATTATAGTGAGAAAAAAAATTCATTACAAATTTTATTTATGTTGGATAATATGTAATAAAATAATAATAAGTATAAATATGTAAATTATATCATTTTCAGCATTTAAAATTATCAAACAAAATTAATATTTTTAGCATTTAATTTTCAGTAATTTATCAAATGGTTTTTCAATACAAATTCAACATTTATAAAATTCAGCACTTAATTTTCAGTATTTAATTTTTTTAGTTTTATCAAACGGGCCCTTAGTCTAAGTGTGATAAGTTAGTATCCGGTTTGAAATTCATCAAATATAATCTCTTTGATTTTTAGGAATAAAGTTATTAAGATAGTAATCTCTTTCAGATCTCGTGCAAGTCAGATGTCCTGTGTATAAAATATAGTTTTTTTTTTTTTTGAGTATTGATGATATTAAAAATATGTCTTGGTGATGATAATAATATATAAATAAGATGAATATATTATTATTATTATTGTTATTGTTATTATTATTGTTATTATTATTATTATTATTATTATGGATTATTGGGAACAATGGTGTTGTTGATTTATTATTTATAGGTGGATTATTTGTGCACCCCGGAGGAAGTTCAGCAGCATTTTCAGTCATGTGGGACCGTAAATAGGGTCACTATTCGCACTGACAAGTTTGGCCAACCTAAAGGCTATGCTTACGTTGAATTTCTCGAAGTAGAAGCCGTCCAGGAGGCTCTTCTTCTAAATGAATCCGAGTTACACAGTCGCCCATTGAAGGTGATTTTTGTTTGCCTGTTTTGTTTTTCATAATATATGGTCTCGTGTGCCCTATAAAATTCTTTTGTGTTACTTATTTTTGTAATAAACATGCATTATGATTTAATTTAACCATAAGGTTTTCTCCAGATAACTGCAAAGCGGACCAACATTCCTGGTTTGAAGCAATTTCGTCCTCGCCGATCCAGCCCTTTCATGGGATTTCCTTCCCGCTTCCCTTCCATGTCGTCTCCTTATTTTTATCCTCCTTATGGTTATGGGTATGTTTGTTCTTTATATATATATGTCTGTGTGTCTATCCATGTTTCTCTCTCTCTCTCTCTCTATGTGCCTCTCTCTCTCTCTCTCTGTGTGCCTAAATATAAATTGACACACACATGCACACATGTGTGTGTGTGTCTCTCTCTCTCTGTCTGTGTATTTGTGTGCCAAAAGATAAACACACTCACATATGTGCGTATGTGTCTATACAATAGTGTCTATTCAAGTTTCTGTTTATACGACTGTGTGTATGTGTATGTTCAAGTGTGTGTGTGTCTATACAAGTGTGTATGCCTAAAGATCATGTGTGGGCACATGCACACATGCGCACACACACACACACACAGATATATGGGCTGGCCTTTGCTGAAATGGTGTCAATCTTTTTTTTTTTTTGTGTTTGCAGCAAGACGCCTAGATTTCGGGCTTCCATGCGGTATAGCCCCTATGGTTGAAAGTATACTTGGTGAGGCTCATGAAGTATGAATCTTCTGTACTTTGAATTGATCATGGACAAGCTCTGTTGCCCGACTTTGAGTTTTTCTTTTTCTTTTTTTTTTCTTCTTAAAAAAAAAATAATTTTAGGAGGCAATTGGGATGATCATATTCATACAATTTCTTCTCAGATTCTTATTTTCACGAGCAAGTTTCAATTTTTAATGATATTTTATTATCTTGATCATGCTGTTTTCTTTGTCGCCAACTCATGTAAGTCTCATCGGTGCTTCGATCCATTTATATGTGATATGGTGTGTGAAATATGATATAAATGCAAATCTTGTGTTGGCGTGTGTTATATATATATATATATATATATATATATATATATATATATCTATGTATATAAACACACATATCTATGATGGTATGTGATATGGTTTGAGATTTGCTAGGTTTTGATCAAAAACTTTTCTTGTTAATTGAGTTTATTGGTTTATTAAATAAAAAAATTAATAATTAATTGTTAATTCTTAGAAATTGAGTTTAAAATTATAATTTTTTTAATCTCCTCTCTCCTTTGCAAACCCAACTCATCATGCATGCCCCTTGGTTCATCTATGGACCTCTGAGCCTCATTGCAAGAGCAAGTAAGGAACATCTAAACAATACAAGCAACATAATTGTCAAAAGTATCCTGAGGTGCCGATCTGGTATCTATTTGGACTGTCATATTGTTGGTTTTTAAAAACTAATTTGAAAATTAATATGAAAAATAATCTTATTCTCAATAAATGAAAAATAATGAGGTAAGTCATTAATTTTACAGCAAATATGTATTTTTATTTTTTATATACCATTAATCTTTAACGGAAATAAAAAAAAGTTACATTTAACTTGATTTTTAACCAATACATAATAAATTTTTATTTTTATTAATGATAGTTATTTTCTTTTCTTTACTATATGTGTGTGTGTGTGTGTAAAGGTAATATTTATAGCATAAAATCGTCGATGCTAGTACATAATATATTGTAAGTTTGAGAAGAAATTTAAGCTTTTAAAAACAAATCTTTTGGACTAGTGTAAATTTGGGGAGTGTGTGAAATAAAAAGTCTTTAGTGAGAAAGAAAACTATTCAAGCTTCACTATCCATGTATAATATAATATATTAATAATATTAAAAAGATTAGATAAATAGCTAGGTGTTTAATGAGCAATAACTGTTTGTTTGAGTTCTTCCATTTAAGTAGTTTGATCTAGTAATTATAAATTATTATCATCAATTAAGTCTTATAACTAAATGGTAAAAATGTGCCAAAATCATGATGGTACCCATCCGATTAAGTTCTTTCCTTGTTAGAATAAGATAGCAAAAATATTTATCATTAATACTATAAATGTTATATGGTCAACAATCTAATAAGATGTAAAAATTAATATAAAGTTGTGAATTTTTTGAAATGACAATAATACCCTTCCAAAATCGCTTCTCTGTTCCTCGTGAATATATTTCTCCACTTTACTCTATTTTGGGAGAAGTTGTTCAAAGTGATTTCCAAAACCTTTGATCTTTTGTTTATTTTGTCAGATTCATTGGTTCTTTCATTTCCAAAACTTTCAAGGTGTTGGTGTTATGTACCAAAGTTTTATTGAAGGAACCCTAATTGTGGGTGCACCATGTTGCACGAGGGAGGTATTCAATGTTGTTAAAAGTTTTTTTTTTTTTTTTTTTTTTTTTTTTTTTTTTTTTTTTGAGAATTTTAGAGTTGGGTCTCATTTTTTTTATTGATGAGGAAAGATGCACTTATGGTTGAGTAACTTGGGAATTATACAAGAAATTTAGGTCGGCTTATTATAGAGATGATGATTTTCATCTCGAAGAACACTATTTTTCTCATGCTACTTATGGAAGTTCAAACACACATATATAATTCATATTCAATATTTTGTTCTAAAATACGAAGTCACACTAAATTATAATAAATCAAATCATCAATAAATTTAAACTCCAACAAGAGCTTTATAAGTAATTAACAATTATTTTTGAGTTTATTTAAGCATTCATCATTATCATCAATACATATTCTTAAAATTATTACGATTAACTATATAAATTTTAATTATCCAAATAATTATAAAGTCTCTCACAAATCTAATTCATAAATATCTTGTTTTGCTATTTTAATTCAAGGTTTCAATGATCTATCTTTTCTTCAACACACTCCATTTAGAAAATATTATTGATCTATAAGTCATAAAGTAAGAAATAATCTTGAATAAATATATTATCAAAGACCTGCTAATTTGATCGGAAAAAGAAGATAGATACTTAACCTTGAAGACATGAGAGTTCAATTCCAAGGAATGCTAGGTATGTTTTCCCAAGATGATTGCTAAATCACCTATCATACTATTAGGTTGGGTGCCCTATGAACTGGAGGTCCCAAAGTTCAAATATGGGCCAAGAAATAATTTGGGGTGGGTTTGGGGTGAGAGATGGGGTGGGGGTATATTCTTATATTGTTCAACCCTACCTAAGTATATATACTAATAACATGCACTATTTCTTAATGTCACTATTTTTCATAAATGAATAATCCTATCTTCTAACCTCTTATTAATTATTATATTCTTAAAAATATTAATCACTATTATAGCGCATAAATCATGCTTTCATTTGATATATAATAAAAAAATATTAAACTATTTTTTTTCTTATATTTCAAGACATTAATCTAATATTTCTATATTAAACTTATATTTTCTCATATGCTCACTCCCACCTAGCATTGTTGATCTATGTAATAATCATTGCTCATTTATCATTATCATCAATCTTGAAACCTAATTATTCAGAATGTGGATCTTTTGAATCTATGATTCTCAAATAGATCATTTTTTAATCCATAGAATTCATTGTTTCTTCTTCAACATATGTTTTTTCTTCTATATAAAAATGAATGGACTGGCTAGGCTAGCCGATCATACTTTCCTATGCTTAAGTTAGTTTATAGAAAAAATGTGCTAAGTTTCTTCACATTTAAAAAGATAAGAAATTATCTCTTTGATTATTTGCATATTGGCTTTAATTGTTGATGAAAGATAACTATAATATTTTCTTCTAACATAAATTGTAGATAATTGTTGTTCGATAAATACTACTTAAACAATAACAAACATTGAATTTATTGGAATTTTATGATAGAGATCTCTAGATTTTTCCTAGATATTGTATTACATATTTTATCTTACCTGGGGTCAACTAGCCTAGGAGTGCCTAGTTGATAGTTTTGTTCTAACATGCTAGTCATTGTGATTTATGATTAGAGTCGCTCTTGCCAAGGAGATTTTCTTGAATAGATAAGGGAATCCTTTATGTGAGACTATTGATATTTATGCAATACTCTTTTAACAAGGCATGATTTATCAAGTCCAACAATACCTTATTTTTCATTTCTCAGTTAGATGATCATCTAACCAATCTAGCTGAAGAGAAAGGTATGTCATTTTCTAAATAATGTAATAAAAATTTTAATTGATATATATATATATATATATATATATATATATATATATATATTGAGATGAAATTATGGTAGACTTGTATATAATAAGCCTTAGGATTCACTTAATATTCTTAGAGATCCTAAGCTAATTCATTCCCTAGAAGGATTTTCAGTAAGTTTCTGTTTGTATACCAAATTTGATAGTTTATTTTGTCGTGACATGAAATGGTATCCATGCTCTAAGGTGCCTATTGGATGCAATGCATGATGAGTAGTTTCATGCTTCTTGGCATATTCTATTAGAGTTGGAAATGAGACTTTATGCTAGCAAGGTAAATTTACTAGGAATTATTAAGAGCTTATTATTCTATGATGGACATGGTAAATTTACTAAGAATTATTAAGATCTTATTATTCTATGATGGACATGATAAATTTATTAGGAATTTTAAAGATCATATTATTTACTATATGAATAAGTAATTGGTGTGGTGTAGGAATTTCCTTTGCTTCATATGGTAAGATAATTTTTGAATTTTTTTAAGGATATCATCCTCTATTTTTCATTTCAATGTCATTTGCATCCAAATAGGATGTGATGTATTATACCTTTTATATGATTTGGACCTTATCTTAGTAAAGATTTATTTATATATACACTTAAAACTAGGGACTAGAGGTTGATAGTCTCTATTAGTGCCAAAGCAAAGACCTAAACTTTAATGATAATCATCCTACTTTCATCTCTCAAAAAAATGATAGTTGTGGAGTTTGTGGTGGTGAATAGCAATGATGATGGAGTTCATTGTGGTGAATATAAATGGTTACATTCTTAGTTGCAAGCAATGACAATGGGTGGAGTTCATGGTGGCAAATAGGAACTTAAACATTATTTGGAATAAAATCTACTATTACTATAATTTCTAAAGTGATGATGAAAAATCATCACTTTCGAAAATAGTAACTCTTAATAATTATAAATAGCCATCATAGCCATGATGTTGGTTGTGGTTTATGTGATAGCATACATCTATAGTATATGTGATACTTTTATGGTTGATGTAATGTATTTGTGCTGAAATGTTATGACATGTATATTGTTGTAGTTGAATGTTATGACATATATATTATTATGGTTGAATATTATGACATATGCGTATGAAAATTGTGTGATGATTGTATATAAATATATGTTTAATCATAATTTTAAAATTGAATATGTAATAACAAATTAAAATGATTCCGATTTTAGAATAAAGGGGATTGGTATTTTAATTAGTTTCTTATTTGTTTTAGAATATATATATATATATAACCCTCAATGTTTTCATATAATTAAGTGAGTGAGGGAATTCATCAAGTATGAATCTCATTGTCTCTATCTCTAGTTTGTGAGTTGATCAAATTAATTAGTATGTTATTCTTGGTGTCTTTTTCCCTATTAGAATAATTAATTTGAGGACATACTAAGCACAGATTTCCAAAAGGTTATTTTTGTACATTATTAAACTGAATCACATCACTATTTATGGGATCCAATTATAAATAATGAGCATAGAATTAAGTGATAGTATACTTTTAGCTATAAATAATAGCATCATTTCCAACAAAATCACTAGTATTATTTATAGGATCAAAACTAAGTTCTCTATTTAGGCTTGTTTGGTATAGAACATTACCTAGACAATAAGATTAGTAGGAAATGGCTTGTTTGGATAAATGATTAATAGTTTATGTCATCCCATCGAGGAATACTATTCACTGGTGTTTCAAGCAGATAATGGATTAATTTAAAAAAATTTGGTAGAGGGAACTAATATTTAATATGAAATTTTAATTAACCAGCTCATTGTAATTTTTTTCAGGTATAAAAAAAATGAATATTCAATCCACTCACTATTTTTCTCAACAAAAATAAACTCGATAGCATAAATTACATAAATTAGAAAAGAAACTTAGATATTATTCTAACTACTATAAACTATGAGTTTATACTCACAGGTTTTTTGCCCAAACAAACATCATGAGAAGTGGGTGAATGCTGATGAGATGTATAAATTTATATTTTAGATTCTATTTCAAATACACTCTAATAGTATAATCAATTCATACTTATGGCTTATGATATGATGTTGAATCTCAAAAAAAATATTTAAAAATTAGACTCGTTCAACCATGCAAAAAACTATGAAAGATCTGATGAATATAAAATGACTGAAACAACCCCAGTAAGGGATCATGTTCTGAGGATAATTGAGCTTTTGAATGAACTAAAAATATTTTAAGCTAAAATTGATGAGGAATCCCATATCAATATCATACTCCACTCATTTTCAAATTCATATAAGTAATTCTGCCTAAATTACAATATGAATGTCTCTATGAAATTTGACACAATTGCTTAAAGAATCAATGTCAACTAAGGAGTTTGCCAATAAGTCATCCCATATCTTTGTTTTTGTAAAAGATTCTTCCAATCTGAAAAAAAAGAAGAAAAAGGTTCAAAAACAAATTTGTAATCCCCATGTAGCTCCTAGAACATAAGTGGAGGTAAAAAAAGCCTAAAGAAAAAATTTTCACAGTAAGTAGTCAGGATATTGAAAAAACAATATTCAATTTATCTAAATATGGTGAATAAGCAAGATAAATCTCTTCACTAATAGTTGAGACATGCTTAGCGGAATTATCTATCAAAATCCAATGTGTAGATTTGAGAGCAACTAATGATTTTTGTAATTATTGCAGGGGTTCCAGGAAACTAGGAAAATTAATGATCGAGAGATTAATCTTCACTTGGGTGAACCTATGAAAGTGGTAGCTATAGTAGTGTGAGATTATCATCTTTTTTGTAATATTAATATTTTTTTTATTATTGAAAGATTGTCTTTATGTATGGTATATTGATATATGTTTATCCACAATTGAAAAATTGAATATGAAACAACAAATTAAAATGATTCAAATTATAAAAAAATGGGATTGATATTTTAATTAGAATCTGATTTATTTTAGAATTTAAATAAATATAAAAATATCAATATATATATATATATAACCCTCAATCTTTTCAAATAATTAAATAAGTGAGGGAATTCTTCAAGTATCAATCACATGGTCTGCATCACTAATTTATGAGTTGATTGAATTATTTAGCATGTTAGTCTTAGAGTCTTTCTTCCTATCAGACTAATTAATTTGTGGACATACTAAACACAAATTTCCTAAAAGATAATTTTGTGAGATTCAATTAAGAATAATGAGTCTAGAATTAAGTGATGGTATACTCTTAACTATAAATAATAGTTTCCTTAGCAACTTAGTCACTAGTATTATTTGTAGGACTAAAGCTAAGTCATCTATCTAGTATTGTTTGGTATATATTATTACATAGAGAACAAGATTAATAAGAAATGGTCTTTCTGGTAAAATGATTAATAATAGATATACTCCCATCGAGACATACTATTCATGGTGTTTCAGACTGATGATGAATTCATTTAAAAAAATTAGTAGAGGTCCCAATATTTAATATGAAATTGCTCATTATAAAATTTTCAGGTATTTAAAAATATGACTTTTAATCCACTCACTACAATTTGGTAGAGGAAACTAATTTTTGTAGAACCAATAATAGTTGTACTCTCAACCAAAAGAAATTTGATGGAATAAATTACATAGATTAGAAAAGAAACCAAGGTATTATTCTGAATATTATAAACTATAAATTTATACTCACAAATCTTTGCCCAATCAAACCTCATAAAGAGGAAACCAGACAAGAAGTAAAGCCTTATGAGAAGCATGTGAAGACTGATGAGATATTTAAATATTATATTTTAATTTTTATATCAAATATACTTCAATATCAGGATCAATAATGCTCATTGCTTATGATATGATATCGAATTTCAAAGAAATATTTAGGAATCAAACTCATTCAGCTAGGCAAAAAACTATTAAAGATCTGATGAATTTGAGAATAGTCGAAATAATTCTAGTAAGGAAACATGAGAAATGATGATTGGGCTTCTGAATGAAATATAAATAAGTGGAGCTAAAATTGATAGGGAATCCTAGATCAATATCATACTTTACTTGCTATCAAATTTATATAAGCAATTTTGCCTAAATTATAATATAAATAAGTCCCTGTGGAATTTGACACAATTGCTTAAAGAATTGGTGTCAACTAAAGAGTTTTTCAAAAAATCATCTCATATCTTTGTTACTAAAAAGGTTCTTCCTATCCAAAAAAAAGAAGAAGAAAAAGGTTTAGAAACAAATTTGTAATCTTCACGTAGCTATTAGAAGACAAGTGGGGGTGAAAAATCCAAAGGGAAATCTTTTCACTACAAGCAGTCAAGATATTAAAAAAATAATGTCTAGTTTATCTTAGTAAGGTGAATAAGCAAGGTAAATCTCATTCACTAATAGTTAAGACAAAATACTTTGATTTATCTATCAAAATCTAGTGTGTGTGTATGGGAGCCATTAATCATGTTTGTAATTCCTTATAGGGACTCCAAGAAACTAGGCAACTTATTGATAGAGATATTAATCTTTACTTGGACAATGCTATGAAAGTATTAACTATTACAGTCAGAGATTATCATTTTTTTGTGATATTGATAATTTTTTATTATTGAAAGATTATCTTAAGTACTCTCAATCAGAAGAAAATTAATTTTGATTTCTAATTTGGTTAAAGATGAATTTTTGGTTTTGTTCAAAAATTTTATTACGATCTAATAAAATAAAAGAATTATCTGTTCTAATTCAATAAACAATTTTTATATTATTAATTATGACTTTTCATCTCTACAACAAAATTAATGTATTAACACTAACATTTTACCAAATTAGAAAAAATAACCTTCCACAATAAACCAAATCTATCTTTGGCACCTATACTTAAGTCATATAAGTTTAAAATAGATCTCAATACTAGTTAAATATGACTAGATGACCTTTCATGTCTAAAGGTATTAGAGCTAAAGAATAATTAGAATTGGTTTTATTCTAATATGTGTGGACCCAAACTAATGGTGGCTTTGACTATTTCATCATTTTCATTGATGATTACTCATGGTATGAGTAGATTTCTTCATCACTTTCAAATGAAGTAATATTTTGATAAATGTATCAAGACACTTCAATCTAATCATTAGATAGAGAAAATAAAAGTTATTCCTTATATAATTATAGTAGGAAGCTTAATGTATATAATATTTTAAACTAGACTTGATATCTACGATGTTGTAGGGATGGTCAAAAGATATCAATATAACCCAAAGCAAGAATATTAGATAACATTAAAATACATAATAAAGTACCTGAAAGGTCTAGAGATTACAAGTTGGTTTACCAAGCAGGCAGTCTTATACCTTTTATCATATGTGTTTACCTTGGAAAAGAGCCATAAGTTGAGGAGTATCATGCAATCTTGTATTACTGATTCCACCATTGAGACCAACTATGTGGTGGCCTTAGAGGCAGCCAAAGAGATAGTATGGCCCATAAACTTTATATTAGATCTTGGAGTAATTCTTTTTGTGTAATTGCCTATTATATTTTATTGTGATAATAGTGGATCAGTTGATGTTTCGAAGGAACCCAAAATATACAAAAAAGCAAAACACATTGAGTACAAATATTATCTGATAAGAGATATTGTGTACATGAGATATATAATGGTAACCAAGATAGCATCAGTGGACAACCAGAAAAATATTTTCACAAAGATCTTGTCAACTATATATATTGATAAGCATGTGAAGGATGAAAGTATAATATGTGACATCTTGACTTTAAGTTTAAGTGGGAAATTATTAGAACTTTATTTATACTAAATTTTATTTGAGTGTAATTGATGTTTATTTAATGCAATTTGTTATTTCATATCTTTGGGAATTTACAATGAGTGGATTTGACATTTAAATATATAATGTATCAGTATCATGTATTCTATATAGTAGATGATTTTGTGGATAGAGTTTTGCTTATGCATAGAAGATCATATTGTTAGTTCATGTAGAATATAAGCATTCCATTTACAATCCAAATGAAGTTGAACATGCAATTGGCAAGACTATAGTATAAGATTTTAGTAGGGTTGCCTTGGCTACTAGGAATGGTAAAATTATAATATCTTGTGCTGGTACACATGAGTATTTTGAACTAGGCTAATTTGGTGTGATTGTTTATACTGACACATAAAATAATCTACACCTCATGATTATTTTTAATATTATAACTCTTAATCTTGAAATAATTAATAATCAAATATATTTGTTATAGTTGGTTTGATTCATATAGAGTGAGATAAATAAATAGATTTAAGTGCTCAGTAAATTGGATGCCTGTATAAATTGTATGGTAAATATTAATTATTAATAGAATATCATTAATATGATTGATCGTGTCCCTTTGAGGTTACTTATACATTTTGATAACGAAAAACCCTATAGGTAGATTTAAATCCAGCATATCAAATAAGTTAGAGGAATATATCAAGAAAATAATAAAATAATGAATTAATAGAATTGCAATTAGTTATTAAATTTAGTCAATAGACATTTGTAATCTTAATATGGAGAAATTAATAAGTATTAGATAACAAATAACTAAAATAAAATTTTGAATAAGTGAGGTGGTACAATTATAATTCTATAGAGGAAAGAATTATAATTAATGTAAATAAAATCATTTAATATATATTGGAAGCTTAAAATATTATTTGAGCTTGAGGTGCCTTTTTTAGTGTAGTCCTTAACTAGTACCATGAGCGACAACATTATAAATTATGATAAAAGATATTTTTTATTTGTTTATATATATATATATATATATATATATAATATCAATATAATTGATATTGGTTTTTATATAAAACAAACAAATAAATTATTTTTTTTAAGAGTCATTTATTATAAAAATTATTATCACTTTTGAATGTATGATAAGTATATTGCATATGGTGGAGAAAGAGACATCCTTTATTCATTATCTTCCTTATGTCACCTTAGCTTCGGGAATATGAGAAAGCTTAACAATTATGTTGGAGCTCTCTTTTGTTAAGGTACGTATCATAACTCATGGATAATAAAATTTCATCATGTTTATGTTGTCGATAAGATTATTATGCAAAAAACATGATACAAAACAAAAACCCAATAACTAATGGCATAGTCTTTGAAAATGTATTTATATATAAATTTATAAATCTATATATTTATAAATAGTTTCGAACCCCTGTATATATAAATGTTTATATATATATATTACCTTTACAATAAAGGTTTGCTACCTCTAAGCATGTCTTTAGATAATATCAATCTTCTCTGGCCACATATCATATTGTGAATGGTTGTGGCCACTGCTAGCAAGATTTCATTAAAACAAAAATAAGCAACAAAGCCAATCTTTTTCTCATCCCTTACTTGAATATGCACACTTAAAGATATGGATATTTATCAAATATATTGATTGATTCATATAATATTTATTGGTGACTAAGCATGACCTAAAGATCACCCCTTGTGTGAATCACCTTGGAAAGAAACACATTATAAATTGAAGCATCATGAAAATACTTCCAAATATTTTTCCTAATCTACTTTGAATGTTGATAACTTTTAGTTGCATGTTTTTCTTACTCACAAGACACCTTTCATGCATATTATATTAGTCACACTTAATCCAACTACACTAGCACCATAATCAACCAGGGAAAAAACTAACAATGTCATTAATTATCAGCACTTCCCTTCTCGAGTTTAGCAAATCAACCTTATTCTTAGCACCCACAATATAATGATAGTACATATATGAGAAGACCTCTCTCCCTCAACAACCCTCTTGCACATTTGAGAAGACAAGTCTATTATCATTCACCACTAATCTATCTCACTCCTTACATATAATTTAGCTCATTTTGGGGAGTGAATCTTCCAAACATTCTCCTCGACCTTAACCACCCTAGCAGTCATAATACACGTGACAAAAGGAATGTCTTCAAATCACTCTTCAATTGAAGGATACATCCCAAACTAAATCATGATTGTCCCTTGAGTATCGTTTTAATGACTAGTGATCATAATTACTATATTTCTATTTTTTTGAGGGATGATTATCAATAAAATTCAGGTCTTTGCATTGACACCAAAAGAAAAAACTGACCTCTAGTCCCTAGTTTCTAGTGTATAAATAAATAATTCTCTACTAAGATAATGTCCAAATCATATAAATGTATAATACATTACATCCTATTTGGATGCAAATGATGTTGAAATGAGTAATAGAGGATGGCATCTTTAAAAAATTCAAAAATTATCTTATCATATGGAACAAAGGAAATACAAACCCCACAACAATTACTTATTCATAGAGTAAATAATATGATCTTCACAATTCCTTGTAAATTTATCTTGTCCATCACAAATTCTCATCCCCAACTTTAATAGAATATGCCAAGAAACATGAAACTACTCATCATGCACTGCATCAAAGAGGCACCTTAGAGGAAGGTATAACCTAGTAGACACTCTCTTATAGCTTTGTTTGGTGTATGGATACTTTTTCATGTTCTCGTGCCAAAATGAACTATCAAAATGTTAAACAAACAGGGATTTACCAAAAATTCTTCTAGGGAATGAACTAGCTTAGGATCTCCAAAAATATTAAGCCAATAAATCCTTAGGCATATATAAAAGTCTACCATAATTTCATCTCGAAATATATATATTCATTAACATTTAATTACATTATTTAGAAAATGATATTTATTTTTCTTTTTGGCTAGATTGGTAAATGACCCTCTAATTGAGCAATGACAACTAAGCAATTGTGGGACTTGATAAATCATGCATCGTTAAGAGATTATTGCTTAAATATCTATAGTCTACATAAAGGACTCCCTTATCTATTCAAGAAAATCTTTTTACCAAGAGCGACACCAATCATGAATCACAATGCGAAGCCTATCAGAACAAAACTATCAACTAGGCACTCCTAGGCTAGTTGATCCCGAGTGAGATAGAATATTAAATACACTGTCTTAACAAAATCTAGAGCATCTCTAACATAAAATTCTAACAAATTAAATGTTTGTCATTGAATTTGTTGGAATTTTAAACTAGAAATTATTGAATAACAATTATCTACAATTTATGCTAAAATAAAATATTATATTCATCACTCATCAACTATAAAAATCTGAATGCAAAAAGTCAGAGATAATTTCTTATCTTTTTAAATGTGAAGAAACTTCACATATTTTTTCTATAAACTAATTTAAGCATTGGAATGTATGATTGGCTAACCTAGCTAGTCCATATATTTTTATTAGAAGAAGAAATATATGTTCAAAAAGAATCAAAGAATTATATAGATTAAAAAACATGATCAATTTGATATTCATAGATTCAAAAGATTCATAATCTGAATAATTGGGTCTTAAGATTGATGATAATGATAAATGAGAAATGGTTCTCACATAGATCCACAATACTAGGTGGGAGGGAGATTAGCGCCTCAAACAATCACTGGGGGGTTGAGAAGAGAGCAAGGCTTTTCCTCTCCCCGCACTCATAGGTTCAATTCATGAGAATCAAATTCACAAAAAAGAAACATGCATTCAAAATCCCCAAATGTTGAACTAAATGTTTCACGAGTAATAGTTTATTTATGTTGGTATTAATTTTTTTAGTTGTTTGGTTCATTTTCATATACTGTGCATTTGTTTTATTATGTGGATGCATTGAATTTTTAGAGAAAGAAAATATATGAGCATATTTCTTTTGGAATATTATTGTGAATTGAATTAAATAATCACTCTCTCTCTCTCTCTCTCTCCTCGGATTATTAAAGAATTTCAACTAGAAAGAAAATGTAGAATGAGATAACAAACACGAAATGAGTGAAGCAATTTCAATTTCTTTAGTAACACAAGCAGATGAGAAGATGTATTTTAGTTTCTTCAAGTCATCTCAATAAGTAAAAGAAACACAAAGAGAGAGTACTATGGATGAAGGGTAGCTTTGAGTGCTTGTTGAACAAAGACAATAAAATAAAGAAATCATCAAGTTTTTATCTATCTATATTATAGATTGATTAATTATTTGGATCCATAGTTGTATTCTTTTTTAGAATGGTTTTACTCTTTCAAATCAGATGTCAATTCCCATAATATACAACCATCACACAATATTGAGTGCATCCATTATTCATTATTACTACACGTGTTATAACATTCTACCACAATAATATACATGCCTTAATATTTAAATACAATAGTATACATGCAATAACATTTCACCAGAAATGCATCATGTCAACCATAAAAGTATCACATAAACTACATATGCATACTATCACATCAACCACAGATAACAACCAAACTATTTAGATTTTATTCTAATTAAAGCCACATTTTCTATTTGCCACCATGAATTCTACCATAGTCACTGTTTTCTACTATGAATGCCACCATCGTTATTCATTACCATGAATCCATCATCATCACTATTTACCACCGCTAACTTTGCCACTATCATTGTTCACCATTGCATGTTCAATCATAGTTAGTGTTTGCTACCGCGAGCTCAACCATGGTTGGTATTCATTGTTGCGTGCTCAACCATTATAGGTGTTCACCAACTACGAGCTTTATCATGGTTAGTATTCATTGTCAAATGCTCAATTGTAGTTGGTGTTCATTGTAGTGAATAGTGAACTCCACCATAGTTGGTGTTCACTATTGTGAGCTCCACTGTGGTTGCCATTGCCGCTACAAATCCCAACATGATTTGCATTGCTATCACGAACCTTTATAGAGCATTGCCGAAAGATGTAATTGAAGAAGACAGAAAAAATTACATCACTATGTAATCTTAAACATCACACTTAATAATTAAAAAATTATAACCCAAAATAGAAAAACATTACCTCTTAAAACCATAATAGTTGGGTGGTTGTTTGCATTACATAGGAAAGAACATCTCTATATGATTCAAGGTAAGAATCCATTATAATGTACTTTATATTTTGATGGATTATTATGCAATAATATCACTGATCCCTATGATACCTGTTGGGGATTTATTCCGAATCATGATTTTTGCATAATAAATCTTATGAAGAATATAAACATGATGAAATTTTATTTTCCACGAGTTATGATATGTAACTTAAGAAAATAGAGCTCCAACATGGTTGCTAAAGCCTTATGCCATATTCGCGAAGCCAAGGTACCATGGAGAAGAAGATAAATAGTGAATTTTTTCTCCGCCCACCATGTGCAACATACTTATCATGCATTCAAAAGTGATAATGATTTTTTTTAAAAAATAACTCTTAAATTATAATAAATGACACTTAAAATTATAATTAATGATTCTTAAATTATATTGATATATATATATAAACAAATAAATAATATCATATATCATAATTTATAAAGCCATAACTTATGATACTCGTTAATAGCTATCCTTTTAATAGGACATGAATTCTATTGATAATTAATATTTACTATATAATTGATACAGTCATACAATTCATTGAGAATACAAATTTATTTACTGATCTCAATCCATGTGAATCAAAATAATTAATAAAAAATGCATGTGATTATTAATTATTTTTGGGATTAAGAGTAATAATATTAAAAATAACCATGAGTTATATATTATTTTATGTGTTCATATAAAATAATCACCATAACTCAGTCATATTTAATACACACAAATATACTAGCACAAAAAATTAGAATTATACCATTCCTTGTAGTTAACAAAAATCTACTAAAATCTTTTACTAAAATTTTATTAATGGTATGTCCAACTGTATTTGAATAATGAATAGAAAGCTTATATTCTTCAAGAACTAGAGATTTGATATTCTGTGCAAAACATAAACCCTATACACCAAATCATCTAATATATAGAATATATGACACAAGTACATTATGTATTGAAATGCCAAATCAACTCATCATAATTTGCCATATATGGTGCATTAAATAAAAATCCTATATGCTCAAATGATTTTTTATTATAAATAAAGTTCTAATGATAGCAACATATGATATTAAAAATTGTGTATTTCAATTACTCATTATAATTTAGTATTATATTATTTATTGTTAATATCATTGATGATGTCTACAACATGACATATGGACATCAATTTTGCAAAAAATCAAATGAAAGACCTCATTTTTTTCCTTGAAAATTATAAAGAAGTGAGCTTACAGTTTCTATGATTTATGCTAAAAAATTAAAAATAAAATGAAAATTAAACTAATGTTTTGTGAAAATGTATAAAAAGAAGGAAAAAATAATAATTTGATGAGGTTCACTTGAAAAATCTACTAAAATAAATTATTTTACTTATGTAGCTGTTCATATAATTTATTCTCTTCAAAATTGGGTTGAAGAGTTTTCATTATATTGGAGAATGAGTCTTGGTGATGTAATCTTCCTGATCCAAAGCACACACATACTTTTACTATATAATTCACTTCCAATTCAGGTAGGATCCTTTCTCGATACTCCTCATACATTCTAGCAAATAAACCTTAACTATCCATTTCTTTTTATTGTGCTCAACTCTAGCGCATGCCATGGATAGTAGTGCAACTAACTTACTAGAGAAATAATAATCCAAATACACTTTTAATTAACAAATCAATCCCAAACAAAATCTAAAATCATATAGCAACCTAAATTGTGTGCAGAACTAGATTGAGTTTCTATTGAATTCAACAAAATTATGCTTTTCATAACTAGATTGCTTCCTCTAAAAATCTCAATTCTATGTGTGTAGAATCGACAAGAATGTTAAAAAGAATGGAAGAACCAAATATTTATTGTTTTTTTTTTGTATTTAATGTGTTTTCAATTATCACAAGATATAACAGAATATTAATTCATTAGTAGTGATAGTTTAATGATGATAGTCAACTCGTATGCCAAAATGGCGCTACATATTTTCATATTAGTTTATCCTTCTTTTAACAATCAAACATACCATTGATCAAACACGAAGGAAGTATAATGAAATCAAGCAACTGTTATTTACTAAACTCGAGCAACTGTTAGTTCATTATTGGTTGATCAAATTACTTACACACTCCTTGTGAAATTGATATTTAGGCTTACATATATTTTACTACTTATAAGATCCATATACTAGTGAGACTATTTTAGATGAGAGATAATCACCCAACAAGTTTTGAGTTTATGTTGATTAATGATAAATTTTGATATATTCACAAAGTCGCAACATCTCTTCCTAGATGTGCAAAAGGGTTTTTGAGAGAAAGACATCTTCTAATGTCTCTACTATCATTGTGATTGCTAAGAAGTAGGTTGATTGGCTAAACTTGAGTAGGTAAAAGAGATTGTAAGATTGTGAATTTCTCCTCAATTGGTTATTAGAATAGTGGAGATTGACTAAGTGTGACTGATATAACATGGTCATATAAATGAAAGGTGTCTCATGAGTGAGAAAAGAAAGCAACTAAGAGTTCTTACCATCCACGGTAGATTAGAAAATTTTGAATTTGAAAGTATTTTTTCATCATGCTTCAATTTATAATATATTTATTTCCAAGGTCATTCCTACTAGGGGAAATCTTTAGGTCGTGCTTAGTCACCTTTAGATATTATATGAGTCAATTATTCTAGCTTGTAATGTGACTGAGTTATACTCATTTCTTAAAGTGCATCTGTTCAAGGAAGGGATGAGAAAAAATTAGCTTTGTTGCTTACTTTTCTTGCAAGTAGGTGTTGAAATATGAAATAGTCATATTGAATGCTAGTTTTGAGGATATCAATAAATTCATAAGTGTTAATTTATCTATGTTATGTATTACTTGAAATTTTAATCATTTTTAATATACCATTTGATCATTTTAATTCACAATTTAATCTCAAAAGTTTAATATGATGCTTTAATTAAAATATTTACCATCTCGAAAATAAAGGAAAATAAATTTTAAATATAATTTATATTAAATAAATAAAATTTATGAATGAATATAAAATGGCCATAAAACTCTTGCATCGGGACCCTAAACAACTAGTGATTACCATGTCACATTATTGACTACAATTATGATTTTATTTTTGCTAATTGAATTATTTCTTGAGATAATTTTTAATTAATTTTGAGAAATATAAGTATATTGGAAAAAATAAAAAATTTTGTGACTCCAATAACCTATTGAGACTGGCATCTCAAATACAAAGTAACTTCATATTACAATTCAGCCCGATTCTAATAACCAATTTGATATTGGTTTTTTTTATTATTTTTATTATTTTTATTATTTTTATTATTTTTATTATTTTTATTATTTTTATTATTTTTATTATTTTTTTATTTATTGTATTTATTTATTTTATTTGTTTTATTTGTTTTATTTTATTTATTTTATTTATTTTATTTATTTTATTTATTTTATTTATTATTTTTTTTATTTTTTATTATTTTATTATTTTTTTATTTGTTTTATTTTATTTATTTTATTTATTTTTTTATTTATTTTATTTTATTTATTTTATTTATTTTATTTATTTTATTTATTTTATTTATTTTATTTATTTATTTATTTTTTTATTATTTTTTTATTTTTTTATTTTTTTTTTATTTTTTTTACCAATATTTTAATATATGCAATAAAAACAATAACATATACCATTTAGTATCATACATTATAGTTAAATATAATAATCAAACTAAAGCAAAACGTACTCCATAAGCACAATAATAAACATCAAGAAACAAACTAGAATGCAAATTTTAAGCACTATTTAATACTTGATCGAACATACCTCACATATAATTTTTATGCATTATATGTACACAACTTTTTGACACTACATTTCACACAATTAAACACATTGTACACGCGATAAAATACACAATTCACATACACTAATTCTAAATTCCAATGAACTCTTCCATACATTTTGGATGTGAAATGTCATATGATTTGAAAGAGAAAAAGCATTCTCAAAAAGGATACAAATGTGGATCCAAATAATTAATCTATCTATAACATATATAGATATAAACTTGATGATTTCTTTATTTTCTTGTTTTTGTTCAGCAAGCACTCAAAGCAGCCCTTAATCCACATAACTCTCTCTTTGTGTTTCTATTACTTTTCGAGAAGACTATGAAGAAACACATCTTCATATCTACTTGTGTTTCTAAGAAACTGAAACTGCTTCACTCATTTCGTGTTTGCTATCTCAATATATATTCTCTTTCTAGTTATATTTCTTTAATAATCAGAGGAGATAGAGAGAGAGAGAGAGAAAGAGTGAGGAGAGAAAGAGAAATAGAGAAATATATATATAGAAATAGAGAGAGAGAGAGATAGAGAGAGAGATATAGAGAGAGAGATAGTGTGTATTTATTTCAATTCACAATAATACTCCAATAGAAAAATGCTCATGTATTTTCTCTCTCGACAAATCCTCGCAACCACATAATAAAATAAACACAGGGTACATGAAAATGAACCAAACAATAAAACATTAATACCAACATAAAAAAATTAGTTTCCATAGCACACGTAGTTCAACACCTATGGATTCTGAATGCATGTTTCTTCGCTAACTACACCTATGAGTGCGGGGATAGAAATAGCCCTGCTCTTGTCATGACCCCCAGTGATTGGTTGAGGTGCTAATCAAGCTCAAGGAAACACAAGATTAAAAAAATAAACTATTAGACCATACACCAAGTTAAACAAAAGAGTAACATTGAAAAAAATAATTATAAATTTTAAAAATTTAAAAATCATGTGGCTTTTTAATATACTCCAATTATAAATAACAAATAAGATCAAATTTTTTATCTTTCTCCACTAATATTTAACTAATTAAAAATCATGAAATATTAATAAAATTCAGAATACTATTGACTCCCTCTAACATTTTACAATGAGGAGCAAGATAATGAGAAAAATTCGACATGTTTATTAATTAGATATTATTATATCAAGTATAGGAGAATTAATTAAAGAAAGTGAAAGTAAATGTGTCAAATGGGCCGTGCTGGCTTGACACGGGCACATCACGTTACAGTGCCGTGGCTCGGCCCATTGTGCTGTGCTAGCATATGGGCACAACACACGTGACCATATATTGAATGTGTTTAATACGAGCCGATGTCCAACAGGTAAGGCTCGTCGAGCCCCGAAATGGCGAAGACGTGCGGTGGTGCGCCCTTAAAATCCTAATTTTTTTAAAAAATTAGAGTTTTGTCCGACTTGAACTTGTCCGAACCTTGTGATTTTTGGGCCGTGGGTCTGTGCAGGGCCGGCAAGGCTGCCAGGTTGGGCGGCCGGGCCGTGGCGGCCCGGCCCGGCCCGTTTGACACATTAACCGTAAATCTGCCCGAGCGAGTTTTTGGTGGTAGCGGCCCGAACGTCCGTTCCGGACCGAAGAATTCGGATCTCCTTGACCAAAGTCCGAAAGGCTTGCCCTTCTTTCTACCTGCTTTCGTCCTGGGGGGTTATTTATGAGGGAAGAAGCTTTGTCTTTAGTTCGTGTTGGTTAGCAAGCCATATCGATAATGGATATAACTGATGCGGAGTGCCACGAGGCAGATATTTCATTTGATGTTTGTTGTGCTTCCTTTTACAATTTGTACTTTATGGGCTATTCTCTGCAAGATAGACTCGCGAGCCTCCATTAAAACCCTAATTAGATTTCTGGTGATTTAATTAAGGACTTGGATACAGTGAAGAAACGTTCAGAGGAGCTGGAAGCGTATACATCTCCTCAGTCCGAGATGCATGTTTTCCGTCAGTTAGAGAAGGAGATTGATTCTGGACAAGGTAAGTTGGAATAACCATTAGCATGTTCACCCCCTTTTAAATTCTCACCCATGCAAACATATGTTTTATTTCTTTACTTAAATTTGATATCTCACACTTACTTTTTACGTTTCTTGTTATTCTAAATTTTTTTATTTATTATTTTTTAAATATAATTAAAAAATAATAAATAATATATTTAATGATAATGAATTTAGAGTAGACTTAATTAATTATGACAATTCGTGCAAAAGATCCAAGACTAAAACTAAGTCCTCTCCAATAGCCTCGACTCAAACTCATTTGTCTAAAAAAAATAAAACTATACAAATTTTTGTAATATTGACTCACTTTAAGATGATAAAAAATAAAAAATTTAGGAGAATCAAAAAAAATTAGCATAATATATATATTATATAAATATATGTATACATGTAAGAGTGTATATGGCACTGATCACATTTAAAAGAATGCTGATTAATATACTAAAAAATATTATGTATTAGATCTCAGTCAAGCTCAACTGAGTGGTAGGATTTTTGAAGTTAAATTAAGTTCAGCTTCTTTGATCTCTTTCATGTATCACAATAACCTCGAGAGGAAAAATATGATTAAAATAATTATGATTATAAGTCTTTCGATTAAAGTTTTAGAAAATTTTAGAATAATTAGTATTTACAAATATACTTTCAATCTTCATATCATAAAATTCATATGTCAACTAATAAAAATTACATAATAAAATATTATAAATTAGAAAAATAATTAATAATTAATAATTATTAAATTTAAAAAAATAGTGAAGTTGTGTCTGTGATGTTCGATATCTAAACTAGTTATGATGATGCATCATTTACATATCTCACCATCGACTATATAGATTCAAAATGATAACTAAATAAAAAAATATTAAAATTTTTTGAGATTTTTTATTTTCATAATGATACTGTCATATATTAGTATATGATGAAATTTTTTGAAAAATATATCATTCAAAATAAAATATTTAGTATAATTTTTGATAATAATTCTAATAAAAAAATAACTATTAGTATATTTTTCAAAATCATTAGAAATGAAATGCTAGGCAAAATCTTTCATGTTAGGTTTATGTATTATATAATTAGCCTGACAGCAAAGGCAAGAATAAAAATTATTTCTCTTACATTAAAAAAATAAGAATTCACTAAAATACTTTAAGACGCATAGCAAACAATATGACTTTAACAGTCTATGTTTGTTTGCAAACTTAAAAAAAATTATAAATAAATATGAGATACTATTAGAATTATATATACCTTATATTTATATCATGCGTTGACTATTAATATGTAATATTAGATTACAATAATAATAAGAGTGATAAACTTATTATTAATAATTCAAACTAAGATATAAAAAAAATTATAAAATTCTTAAAAATTTTTTATGACATGACGAACATGAATCGTCTGTGCATGCTCATACTACTTATATTACACTTCAGTGCATATACAATATTAGTAGTATGTTTAGTAAGTATAGGTGATACTTTACATTTAATATCATAGTTATTAAAATAAAAACCAAATATTTAACATATTGATCTTTCATTACAACTCCATATTGTTTGGCTAATCATATGAATCATATAGTTAAGATGGATAGAATAGAAGACATAATATGATATATACCAACCTGCACGAACCAAGAACATGAACAACAAGGTTTTATTAACAAAAAATTAAGTAATATTTTTAATACTAGGTATGATAGTTGTAGTGGGACACAGTACAAACATGAATATCATATTCAAAGATGACTTTACATTTAGTTAATTAGGAGCAATGACGAGGTAGTCCATTAAATAAAAACGAGCATTCTAAATACTCAGGTACCAATTACTTTTAAATCCTCTCATTTAATAATATGAATTAATAAATTTTAAGTGAAAATTATATGAATTTACTTATCCCATATTATCTAAGATTCCACACGAAATACTAACTCATTTGGTATCTAGCATCGTTTCAAAGTCTATTTTTCCTATTGTAGCCAATGTTATTTCAAATACAAGATTAAGACTATAACCAAATATTATAAAGATACTTACATGCATGAAAGATAATAAAATTTTAAGATTAAACATTCAGGATAAGACAAAAAATTACTAGCGAATGATAACTCATAAAACATCGAGATCAAAGATAATGAGATAATTACTAGTGATACATTCAAACGCTTACATGATAATGATGATCTGCATCTACATCCATTCTATCATACTATAGATATTGATTGATAATGATGACTCATGTTATTTTAATTTTTTTTTCATTCGAAACAATATTATATATTTTTTTGTTTTTTGATATTTGCTGGTTATACTTATTGTTTTACCATCATGTTATTATTATGTTTAAGAATTATTTTTTTTATTTAAGTGATTTTTCATTTTTATTTTGCATGAATATAAAATTATAATTTCATTATATTATAACTTTACATCACAAATAAATATAAAATTAAAATTTTAGTATATTTTAATTTTGTCATGACTCAACACAACCCAACAAGATCTGGGGGACTCTAAGCATTTTAAGAAAATATATTATTCATGTCTAACTAATGTATTATTCATTTCGAAAATACTAATTTTTCTATAATTTCAGGGTCACTCTAAGCATATGAGTAAACTCTCTTGTAATAAATTTTATTTCTAAGTGATCTACTTCATGATATGAATAATTTTCATAATGAACATTCATATCTAACAAATGTCAATTTTTTTTAAAGATTGAGATGCTAATTTTTTTCTCTCATTAGAATGAACAGTGCTTCTCTATTCCACCCATGGTATGGTGTCATGTTGGATGGGATAGTATCTCTAAATGAGATTTTGGTATTCTGATATGGTTATGAGAAGTAGTAAAATAAATAATAGAACAAGAAAATATCAGTATAACTCATTTGTTTTTTTTGGAAAGTAATCATATGATTAATGTCAGAAGAATTGATTGTTATATCATCTAATTTTTCAAGAGATTTTTCTATGCTTTGAATATACTAAAATTTTAGTATATTTTCAGAGCACTGTTAACAAAATCACATGATTCACGATTCGATTCATGATTCAGGAGATAAATAATCTGACTTTTTAAAAGAATCAAAAATATGTATTAATCAAAGATTAAATTATTGAATCTCAAATTAATTCACATGAATTGATTTAATACAAATTCTCAAGGGACCAAAATTCTTAAAAAATTATAAAATTTAAAATTAAAATACTAAACAAAAAATTATTAACTGTAGGAATCAATTACCGTAAAAAAAATAACTTTAACCTTTAGTATTACCAATTTAATATGAAAAAAATAATAAAATATCAAAAAAATTATAAAAATAAAAACTAAAATACCAAAAAAAATTATAAACTATAGAAAATAATAATTAATTAACGTAAAAAAAATCACAAAAAATTCGATTCACGATTTTATTCTCGATTCTTGATTCACTAATCAAGTAGTTCGATTCTCGATTCAAATCTTAATTTAACAACTATGTCTAGCATTACATAAATTTGTCCTACTATGGGTCAAACGAGTCATGCCAGTCTTAATAAAATGAATGTCATGTTGTGTTAGCACGACACATCCATACAATGTCGTGCCTGGCACAACACAATGACACGACAAAGCCATTAAAATGGGTGGTGCCAATATGACATGGCTAGTTTGACCCCTTTAGTCATATAGTAAAAATATTTTATTAATAAGTTGATATGATCATGAAGAACAATAATTGTCATGACTAATCAAATAAAATTTTAACCAAGAAAAATGTTAAAATTATGCAATACTTATTATTCAACCTGCTAAATACCTCTAAAAATATATTATTTTCATTATTATCTATCAAAACTCACTAAAATTCTAAAATCCTAAAATTAATTTATAATTTTTTATATTTCATTCCTATACAACATCATAAAGCACTAAAATATCTATGAATATTTAATTGTTTGAATATCAAATAGAGACCTCTTCAAAAAATTCACAACATTTTTCAGGATAGCTTCAACAAAACACATAGATACCTCTTCAAAAAGTGTTGCTACGACTTTCACAGTATCATCTTTGATTTCTTCTATCACAACTTCATCAGCACCCATGGCAACTCCCTATTCTTTATATTCTTCAGCTCCATAATCTATCATTATTTCATCATTTATCATGATTTCTTCAAACAATGTCACAATATCATAACATTTTGTGACTTCATCTAAACTTCTAGAGTAGCACTAGGTTTGGCTTCTCATTTTCTTCCAACAAGTTTCTTTTCATGAATTCAATGAATCTCCAATTATGCAAAAGGTTCAGGCTGTCCATTCTCTAGTAACTTGTTTTTTTAGCAATAGAAAACTTTAGACTTCATAAATATTGGACATCATTGTTTTCCTCACTACCTTCTCTGAGAGTCAATTCTTTAATCTTCCCATCAATTAGCACATGTCCAATAGTCATAAAAGGTCTTTCCAAAATCAATAGTACATCATTGTTTTTCTCAATATTTAATACCACAGAATTTGCAAGAAAAATAAATTTTCTAATATTCGCTAAAATATCTTCAATAATATTTCTCAGTTGAATAATAGTTTTGTTTGTCATTTGCAATAAGAGCATTGTGTGAGTGACTTTGCCCACATTTAATTTCTTCACGATGGCTCAGGGTATCTTATTGATTCTCGCTATCAAATCAAAAAGTATTTTATCGAACACATATTCTCCAATCACACAAGAGATATTAAAATTACCTAAACCTTTTAGTTTTTACAAAATCTTCCTTTGCATAATAGCACTACAATTTTCTGTCAAGCTAAAAGTCTTATATTGATAATAGTCCCATATGATTCCAATTTCGTATTGTTCATAATTGTCTTCATAAATTTCACATAATTCATCATCTTAGCTAAAGCATCAGCAAATAAAATGTTCACTTTCAACTTTTGAATATTTTTAAGAATTTATCAAATATTTCATCTATTTTTACCTTTATTAATATTTGCAAAAAAGTTAAGGGTAAAATGATCAAAGGAGAATTATCTAAAAAAGATATTTTTCCAAGCACGTACTTTTCGGCAATTCTACCTTTACTTTGCATTCCTTTTCTTTTGTTGCTTCCATTGCTCCTCTATTATTACAACTACTTCTTTGCATACATGTTCATTCTTTTTGAAGTTCTTTTTCACTTCTCAAAGTGATCATCATACATTGCTTCAGATTCCTCTCAATATCATTGAGAAATGATATGGATGGTCCTTTGATTGCTAGAGAAAGCTATCCAATATAAATTTCTATCATTTTCATTGTGGCATTCATGTTGCTCATTTTTATCTCCATCTAATATATTCTATTATCTTTTTGCACATCATTTCTCCTTTTTTTAGTCAAGAGTGTCAAGATGTTATCCTCAAAAGATGAAGATATCTTATCTCCTTTATGGTTTGATCTTCAAGTTCCTTGCCCATTAAATCTAGCTATATTATTGGAATGATTTTGATATTAAGGTTATTGCATATGTGATGGATTACAATAAACGAGTTTTTATGATTCTTCAAATTTAAATGATAGTAGGTGAATAAATTATTATTGGGTCAAAAGACATATCTTTTATTCATATAGCTTATATTGTCCACTTGGTATGCTTGCTATTCACCTACTACTTGTTGCATCTGCATAGCCAAAATCTCTCTCATTGTTAGTTGTATTTTTTTACCTTGGGATGAGAAGTGACATATCTTTCATTGGGAGCTTGATAATTATTTTTGGACAGATTTTCAAAGAGTACATAGATTTCTTTGGATAACTTATTCATAATGGATTTGTCTGAAGTTGTATCCACCAAATATTGAGTTACATTATTCAGTCGAGTATAGAATATTCGAGCTTGGAACCAATGTTCAAATTCATGTTGCATGCATCTCTTAAATAAGTCCTTAAATCTATCTCAAGTATCATATAATATCTATTGCTTTCCTTGCATGAATAGACTAATTTCTGCCTGTAGTTATGATATGATTTGTGGTATAAAAAAATTGGTTAGAGAGACTTGTACCAACTATCCCCACCTTTTGATTAAACCTCTCTGCAAGCATTGTAATTAATGTCTCACCTTATCTTTGAAAAAAAAAGAAAATAGCATTGACTTGATCATGTCGTGGTCTATTTTATTCATTTTTATCATGTCACACAACTCTAAAAATAATATATTATGAATGCTAGGATCTTCTAATAGATTACTTGCATAGGTTGTTTTCTAATTCCCAAATAGTTCTTTGTCAAGGTAGATCTCTGATAATCACCATGTGTCAATAGTACATGTAATGTTGTGGTATATGTTTGGCAACCCCACTATTGTTTTCATCATTTATATTATTCTCTTCTACAAGTGCTTGTGCTATTTTACTTCATTGTCTTCTCAAAAGTTTAATTTTTTTTCTATTTCTAGATCCATAAGCAATAATCAATTTTATATCTTTGATTCATTCAAATGAGTTTCTACAAAATTTTAAAAAAAATTATGCAAGAAAAATAAAAAAAAGAAACACTTTAAACACAATACTTACAAAACAAAAACATATTTATTCTTTCTCTAAAAGGATATATTCACCAAACCAATTTTACCAAATCAAAATAATTTTTAATTCTCGACGACGACACCAAAAAAATCATTAGATCGAATTCTTTTTCACAATAAAGATAACCACAAGTATACGAGTCTAAAAAATAATAAAGTCGACTCTGTGTCCAAATATCAATCCTACAAAATTTGATAATTTTGGTTTGGAAGTGTTAAAATTTATGGCTATCTTGACTTGCAATAAGTATTTAATTCAAAGAGTATTAGGGTTTATTTACTTCTTTGCATATGACAATTACTATTATTCAATATTCATGGGCATGTAGTGTGTCATTTGTTGATTTATTAGTAACAAAATGTGTGACCTTTTTTGACAATAGATCACACTTATCGTACTCGTAATCCTATTATCAAAAATAATTCATATGGGCATTGAGAATGATAATAAGCCTATTACCCTTGCTAGGGCACATAAAGGAATTCATCATGGTGTGACCTCAAGCATGTGTTCTTATTCATCAGTAAAAATCATTCTAAGAATCACATGATATCTTGGATAGCCAAATAAATTATATAACATATGAACCTTTCATTGATTATCTATCACAGTCCATGCAATGAACATCTCAAGTGTATAAACATGATCCCAAAAATTCATATAGAGTTTTCAGTACATGTACCCTTTGTGTCTGTCACACTTCTAAGAATCACACATATGTGTTCTTATACACATTAATCTAGCAAATAAGATAAAAAACTCAAGTATATTTTCTTAACTAATACACCTCATTCTCTACCATAAAGATATCTTTAAAACTAGGATATAGTATTCTAATTTTGGCTAATGATGAGTAACTAAAGTAAAAATATATAATTTATGGGTTCATCATCATCAAATATCTGGTGTAATATTATATCATAGAAGAAAAAGTAGAATTCACATTATTCAATCTTGAAGGAAATCTTCCTCAAAGACTTTTGATCATGCAAATAAATATTAGTAAAAAATAAAATTAAAATTAAATTGTCTAAAAAAATAATTCAAAAAGAAAACTAACATGATAATTAGAAACAAATAGAATATCAGTCATGAGAGAAACAAAATTCTCAGTTGAATATTATTATACTTGATTATTTTTTAGGGTTTGTCATTGACTACTACAATATTCAATGAATAATATAAAAAATTAGAGAAAATAGATTGAATACCAATAATGTGACTATTAGTTTATATGTTGATAATTTAAAAGTCTGAAATAAAAGAATGAGTCACAAAACAAATAGTACTTGAAGAATGGGATGTGCATGTTATTGTCTTATAGATGAGTTCTATATATTTTCTTTAGTAAGTATTATAAAAAAAAATTTATAAGAACCTTTGGATAACTTTCATAGTTAATGTCTCTCTTAATACTATATAATACTCTCGATTTTATCTCCAGAAATAATTGTCAACATCTCTCTCTAGTATATAATTTATTCCTACAATATGTGTATTGTAAAAAAAAACATGTTTGCATATTAACATCAAATCACTATTCTCTCAGCTAACAAATATTGGATTACTTATATTATTTTGATTACTCTAAAAAATGAGTTCTACTCATAATTTCGTATCAGACTCTAGTGAAAAATATGTCTTATTATTGAGTACTTAAATATCTCATAGCTCTAGGTACCATCTTATCCCATCATAGAAAGATCATAACCGAAGTTAAGATATCCCAAAAATATTATTAGAGTATCTAACAAATATTTATCCCATTACTTACATTGTTGGTGTCATTTTCATACAAATTATTTTTACCCCAATAATGGATTAGTGTCGTTCACAATTATTGTATCAATTAAATATTCTTTTCTATTATTTTTATTACGTACTCTTTTAAATAAAGTATCCTAAAATAAAATTATTCAAACTCTTTACTTGAGTATTTGGAGTACTTGTTTAGTTCAGAATCTCTCTCTAAGACAAGATAAGATGACACATAAAATTTTGAGTTATGTATTTATTGGTTACACTATTACCCACAAATAATACAAATATTTGTCACCATGATCAAGTAAGATTATAGTGAGTGCTAATATTACTTCTTTTGGTAGGATGCACTTTTTAGCAAGCCTAAAAGAGGAAGAGTTCTTAAAATATATCTAAACTCGTTACTTTTTTATACTCCTATATAATCTCACTTGAAATCTCCAATTAAGAAAGAGAGTCACTCGTCAGCTATCTTAAAGCTTGTTGATCATTATTATGATGAAATATATAAAATTATCATAGGTAGCAAATCATGTTGAACCTAAAAAAAAGTACAATTTTTCAAGAGAAAAAATCTCTCTTGAGTCTAGACGACACAATAATTCATGAGTCTACTCCATTTTATGCTAATGATGAGTTAAAATTGAGAAGACTTGACCATTCAGAACTTGGTCTATATTAATTACTAAAAAAATAGGACATATATAATTTGTTCAAACCATAGACGAGTCTACTAGGAGTCCGATGATTCCACAACTATTTTAACAGCTAGTTCAGACAACTCAGACTTAGACATATGGTTGAAACAGCTTAAAATCTCCTCTTTGAAAAGAGTGTTGCAAAATAGATTTGGAAAAATGCACATTAAGCACAAATTATCTTATCAACCATATGCATCTTATGTCTTTTCTCAATGAGCACTCTTTCAAATCACGTATCACAAAATTAACTTTGTAAAAATTATCAACCATCATGAATCTTAGATATTCTAGTACTCAACAATTGGACAAATATTTTTAACCATATTCTAATAACATATTCTAAGCTAAACTTATTTTTTAGAGAGCATTGGAAGAATATAAGTCAAGAAGCAACATTTATACCTATTATTTTTTCTCTCATGTATAACTCTACTTAACCTACATGTTGAAAGAGAAAATTACTTTATTAATTATATTTTAACTTGTTAGTACACAACATGATGTTTATCATATGGAGACAATATCATCATATATACCAACGAGTACATATCATGTTGACTATAGAAAGAGTAAGGTTTCCCATGAACAAAAATCTTTCTTGGATGCATATAACACTATAATCCACAAGCTCACACTAGTACATGCTCACGTTAAACTCACACAATAATATATACTGAGAGAAGATGACATACGCAGCTTGCTCAGACTAAACAAAAATTTATCAAGATGTCAAATAATTCTATAGTCATCTCTCTGTTCTTAATCTTTTAATCACTCTAGAATGTATATAAGAATTATACCCTACACCTAATTTTATAGGTTTTGTCAAACCCATGCCTTTTTTCTTTTTTTATAATTTTTAATTCTTCTCTTGATGAAACTAAGATGCTCAGACCTCTTTTTGAGATATTATTCTATTCAAAATGATGACAGCCCTTGATAGAAAATATTGAAGCTCTCCCCTCTAATAAGACTTGAATACTAATACTACATCCTATGAAAAAATCTGTTATTAATTATAGATGAACTTTTATAATGGAGACAAGTCCAAATAGGAAATTAACCTCAAAGTGGGACTGATATTGAGAAGTTTTACTTGAATATTTATCATGATATTTTCTCTCCAGTAATCAAGATTATTTCCATATAAATATTTATTTCACAAACATCATCTCATAGTTAGAGGATACACTGGCTAGATATTAAGAATGTATTTCACTAAAAATATAAGGAGTAGATGTATATCAGTATATGAAATTATAGTTGTGAAAAAAGCAAGGCGCATCAAGGCACAATGCCTCCCAAAGCCTCAAGGCACAAATGCCTACCAAAGCCTTAAGGCGCATGTTTTTTTATGTAAGATATACTCAATTTTACATATATATTTTTAAAAATATAATCAAATAAACTAATTCAAAAATACCTTTACACCTCTCCACTTGCCAATTGTACATTGCCTCTTGCCTCTCACCCTATAGCACATAAAGGAGCTTGACGAGGAGCTCCATGAAGTTTGACCAAGAACTCTAGGAGCTCAACGAGCTCTCATTGAGCTTCATGAACTAGTCTAGCTTCATGGAGCTCTTGGTCAAGCTTCATGGAGCTCATCGAGCTTCTGGAGCTCGATGGATGACAACTTGCACGAAGACGCACTTGTGGAGAGCTTCGCCCCTCAAGGAAGCCGCACACCTTTTCTGCTATCCGTGTACCTACGTGAAAGAGCCTCGCCTCAACTAAGGCGAGACACCATGTTTGCACCTCGCATGCGCCTAAGCCTAGGCATGCCTAAGGTGCTAAGCTTAAAATAATCAGATGAATTTTGAAAAGCATAATCAGACACAATTTACATATTATGGAAGAAAATAAATGACTTAAAATAATCACCAAGATTCTAATTTGTGAGGGTTTCACAGATAATTATCTTTTTTGATTTACATAAGTATGTTATAGACTTTTTATATATGAATATTACTCTAATTACAAGAGATGGTTAAAAAATTATTCTACTCAAAAAATACATTCAGTCGCAATTTATTTTATATTTTCTTTATATAAAATATTTATTATAAAAATATTGTATTGTCACATAAAAACTATGTAATTTATATTCTATAATATGTTGACTTTTTGATTTTGCTCCAATATATACTCTGATAGATCTAGGCACATATATTACTTCTTATGCAGCATCTTCAATTGACTCAATGAATTAAAGGATAGTTTCAGGAAAATTAATTATCTAATTATTATTATATCATATATTACATATATAATCAGTATAATTAGTCATTTCCTAGAAAATTCTTTGCGTATTTACTCAGACACAACTTTTCAAATACTAAAATATATGAAAATGTCTTCAGGGCCCTTAATCTCTCTTAGTAATCATAGGCAATATAATTAACCAATTATTTATTTTTGATTTGTGTGCTAGCTTGCACTAAGAAGAGGTCTACTTAGAGGTGTCAACCGGGATGGCTCGGCACGGAAAAATTTTCGTGCCCGGGCCCGTGCCGTGCCTTGCCTGACTCGGCACGGTTCGGTCCGCAGCACGGCACACCGGCATGGGTTTGTCCCGTGCCAGGTGTCTCGTGAGCCCGACCCCACGATGGCCCTCCCGCAAAAAAACCGCAGGTCGGGTCTGATTCGACCCGACCCGCGGTCCCCCCGAATCCCGATCCGTACGAACATGCAAGCCCGAGCGGCCGTGCCTGTGGGCCGTGCCGGGCCTGGCTATTTTAAACCGTGCCGGGCCAGGCGGCACGCTCGTGCTCAAAAAATTTGGGCCGGCCCGGCCCGTTTGACACATCTAGGTCTACTATAAGTTTGTGTAGTTTTCTTATAGGTAATCATATCGCTTATAAAAGTAAGAGATTATCAGTTATTTTGAGATCCAAGATAGATGAAAAGTTTAGGAGGATAGCAACAGTTACCTATACCAAATTTTAGATTCAACACATATCCGAAAGATCAAGTATCAACTTTAATCTTACAACTTATTATTTTGATAATAAGTCGGCGAGAAATATAGCCTCCAATTTGATATTTTGAAAGCAAATAAGATACATAAAAGTGAATTTCTTTTTTCTTAGAAAAAATATTCATTATAAGACCATTACTACAAAATACATTCACACATCAGAGTAATCAACATACCTTCAAAACTTAATATTCAAATTTTTTAGGCACCAAATTAAAAGGGAGTTATATTTTATAACTTTGTATTTTTTTTACTTTTCATTATTCTTTTGCATTCTTTTATATTTTGATGGGTGCACTCAACATTTGGGTGCACCAATCAATTTGCCTATTATATATATCATTAGTAGTATCATATATCAAAATAATTATTTTCTTTTGTGCAAATGAAATCGATTTTCAAAGAATTAAATCATATATTAAAAACTAAGTGAATCATATAAATTATATATAAATGCTTTTATTTTTATCTAAATTTTTTTATAACTTGTTTAGGCTATAAAATAACTTTATTGATAGACCTACAAAACATAATAAAACACATAATATCATCTATTTAAAGAAATAAATTTCTCTAAATTTAACTCTCAAACATATATATCTAAGCAAGTTTTCAAAATAATATCTTTAGTTATATTTTTTGCTAAATTTTAAAGCAATTTTTTTTCATAAAAAATTATTATTTCAGTATTTCATTATCATTATTTTTTTATAATCATTTTTACCTTTTGTTTCTCTTTTTTTCATTTGTTATGTTAAAAAAAATTATATTACTTATTTTATCTTTGTGATTTATCACCCAAATTTTTTTGACAATATACTATTGACTAATTATTAAAGATTTTATTTCTAATTTTTTGGCATGTCTTACTTTAATATTGACTATTTAATTTTTAATTTGACTTAATATTGAGTTGTGTGATTCATTAATTCTTTTAATAAAAATTGAAAATTAATAATCTATATTGATTTATCAAATTTTTATCTTTTAACAAAAAAATAATCAATTTAACTTTTAATACATTCACTCAACAACAAATATTTTTCCTTTTATTGGAAAAAATATTATCGATCTTAAAATCACAAACTAGAAAAAATCAAGAATAAAAATTCTACATTATAAATAATTTGAATTAATTTATTTCTAAATACATATTAATTTTTTGCCATTATAATTCCAATAAATCGATAACAAATAATTTATGTTAATCTATTAGATTTATGGTCATTTTTTTTCTTTTATTAAAAAAATATTAATAATCCTAATATCATAAATTAAGAATAAATATAGTAGTAGAATTCTTATTTATCAATATTTTATCTCAATTTACCTTATGAATACAGATTAGTTTTTTATCTTTACAATTGTCATAAATTTGGAACTAATAATTTATGTTGATTTGTCAGGTCTTGTCTCACAAATTTTTTTACTTTTATTGAATAACATTTTAACAATCCTAAACTCACAAACTAAGAAAAAATCTACCATAAATATTCTTATTTACCAAAATCTTTCAACAATTTTATTTCATTAATAGATATTAGTTTTTTATATTTGTAATTTTAATAAATATATGTCAAACTGTCATATTTAATGCAATAAACAAAATTTTAAAAATAAAAAAAAATTTGTGTATCATAATTATGACTGTGTCATGTTAATTTATTTGAATAGAACTAGAAGCCTGCACCTCATTCTCCTTTGTAAAATTTTAGAAATTAAAATAGAACTGCTATGCTAGGTTGTATGAGTTAGGAAAGAAGCGAGAGGAGAGAGAGAGAGCCAAGAGGAAAAATTGAAAATATGAGAGAAGAGGATAAAATTCTAAAATTCTCTATTCTATATTTATAGAATTTTTTTCGATTAAAATAATATATATTTTTTTTGAATTTTTTGAGATTCTCTATTTTGAAAAGATTCTAAAATTCTCTAAATTATGATTTATTTTGTTAGCCAAGACAATCGAGAACTTCAATACTATTTCAAATCAAAAATATTAATTTCTATGCAATTGATATTTAGACTCCTAAGTTTACTTTATTATTTGACAAATTTATATACTCATGATTGTATTTAGTGCGAAAAGAATTTATCTTAATAGACACTCAAATGGAGTTATCGTATGTACCATTAAAATATAGACTAGATTGATTTTGGATAGAGTGAGATTTTACAAGAGAGTAAATCTACCTTGAGTTTAGAGGATATGTTAGTCCACAATCAACACTAGTTTTGATCTATGATGAGTTGGAGACTGTGAGACTTGATCATTTATATTTTAGAGCTTATGCTAGTAGAATGAGATATACACAATCTCTTCATAGTATATGAGAGTCTTAAGAGAAAGTAGATAATCTTGTAACTTGTTCTTTTGATCTTGATATTTTTTTTTGCTCTCATGCAAAAATAAAGTTGGACATAATACTTTTTTCATAAGTATTATTGTACTTATATCTTTTAATTTTTAATTTTTTTAATTATTTTTTTGATAATGCTAGGATATCTGTCTTCTTATGAGATATTATCATACTTAGGATGATGTTTGATTATGTTGGAGGAGATAAATGTCCTTTACTTTTATGAGATTTTTTTTAATACCATGGGTATCATTTAGTGTGAGTCAACTGGTGATGACCTCAATTAATCCCACAAAAAAATGAATTTCCTTCATGTTTTGCTTTCAATAAAGTAGGTTTGGGTGGAGGTGGGATTGGAACCCAAAACCCCATAGTTCTAAAATTGGTTTCCTATCATTTCAACCAAGTTCATGGGGGTTATTATTATAATGATATTTAATAATAATAATTTGACATTCATGAATACTTGTTAGTTTTATGTGTGTTCATTGTGAAAATATATTCAATTAAGAAAGCATATCGAAGTAGCATTTATTGTAAAAAAGTTCACTTAGATATTCTGTGTGGATTATTATGATATGTTCTCTTTAATATCTAAGATATTCTCTATATGAATTCTTATTTCAATAGTGATAACTCATAATTGGAGGATATACTAACTTGATGTGAAAAATATCTTTTTTCATGGTGATATTGAGGATAAGGTTATTTTATGAAATATTTACTTGAGTTTTGATTATTAAATTCAATTTGTGGGTTACAAAAAATATTTTATGGCCTGAAATTATAATTGAGAATTTAATTTGTGAGATTTTTATAGGCAATCACATTGTTTAGTATACACACTTTTTTTTTGTTTCTTTTAAAGGAGTTTTGATGGTATGATGATATTATTTATTATATATGTGAATAGAGGTGTCAAACAGGCTGGCCTGGCCTGGCCCATTTTTTGAGAGCACAGCTGTGCCGTGCTGGGCCAGGCCTGCTCGGTGCCTGGCCTTGCCGTACGGGCCAGGAAATTAAAATTTTTTTTTTAAGAAAAAATATTTTATTGTTTTAATTTATATTTTAAATATATAAATTATAAAATTATATATAAAATTATTGATATTGTATAATATTATAAATTTATAATATGAATTATGAATATTGGTTAAAATTTATTAAATTTACAAAGAATAAATTTTTTTATAATGTAAAATAAAATTAGTTTAAAATTTATTAGAATTATATTATAGAGAGAGAAATTTTTAAATGGAAAATTAAAATAAAAAAATAAATAAATCAATAAATAATGTTAAAAAAATTAAAAAGTAAAAAAAACATAAGCAAACCAAATAAAAAATGACCAATCAGCCAATAGATACCGAATGTCCGAACCAAATAAATTAAAGTTTCAACGTAACGTATAAATAAAGCGTACAATCAATAAAAAATAAAATATTGAAATAAAAAAATAGTAGATCATCATCAATCGTCAATCGGCATATCATAAGCATCATCAGCTGCAACATCAAGATCAGTATCATATGGATCATCATCATTAGCAATCAACTCCTTCGCTATCACAGTGGATGCGGCTACAGTCCCTGTCTCAGTCCCAGCTCCAGCACGATCATGGATGCTAAATATCGAATCCTCCTAATCCTTCAAACAAGTCAATGTCTCAACAATATCTAGACGTAATCTCGATCTCCTATCCGAAATCACGTTCACTGCAACAGAAAAAGCAGACTCCGATACTACGCTCGACACCGGAGGAGTCTGTAGATCCCGTGCCATCCTAGATGGCACGAGAAATGTGGACTCATATGATTTTCACTACTGTAATATATCAAGATTCTTAGTATTAAAATGTGATAGGATTGAACAGTAATTGGTATCTAAGTACCGAGAAAGCTCGCTCTTATGTGATAGTCCACCCCTACGTTTCTCCATCACTAGCTGAATAGAAAAATCGTCATCTCCGAACAAGGTATCAATGTCCGTAATCACAGTCTCACCACCACCACCACCATACCTAGTATCGTAGTATGTGAACAGGTCAGTTAACTTCTCGTGAATGAATTCTTCAGGTGACTCTTTCAGGTTCATGCACGAGGAAATGCATGTCAGAGTGTTTTCTATCCCTTTCACCTTAACCGTAGGGTCCATGAATTCAGCGAGACAATAAAGAGATGGAACGGTGGACTAGTAATTCAAGTACTTGGTTTTCATCTCTGCAACCATATGATTATGTGTCAGGTTAGCTCGATACTTCCTAAACATGCTACTAATGTTGCATATGCACCAGAGTGCAATGCAAGTCATGGGTGTATAAACTGACGAAAACATATTTGTCGTGTCATAAAAAATCTTTCGGAATTTTATAAATGAAATTCCTAAAGCCCAGTCAGTGTCATCAATAATAAGTTCATCACTCTTACTATTGTTGTAGTCGGATATTACGTGTTCGTATCCAACACATGATTCTAACATCAGGTACGTATAATTCCAATGATGTTTCACATTCGATTAGAATTTCTTCTTTTTAAGATTCGCAGACAAACAGAAACTACCAAACTCTTGTTGTCTGTGAGGACTGTGAATATATTTTAGTCCATTACGTATATTATCCAATGCTGGTGGAACAGCTTCATACCAGCTTGAATAATTAGGTTAATCACGTGACACATACATCTGACATGAAAAATCTCTCCTAATGGTGTGTTTCTAATATTCCTAACAAACATGTTGATCACTACTCCATTATTAGATGTGTTATCGAATGTGACACTAAAAATTTTATTTTCAATTTTAAATTCTCCAAAGATTTACATCATACACTCAAAAATGGTCGGACCATCATGAGGATAAAGAATCTCAGAGAATCCTAAAATTTTTTTATTTATTATTCAGTTAGAATCTACATAGTGGCTGGTGAGACATGCATAAAATGATTCATCGTGACTAGAGGTGTCAATCGGGCCGGCCAGGCCCGGCACGGAAAAATTCCGTGCCCGGGCCCGTGCCGTGCTCGGGTTAGGCACGAGCCATGTCGTGCCTGGCCCGTGCAGTGCCGTGCCTGACCTGGCACGGTTCGGCCAGCTGCACGGCACCTCGGCACGGGTTTGTCCCGTGCCGGGTGTCCCGTGAGCCCGACCCCATGATGGCCCCTCCCGCAAAAAATCAGACCCGACCCGCGATCCCCCCGAATCCCGAACCGTACAGACATGCAAGCTCGAGCGGGCCAAGCAAGGCACGGCCCGCCGTGCCTGCGGGCCATGCCAGGCCCACCTATTTTAAATCGTGTCGGGCCGGCACGGTATAGTAACCGTGCCGCACCGGGCCCGACACCTCTAATCGTGACTTGTCCAGATATTGGAAGTCACAGACATCACTCCACTATATGCCATAAATTCATTAATTATTTTTTATTTTTCTAACTTATACAATTTTAGTATGTCATTCCTAGATGTAGACCTAGGAATCCTACGATAAGCAGGCTAAAAATATGTCTGCATGATGCACACAATCCTTGGATCTTCTAAAAATCTGATCGGAAGACCCATCAATGTGTTAAGTCTAGCTATGTCGTCCCTACCCAACTCGCTGGAGTATATGAAGTGAATAAACCTTGAGACTGTACTCGATCCAGTCTCAAAAAATACAGTGCCAAACTGGGTTTGCCTAGGATCTAATGGATCATGTTTTTTGGTGCATAATTTGACATTCCTTTTAAGATGCCATGTCTCAAACGAACTCTTACATGTTAAAAGTCACATACAATATTTGCACTGTGCTATTTCTTCTTCCTCACCTCTAATATTTTTTTGTTTTATTATATTAAAATGAGTCCAAACTACAGAAGTTCTCCTAATTTTTTATTTTTTAGAAGTTTGGGTTAAGACGATTGGAGAAACCAAAGTTTCAGCAGCCTGGAGGGAGGTAGGGGACGGGCGGGAATTGAGGGGGAGGAGGCAGGGGGCGGGCGGGAATTGAGGGGAAGGCAGGTGGGCGGTAAAATAAAATAAAATATTTTAATAAAATAAAATATTTTTATTTTATAAAATAAAAAAATATATTTTTATATAATATAAGATAATTTTAAAATATTATTTCATAAAATAAAATAATTATAAATATTATCTTATAAAATAAAATAAAATATTTTTATTTTATAAAATAAAAATATATTTATTTATTTTATAAAATAAAATATTTTAATTTAATTTATTTTATTTTATAAAATACTTAATATTTTAAAGAAAATAATTTTTATTTTTAATTTTATTTTTAATTTTATTTTTTTTATCATGACTTATACTAGCCGTATTCGTATCCTAGTTTTTTAGAATTTGCCGTGTGCCCGTATCCTGCTGTGTCGTATCCCCGTGTCCGTGTCCGTGCTAAACCAAGCAAAACACAAACACCAACACCAAAACCAAAGTCAAGACCATCTAGTTCTAAACATACTTTAACTCTTGCTTTGATTGATGAAGATAAAAGATGATCTATTCATCGGGAGAAGAAGATGAAGAAGAGGGAGAGTGGAAGATTGATGATGAGGATGATATTGATGAAGACTTTCTTGATTTAGATTTAGATGTAGATACATGAGTGTTTATTTTGTTTTAGAACTTTGAATGTTTGTTATTTTGTTTTGAAACTTTGAATGTTTGGATGATGGGAGCACTATTAATATTTGATTTTTATCTTTGGTGTTCTTTAGTTTATTATTAGATGAAAATTAAATATTATATTCAGTAAAATATATAATTTTTATGTGTATTAGGCTGGGTGCGCCTCAAATAAAAAAGCCCACGCCTCAAGTGTGCCTTGTGCCTTAAGGCCTCAAAAGGTTTTTGCGCCTCAGTGCGCCCTGCGGCTTAAGTAACTATGGCCTTACCAGGGCACGGCACGAGCCCGGGCACGGGATTTTCCCGTGCCGGGCCGGCCCAGGCACGACCAAACCGTGCCGTGCCTCGTGCCGGGCCGGCAAGCTCGGCCCGGTTGACACCTTTATATGTGAATGATATTTTTATAATGAGAGATTATGTGTTGAGAATCTATGTTGCACGGATACGCCTAGGAACTGCCGTGTCGCCGTGTCCGACCCGTGTCAGAGACATATCCGACGTGTTGTTCGGAAACAGTCGTCGTTAACAACAGACGCGTCGTTTACCAACTGACGCGTTTTTACGATTCTAACGCATCGGAAATACACTATATATTAACTATTACTCTTACATCTCCAACAAATTGAGGAACACACCGCTGACAGTGAGTTGCCGACAAGCCGATTGCGAGAAATAGTTATCAATTGTCATTGCGTCAAACGGGGAGTGGAGGAGCACACCGCCGAGGTGCCGACAATACCTAAGGTAACCTAATTCTATAAAGGGAATGGGGGGTTTTAGAATCTGTATCGGGAGGGGGGAGAGTTCGAAAATCAAAACTGTAAAGGGAGGGTAGTGGGGGTGTTAGAGGGTTTAATTTTTTTTTACATTATTTTAAAATACAGAATTTTAAATTATTTTAAAATATCTAATATTTATAATTAATAATTTTTATTTTTAATTTTATTTTTTTTATCATGACGTATCCTAGTCGTATTCGTATCCGTGCAACATAGTTGAGAATCACTCAATTCAAGGAAGTACTATAGTTGCACTTTTATTCGAATAATTTTTTGAGGCTCAATACCTTTTTTGATATAGGTGATTTATTCTAGAAGAGCAATTATTTTATTATAAAGAAGATATGTAATGATACTCTTATAGTTCTTAATCGTTTAGGTTATAATTTATTAGATATTTTGATTGATCTAATTATTAAGTTTTTGTTCGACCAAATTTCTTTAGTTGGCTCTATTATTTATAGGAGAATAATAGGAAAATTAATTGTCTTAAAATCATAATACTAGATATAATTTATATATTTACTATAATTAATTATTTTTTAGATTTTTTAAGACATATTTGACCAGATGTAATTATTTGTGTATTGAGATATGTAAAAAAGATGTTAGGAATTGATATCTCTTTCAGTTATCACGAATACTTATAGTTAGTCAAACATTCGGATTTAAGTTGAATATTATCTTGCATGAAGATGAAGTGTATTACAAGTTTTTGCATTTTTTTTTGATATAATTATCTTTTGAAAAAGTAAGAGAAAAAATCATTTCACGATCTAGTGGAGATACATAATTTTATATGATGTCAATGATTATTTGTTAGTTGTTTTGAATTCGGCATATAATCGAGAAGTTATATTTATTTTAATTTTCCTCAACTTTTTATTCTAATAGTTATATGATGAGACTTATAATTTTCAATTTGATATTTTATAAATGGATGAAGTATATAAAGGTAAACTTTTTCTTTTTGAAGTTGAAAATTCTAGACGAGACTATTAATACAATCTATATTCTTGTAATAGATTAACCCACAAATATTTTTGTAAATGCCTTGATGAGAAGTGTTATAGTTTTAGATTATTGTTATATTATTTTTTTATATTTTTTTCTTTTTTCTTGTTCATTTTTTTTATGGATGAAAATACTTGATATGTGAGCTGTCCCAATTATATGTCTATTATGTAATTACACACCCTTGTACACTTATTTATTGAGTTTTTATATTGGAGTTCGTGTGGTTTTATGGTTTGTATTTTTACAAATGTAAAACAAATAATTTATTTAATAATTAAAAAATGAGGTAAAATTAAAAAAAAAATAAAAACAAAAATAACATATTCAAATTTACAAAGAGTGCCTATTAATGCTTGAGTCACAAGCATGGGCTGCATGCCTAAGCTTAAGGGATAGGGTGCCACAGGCAATACATGATCAGGCCTAATGAGCAATGAGCTTCTTTTTGGTTCCTACCATGCTAACATGTCTTGGTGCGACTTTGCCTACCATGATCTAGCACGATTAGCCTGCATGCCAATATTGTGTCAGATTACTCTTTTTTGAGGTATGCCATTCTGATATAGTCTGACATGACCCCATTTAACACCTTAATAGGCTAAAGACAACTATAATACTCTAGTAAAACTTTGATAAATGGGGTATAGTTTATTTGCTAAAAATCCTAATCCTGAATATATCATGATTGTTTTAATGTGAATAAAAATAAAAAAATATAAATAAATTACTCACTTTCTCTAGTAGTCACTAACTCATTTGTGTCAACTGGGAAATTTATAAAAATTGAGTTGCAAGCTGACTAAGTTTTAAGTTGTGATTAATGTATCTAGTAGGTCTTAGAGTCATCTATAAATTTATAACTTAATAACTAAGAAATAATATCATAAGATTGAGACATGCTCAATTTATAAAGTAAAATTACTAACTCTCAAATCTATTAATATATACAAATGATAGATATTATTGAAATCCATGCTGCAACTCCTCAATGGAGCTAATAAAAGTGACAAAAATAGAACATGGTTTGTATCTATTAATATATGCTACTGAAACCCATGCCTCAATTGAGAGTAAGTAATCATGAATCATCTATCCAAAGACCATATGCAAATTGCTTTTGTCATTTAGGTAAAATTTCTTTCTTTTAATTTTTGTTGCGTAATAATAATTATACTATCATGCTAAAGAATCGAGCAGGGGTAATCATTTTAGATGAAGGCTAAATGATCATAGTCCATTCAATCATAAATATTAATGTTGAGAAAATTAGACTGATGATTAAATCAAAAAAATTGTTGGTTCATGATTTACTATTTGGGGTGGTGGTCGAATTTCTATCAAATTACTATTAAATTGATGATATCATAAGTTTATTTTATATATTATTAAAATTAAAAATATTCTTATAAAAAATTACATACACCCACATATATAGATGGATATATCAATAAATACAAATATATAATACTTAAAATTTATGGATACGTAAGAAATATTAATAACAAATATGAAAATTATTCAAAATTAATAAAAACACTTGAAAAAAATTTGAAAATTTCTAAAATAAATAAAAATATATATTAAATTATTTTACAATTATATTTGGCATATATTTTATATAATTTAATATATTAAATAATATAAAATAAATGATGATGTATATAAATAATTTTTTAATATTTATATTTTTTATATTTAGTTGTTATATAAATATATAAAAAAATATGTTTGAAATATTATAATGATAGGAATGATCATATGTTGATGAGTGATTTTTTTTATTAACTGATGGTCTAGGTAGGATTATATGTAAAAGAGAAAGGGTAATAAATCTAAATACAATATCTAGATTCACAACATTCTTAGGCTTGTTAAAAATATCATGATAAAAAAATATAATATTTATACTTGTTATAATATTTTCAGTCTTTGATGAGAAATACTTATATATTATTATTTTAGTAGAATATATATAGAAAAATATTTTAAGTCATAGATGCTAATTTATTTTATTCTAGAAAGTGATCAAAGTTAAAAAAATATATTTAAAAATTATGGGAGGCAAGCTAAGTTACCTCTTCCCTAGATGTAACATTAAAAAGGTATGCACTAAGAAAGAATATAAGAGTGCATTTGATTGATGAGGTAGATTGTGATTAACATTACTTTTTACTATAAATATTTTGAAATATTATTTTTAAATGAGTGTTTGAGTCGTTTTAATTAGATATTTATTTTTTCTTTTAGTAATTATATTTTGTTGGGATGTGTTAACACATGAAGTATGATTTATTATTTTGACCATTCATATAATATGTGCTAAATTGGTCTGATATATATTATAATGCATTATAATTTTTTAGTTTTTAAATAATTTTATCGAATTATGTTTTTATCAATTTGTAAAAAATCTAAAAAATACATAAATCTTTGATTTATCACGATGAATATATATTTATCTATATCTCGAGCAATTATCAACAAAAGTATCAATACTTTATAGTTTGTTATGATATAATGTTAAAAATTAAAATTTGAAAAAAAAAATAATACTCAATAAATAAATAATATATAACTCACTCTCTCATATAATGTAATAATGAGTAAATATGATTGAGAAATCCCACATATCAGATGCTCCAATCAAAAGTAAAAAAAAAATAAAAAACTGAATAAAAAAACCATAATATCCATCAACCATGGTCTATTATACTCTACATTATAATATGACTCCATATTACCAAGTTTTGATATCATGTGAAAATATTATAATTGAAAAATATATTTTTTTGTTAAATTAAAAATATTGTACAAAATACACACATACACATAATTGTGTCTATATAAAGAAAAAGAAGGATTAGACCATCCCTTATAGATCAGAGCATTTCTAAATTACAATTAAATAAAATAAACAACATTCTCTACCAAATAAATTTTATTTAACATGATATATATAATTGATATGATAAACAAAGGATATTGGGTAGCAATAGAAAAGAAACATACAAAGATATGATAAATAAAAAACTCTCAGATAAAAATATATGAAAATTGAGAATAATTTAATACGCTTACTATTTCATGCAAGGGATGAGTTTTTCTTACATTTTGAGGAATCAACAAAGATCTCGGAATGCCATGATGATGTTTTGTTGTTTTGTTTTTCTTTCTATGAAGTATATCCAATGATATATAATGTACGATTACTTGTGATATGAATATTATCTCTTGTATGATCATTTACGAGTCTGAAATGAGAATATATGAAAAAAAAAAATAATGATACTTAAAAGAAGTGAAATATTTATTTTTTTTAAAAAATGAGCTTTGTATACATTTTTTTATTTATTTATCTATCCATCTTTTTATTTATTTATCAATTTATCTGTCTGTTTATCTGTCTATCAATTTATCTGTCTATCTATCTATTTATCTTTTTTCTATATATTTATCTATTAATTAATTAATTAATCTATCTATATGTCTGTTTATTTATCTATATGTCTGTCTATCTATCTGTCTGTCTGTTTGTCTATCTATATATCTATTTACCCATCTACTTATCTAATCTATTGATCTACTTGCCTACCTACCTATTTCTTGTATAGATCACTTGATAAATGTGATTGTCAGTCAGTCACTTGATAAATATAATTATCAGTCAGTCACTTGATAAATGTGATTGTCAATACTTGATAACTGTTCTGATCTATCGATCACTTGATAAATGTGATGATCAGTCAGTCTCTTTCACTATTGCATAACATTTAATCTTTTTTCTAAAAATGATATATAACAACTATTTCTTGTATATCATATTTTCTTGTGATGCATTGGGGCGTGACTCTCCTCAAGGCTCAATCTACTTTTGCTATAATAATTTATATCATCATGCAAAATTGTTATTCTTCCAACAATAACTGTAATGGAAATTAAAATTCTGGTTTTTGTCTCCACCATCATGTACACCATCACGTGAACAACTACCTTGCAATCTTATGTGCACGCTCACGTGCATCCTGGTGCTCACCACTGAGGGCAACCCAATGCTCACTATCAAGCTGACAACCACGTGCTTACCATCTTGCACATTGCCGCTCACACAACTATGTCCAGAACCACGTACACTATTGTTCATCACCATAGACACTCATGCTATTGTGCATTTGTGCAATATTGCGCCCATATTTTTGTACTATTATACACCTATATGTATTGTAGCCTCTAACAATGGGTATGGATGCTTTATAGTTTGTTATGATACTATGTTACAAATTAAAATATGGAAAAAAAAATTAAATGACACTCAATAAATAAATAATGTACCACTCACGCTCTTATATAATGAGTAAATACAATTGGGGAAGTCTACATGTTAGATTCTTCAATCAAAAATAGAAAAAAAGATAAAAATTAAATAATAAACCATAATATCAGTCAACCATGACCTATTATACTGTACATTGTAATATGATATCATATTTATGAAGTTTTAATGCCATGTGAAAATATTATAATTGAAAAAAATATATTTTTTGTAACATACACATCATACACATCAATCTTTGTGAAAATAAACAACATTCTCTTCCAAATATGAAAAAAATATTCATGTGAAAATATGATTTATTTGTAACACACATACACATCGATCTTTGTGTCCGTGTCTATAAATTACAATTGAATAAAATAAACAACATTCTCTTCCAAATAAATCATATTAAATATGATATCTATAAATTGATATGATAAAAAAAAGGACACTAGATAGTAGTACAAAAAATACACAGAGATATGATAAATAATGAATTTAAAGAAAAAAATATATTAAAATTGAGAAGAATTTAATGGGCTTTCTATTTCATGCAAGTGAAGAGTTTTTCTTACATTTTGAGGAATTATCAAAGATCTTGGAATCTAATGATGGTCTTGGTGTTTAGTTTCTCTTTCTATGAAATATATATGACGAATTTAAAATGACCATATATTTTTAAAATTAAATTTACACATTGTTATCCAATCCCGATTCTTTCTATGTTAAATTAGGTTGTGCTACAAATGCTACCATTGCATCTAAGGGAAATAATACCGTGGATGCTAGTTCATTATTGGTTGGTAATGTGGGGCTTCTTTTAGTATTTTTCATTCTTCTTTTAATTTATTTGCTATGTGCAAGGACCACAACACTTGATTTGATGTATAGTATTCTTATTGCATATTTTATTTGGTGGTGTAAAATTGGAAACCACCAAAAGTGGTAGGTCTTAGGTTCGAGGCAATTAGAAACCACTCTTATTCACACATTAAGCAGAAGACTTTTCTACTGAATATCAACACATAAACACAAAAAAGTAGAAATGAATCATCATATTAACAAGACTTTCATAATTATAATCATCAAAATGCATTATATATTTTAATTTTTCAAGCAATAAGATACACAAATCTAACTCCCATGTGTGATTTATTTCTATTTTAATTTAAATTGAAATTTGGTACCCAAATATTAAAAAATCATATGATACACTAAAAATTTCATCAAAAGTATTTTTTGTTTTAGATTAAGATAATTAGGGGAAGATTTGGCCCATAATAATAATGATAGTGCTTTATGTTGTCATTGGTGCTGGTAGTCAACACTTGTCATTGCAGTTAATATTATGACATTATTGTGGCAATTGCCAATTATACTAAAGGCATTGTGTTTTCTGTCTCATGATTCTATTATTATGTAACATGCTGTGGACAATTGCTATATATACTAATGAAACTGAATACAAGGTGAATGCTAACTTATTCAAGTGAATATTAACTGAAAAATATATAAATTGAAAAATATATAAACAAAATATGCTAAACATTATATCTGATAATTGATATCTTCAACATAAGCTGATTCGTTAGCCATATTAGTAAAGCACAAATATATGCTTAACAGTAAACATCAACACCATGATATATAATAGTTGGGCAGAAAAATTTGCTGGCCTTGCTATTTCACACATGTGATGAGTTTATCTTATTTTCTTGGAAACAGAAAGTTGTGCTATTTTCATATTTAATATACATGGGGAATTAAGAATTACCATACCTTTTTTTCATATTACATTCACTCATTTTGTGCTAATCTCATTTCATCCAATCTTTAACTAGATTGTGCTTCTAACATTCACATTGCATTTGAGGAAACTTGTGCTGTTGTCTGTTGATTCTAGTTCATTATTGGACGATAACATGAGGCTTCTTTTAGCTTTTTCTCTATTTTTTTCAATTTATTTTCAATGAGAGTGGATTTTGATTCTTGACATCTAAGGTTTTTTCTTACTACTGACTACATTTTTATTTGGAGATGTAAAATTGAAAACCTCTTATTGCATTTAGAAGATAATCATAATTCTTATTATAAGAACTTTTTTGATATAATTAGGATTGTATAAATGAATTTTATTTTTCTAAGTAATGTAATTATCACATAAATTCAATTCTTACTTGTCTTTTATAAATATTTTCATCCATATTTTTAATAGTCAACTTTCCCTATATACTTCTAATTTTATAATCAAAGATTTTTTTTAATTGGAGTTGTGTATGGTTCCTTTTCATATTTTAAAATTACATAAAATGTCACTTTCTAATTTTATTATTTATAGGTAGAGGAGTCAAACTAGTTATTTTATGTTGTCATGGCATATTTCAGAGTGGCCCAGCTATGTCACTGTGCCGTGCTGGATACTATGTGGCATGGATCTCATGTTCTGCCAGGCATGACATGGGAAGGAATACTCTGGCCCGACACAACTCATTAGGCCCCACACAATTTGGGTCGTGTTGTTTTGGCCTTAAGGGCTAAACTTTTTAATTCAAATAAAAAATATATATTTAAAATTTTTATTTGTTATTAAATTGTTTTTTTAAAATATTACCCTTAAAGAAAATTAAAAAAAAATGCAAAATTAAAAAATAATTAGACATTCATATCTTGCATTTGCATCTCATGTTCTTGTGATGTGTTTGGCTCAAATAAAATAATTTTTTTTTATTTCAAAAAAAGAGTAAAATATAATACATACTACATATATTGAAATTTGTAGGATGTACATTTATAAAATTAAAATATGATGAATTAAAACATAATTCATAAAATAATAAGTACAATACAACAATATCAATAGTGCATAAATTATAATGAAATAATTGAAGGATAAAAATAAAAAAATGACAATTAATTATCGTTACTTTATAATCATATAAAAAAATTAAAAATCACATGAATTATCAATTAGTGTCATAAGGTATGATAGTATAGATAAAAATGTAGATTCTTATCATCATATGTGTATCTGAAGATATTTTTAGTGGTAGGGATGTTCGTGGGTTGGTTTGGATTGGTTTGAGCATAATATTTAATTAAAACCTCATTCATTTGATTGATTTCAGTGAGGGTAAATATTATTTCTGTTGACTAAGACTCATTTTTTAATGAGCCTCAAAAGATTATATGACTAGATTTTGCATATGATTTCATTATGTTTTTTCTCTTATTTGTAATTTTTCTTGGATGACTAATAAGTAGAGTCACTAATTGCTTAGAATTAATCAAGTTGATTTTCTTTATGATATTACTCATGGAATAATTATATTTATCAATAATTTCAAATCATATTGATTCTGTGGAGAGTGTAAGCTTTTTGAAAAGAGATATATTCTTTAAACTTAGATGATATAATAGTCCATGAGTCTTTCATAATACATATTCATATTGAGCCAATAATTAGGAGACTTAACTATCTATGACTTAAGTTTATACGTTGAGAGAGGGATATACTTAGCTTGCTCAGATCAGGGATGAGTCTTCCAAGGACCTATATGATCTTGCAACGAATTACTTTGATCTTAACCTTTTGAATATTCTTTGAAAAGTACCAAAGAGCTGTATTGAACACTTTTTCATATTATATATCATAGGTTTTGTCACATTGATCTTGACCTTTGAAAAAGTTTATTGTGGTTGCATGTGTTTTTTCATTGTGAAGATATATTTAGATGAAAAGATAGATCATCTTAAAGTGAAACATGTAGCGATGAGGTTTATTTAGATATTTGTTATGGACAATCATGACACTTACTTTTCAGTGGACAAAATGATTTTAATACAATTATTATTTTTCTTATAATATTTTATAGTTAAAGGATAAATCAACTAGACTTGCAAAATATTTATTTTTTATGATGATCTTGACAAAATGGTATATATGGAGAAATTACATAAGGTTTAAGCAACACAGTGAAATATAGTTTGTAAATTATAAAAATTATTATATGATCTAAAATAGTTATTGAAAGTTTGATTTGTAAGATTTTCATAGGTAATTATATTATTTGGGTTTCACATGCATATTATTTGACATTTCTTTATTTTTCTGGAGGAATCTTGATATCAAAATAATTTTATTAATTTTTTATGTGGATGATATTCTGAATACGTCACAATTTTAGATGACTGATCTTAAAAGCCTCAAATATTTTCTTGGTATAAAAATAATATATTCTATGAGAGGTATTATCTTGTTGCTAAAGAGATATATATATGATATTTGTAGAAATTAATCTTTTGAGTCAGGCTTCAACAAATATTCCTAATTCCTATTGATCTATATATTAATTTTATTTTTGATGTGATACATGTAGTTGACTCAATTATTTATAGGAGCAATATAGGAAATATTAATTATTGATTATTACTCAACTAGATATAATATATGTAATTAGTATAATTAGTTTTTTTTTAAATTTTTTTTAAAAAATTTACCTTGTAGAAGTTCACATATTGAGGTATGTGAATTTTTTTTTGAATTTAGTATCTTTTTCAAGGATAATTGATTCTTGTAGTTAATCAATATTCAAATTTGAATTGAGTATTAACATGCACTGTGAAGAGATTTATGAAAAGGTTTTTATATTTTTGTTGAAGATAATTTTTTCTTGAAAAAGTAATAGATAAGTAAATATTTCGAAATATAATATAGATATCGAGTTAAGTCTATGTCAACAATTACATGAGATATTTTTCAGATATGTTATCTGTTTTATGAGATTCGATATGTGCTATATATTTTCACTATTATTTATTGTGACAATTAAATAGTAATACATAATTTTTAGTCTAGTATTTCATGAGGGCATAAGACTTATATAGGTGAACTATTTTTTCTTAAGAGAGAAATTTAAGAATGAGACTTTTACTATATCATACATTTAGATAATAAAGTAAGTTGGTATTTTTATAAAAAATTTGAAAAGATTTAAGCTTATTTATTTCTTTTAAACTTGATATTATGACCTAATATTACAGTCTAGTTTGGTTTTTTTTGGATCTAATTGGGCTGGTGTTCTGTGCCAGGCACGACATGCTATTATACTATGCCGTGCTATGCATGACATAGTTCATTGGAGGTCAGGCCCGGCACAGGCCCGTGTCCCAAAATTCACCTGGGTTCAAGCTGGTTCGACCTAGTTTGTGTCGGGCTGAAACCATAATTTAAAAAAAATTATGGTTTCAGCGCCGTGTCACTGTGCCACTGTTACCCTGTCGGGGCTTGCCAAACCTTGCCAATCGGGCATCGGCTTGTCATCCCTCAATCGTGACCACACTCGATAGGTGGTCACCCATGTAGTGCCCATGTGCTAGGCACTCTTCCCGTGCTTGGCACGACATGCAGATTGGAATTTCTTGGCCCGGCATGGCATGACTGGTGCCGAGTGTGTGCCTGGCACTGGCCCTAGCACGACATTGTAGCGTGCCGTGGCCCATGCACGGCTAAATTGGGCTGGCTTTTCCAGGTTCGTTTGACACATCTACCTAATATGTATCAACTTGGTATGAGATGTAATTTTTTGTTATTTTTATTTTTGCTTTGTACTCTGATTGAAACATCTATCCTGTTGGCTACCCCAATCATTGTTGTCATTATATAAGGACATATGATGTATAGATCTTATTAAGAATATTATTACTTTTAAATTTCCACATTATTTTGTAATAGTAGACATGTATATAAAAAATACTTATTTTTTAATGCTACGAGCTCTCTATTATACACATTATTTGAAATAATTAATATAACAAATATAGTTGTTAAATCGAGATTCAAATTGAGAATCAGAATACTTGATTCGTGAATCAAATTTTTTGTGACTTTTTTTCATATTAATTAATTCCTATTTTTTGTATTTGGTAATTTTTTTTAGTATTTTTATTTTTATTTTTATGATTTTTTTGGTATTTTATTATTTTTTTTATGTTAAATTCATAAGAGCAAAAGTTGAATTTGTTTTTTTTCACGTTAATTAATTCTTATAGTTATTTTTTTTTTTTTGGTATTTTTGTTTTTATTTTTCTGATTTTTTGAGAATCTTAGTCCCTTGAGAATTTGTATTAAATTGATTCATGTGAATCGATTTGTGATTTAGTGATTCATTATTCGATTCATCATATTTTTGATTCTTTTAAAAAGTTAAATTTTTTACCTACTGAATCGTGGATATAATCATAAATTATATAATTTTGATAACAGTAATAACAAATATAACGATATATAACTTATTGCTATGATAATCTTAACATATACATTACATTTTATTTTATTTTCAAGGCAAATCATATTACCAAGGTATAAATAGAAAGACATTGGTTGGAGTACCCTTGCACTTTGAATATTATATTATATTCACTGAATTTTTTTTTGTGATCTGTCATCTCTGCTTACTACTCATTGTTCTAGTTTTCTATCATTATCTACATCTTTGCATAAGCGGCTACATAAATTTTATGAAAAATGTCCATCCCTTGCTTCCATGTTTGATTATATTGTTGAATGGATCTTGAGGCAAGCAAGCCATCTGAAGAAATATTTTTGATTATATTGTAGAATGGATCTTCTGCTGCCTTGGAGCTCGATCTTGAGCATTATGTTATCACAGCTGCTGCAAATTCAAGTCTCATGAATGCAGAAAATAGCTCTGATAGTCGCTACTCTATTGGTGCTGATCATTTTGACAATAGTTTTAATTTCGCTAATGGTGATATTTCTATTGGTCGACCCACAGCTATTAAGGTTTACTGTGACTACTCTTTGCAAATATATGTTTACTATGTTACAACTGGTTTGGAGCAAACGATTTTTTTTCCAATAAAATGCCTCATTTTTAAATGGTTTTCAATTTTAAATTTTGCATATTCTACTCAAAAGTGCTAGTTGGATATTTGAATTAACCACGTGAAGAATATTTTTTAAAATTGTTGTGTTTAAAGTCTATATGTTGTTTTCATATTTATAAATGTTTTGATATCTTAGTATTTAGTTTTGCCTTTTGATTTTATGTTATTTTTTATCGAGTTTTACATGGAATGTTTTACATATTTTAGATCTTTTTTTGTTTTATTTTTTATGTGCAATGTAAAACTAATAATCAAAAATCAATCAATAATAATGATAACGCATACAAAGGAAATCTTAAATATGTAATCCTATTGAGAATGAAACCAAAAGGAAAAATAAACATGAAATCTTAATAAATAATGGGTACAAGTTAGGTTGTTATATAAGAGAATAGTCAATTTATGCATATCACATGTTTTGTGCTCTCATATATAATGTAGTAATAAAATAAATCAAAATAACAAATTATAAATCTTAGTATCTTTCTCCAATTGGCACATAAAGGTTTTAAATACTAAACTTAGTGTAAAAAATGACAAGTTGGGGTTTATTTAAAATTTGTATGAACATGATAAACTCCATGTTCAAAAATCACTTAGTTTATTTATTATCAACTGATGCTTTATTGAATCTAAAGACTTTATTGAATCTTATTTCTATGATTAAATATCTTACTAAATATTTATATATTATTAATCAATTATTTATTTATTATCGACTTGTTCAATTAATTTTTACCAAGTTGAGAATGTTCGATCATTGTATTAGAGATATTTTTACCTCATTGTATGGGACTTGTAATTTAGGATAATACACATGAGTTTTCTTGCATACTTTTTAGATTTGTATGAGTAAACATTCTATTCAATTATATATATTTAGATGTATCACAAAAATAATTGTTAGATTAATAAAAATATCTTTTTCTCATTTCTGCTCTCCTTGCTCATTTCTTCTTTCTAAAATATATTATGGTTGGAAATCTAAATTGGCCATAACTAGATATCAAAGCAACATTTTGAGGACTGAATAATGATGTTAAATTACATGATTGACAATGCATCTTATGAGGTGTTGGCGATGGATTATGTTAGTGTTCAATTGTGGTGATGATAGTGATGCCATATTTTTGAGGTAGAAACCAATATATAGTGAGTGTTTTAAATATTTTTGACATATCATCATTATTAGACATGGCAACACCATTTCAAAACTACTACAATAAGAATGCATGCATGTTTATGATTTAAATGATATTTTTATTAAAAAAATGATTAGTTGAATATATCTCAACTTAAATTATTACTACAAATTGAGTTTCATATAAATGATTTATGACATGAAATATTTTTAGGTATTGAGATTGGATACTCGGGGTTAGAAGGTATACTATTTCTTTCTTAGAAGAAATTTTTTTGATATTTTGTTTGACATCGGTATGTTAGGAGTACTACTTGTTGACTTACCATTTGATTCAAATATTGTTTTGTTTATATATATATATATATATCACTTCACCAGTTGATTCTACAAGATTCAAGAGGATCATAGAAAATTAAAACAAATTGATAGAAACCAAGCCAAATATCAAATATGATATTAATATAGTTAGTTATTTTCTATATTCTTCTAAATAATTTTAGATAAAAATATTTTCAAAGATTCTCAACTATGTGGAGAGTTATAGGAGATTTCAATTGGAATCTAGTGATCTAACAAACAATATCGACAATAAGTTATTTGTATTTTTCTTATAGGGAGCTTTGTCTTATGAAAAAAATAAAAGACTAACAACTAGATTACAAGATAATTTGATAATCACTACTTTATTTATTTATTTTTCTTTTATTATTTGGGAACACTTGAATGTAAGTTATCACAAATCATTTATATAGTTGATTGTATATTTTCAAAAATAATCTATGAATAATTAATATAATTTTTTATATTTCCTTTTTTTTTGGCTTTCTTTCGTCTCTTTTCCTTCCTTGATTTCATTGTGACTAAAACTCTAAATCAACTATAATTCTTGTGAAATAGGATATTATTGATGCAACATCTAAATTTTTTTTCAAATAATAATCAAAAAATCAAGATTAAAAGTGTCTATTATAAGGTCATATGGTTTCTTGGGGGACTACAAAAAAAGGTAATTGAATAAGATGTATTTTCTAGACTCTTATTTTTTCTAGATTTGTTAAAAAATAAATCATGCTCAAAAAATAGTAATAATAATAACTAATATTCTATTTGTCTCATATAAATAATACTTTTACTCTTTTAATTACTAGATTAACCAAGTAAAATATTTTATCATTTTAGATATTATCTTGTCTTGTCTAGAAAAGAAATTTTAAACAAATTAAATGCACCCAAAAATTTTTGAAATCATATACATAATTCTTTTTTCTAAGGTGCAAAATTTAAAAGGCATGATGAAAAAAGTCAGAATAGGAGATGCATCTTAAAATATTAGTTATTGGG